>ML801572.1:58906-79381 GCA_009831015.1 Picea engelmannii
TTTTCACAAATTCGCCAGCACTAGAAGGAATCATAAACACATTTGGGAGATTAATGATGAATCTGGTCAGAACCATAGAGGACAAGAGGCATTAAGAAAGGAGGCCACTAGATATTTCAAAAAGATGTTTGTAGCAGAACCTTCTATTACACCAATGGAACAAGTAAACTTAGCCAGGTTATTCCCTCGATATGTAACTGTGGAAAATAGTGTGCTCATTGAACGACCGGTCACAAAGCAGGAGATCTGGGATATCTTAAAATTGTTTGCCAAAGATAAAAGTCCAGGCTCGGATGGTTGGACAATCGAGTTTTTCACTCATTTTTTTGAAGTTGTAGGTGATGAATTGCTGGAACTAGTTGAAGATTCTAGAACCAGAGGTATGATACAAAGTTCTCTAAATTCTACCTTCTTGGCGTTGATTCCAAAGGAGAATTACCCTCGGACTTTCGAGGATTTCAGACCCATTACACTTTGTAACTTAAGTTATAAGTTGATATCCAAGGTGATTCCAAATAGAATCAAACCTATCCTCTCGAGGGCTTTGTCGGCCGAACAACTTGGTTTCTTGAAGGGAAGGAAGATATTGGACGTCATTGGGATGACGCAAGAATGTTTACACAGCATCAAAGCAAAAAAACAAAAATCACTATTACTAAAACTTGATTTAAAAAAATCTTACGACTATGTACATTGGGATTTCCTGCATCTAATTCTCATACAAACATGATTTAGTAACACTTCTACATACTGGATTATGAGTTGTGTTGTTAGTGCTACTTTTGTTGTTTTGATAAATGGTGAGACCTCCCCTTTTTTTCATCGTGAACGTGGACTTCGTCAAGGGTGCCCGCTCTCACCCTTGTCGTTCATCCTTATTATGGAAATCCTTAGAATATTACTGGAAAAAAAGGGCAAGAGAAGGGGAATCTGATTGGGGTCAAGGTCTCCAGGGTCATAAAAATATGACATCTTATTTTTGTCGATGATGTTCTTATCATGACAAAGGCATCTATTGAAGAGTGGATGATGATTAAAACATTATTGGAACAATTCTGTTGTGCCTCAGGATTAAAAGTAAATCTTAATAAACCCATGTTCGATCATGCGGGGATACAAGGTGAAAATCTGGCGAGATTTAAGGATATTTTTTCTTATAATTTTACAGAGTTGTCTGGGGGTTTTAGATATTTCGGGTATTTCATAAAAGATGAAAAAACCTCTTTCGAAGATTGGAGATGACTTATCATAAAGTTTGAAAATAGGATTGAACACTGGTGTAACCACTGGTTATCACTTGAAGGTTGATGCACTCTAGTAAAGGTGGTCTTGGAAACACAGTCTATATATTGGATGGCCCTCGCGGTGGTCCCAGTATATGTCCTCACAAAGATTCGAAAATTGATCTTTGACTTTCTTTGGACTGGTGGTAGAAAAGCACATGGTATACATGTTTGCAGTTGGGAGATACTCGCAAAGCCAAAACGCTTAGGAGGCTGGAGACTTAGGAACCTATTCATTTTCAATCGTGCTTTATCAACAAACTCCTTATGGCGTGTTCTGATGAAAGAGGGGATCTGGTACCAGGTGATAAAAGAAAAATATCTTCCACACACCTCAGTGGCTACATGGCTCAGAATGACTACGATATTGCTACCTTCAGCCTCACAGATATGGAAAAATTTGATGAAACCGTTGCCTCTCATCACACACTGGATAAGTTGGAAGCCTGGGAATGGTTATTCTATACTAATCGGTTTGGACAAGATCTTGGGCATTGGTAACACTTCAATACTTTCTCGGGATCTCCTGTTGGCATTAAAAAATAAAAATATACGCTACTTGTATCAAGCTAAGGCACAGTGCTCTAGAGGTTTCATTACTAATTAGTGGAGAAACAATGAAGAACTGGGACTTACGGGACTTGTGGCTATTGAATGGAAATCCTTTGTTAAGGCACTTATTGACTTGGGTGTCCATCTTTAGACTGGAGAAGATACTTTAATCTGGACTAGTGGTGACCAGTCGAGACTACTCACGGTAAAAAATGTATATAACACTATGGAAAAAAATACTAGCCACAATAGACTGCATTATGGCGAAGACATATGTGGTCATGGGAACTAGGCTACAAGATCGAATTTTTCATTTGGTTGGCCTTGGAGAAAAAAATCCTAACTTGGGATTCATTATGGAAAAGAGGATGGGAAGGATCGAACATCTGTCCACTCTGTCACAAGGACGAGGAGACCATTTTACACTTATTTGTACATTTCCCTTTCACACTCCACCTGTGGAAATATTTACATATTGTTTTTCATCTTGCTTATTCTTGGGGAGGTTACTCATTAAATTTTTTCTATGAAAATTGGCTGAAACTGGAAAAAATCTATACTACACTTCCATCAGTGGTCTGTTGGTACATATGGTTGGAAAGAAATAGGTGTATTTTTGAAAAAAAATCTTCTACTGTACAGGGTGTTGGCATCAAAATCAGAGGGATGGTGAAGATTTCCAACGAGCAGTCTTTAAAAAAAAAAATTATAGAAGGAACAAGAAGACCCTAGACATTACTTTGGCATCTAGTTGTTGGTTTGATGGTGTTGCGTAAGAAAATGGTAACCTAAGTGGGGCAAGGGGCATCATTAAGATCTCAGGAAATACATTTTACAGGTGGACTTTGAATTGTGGGATGGGTACTAATACTAGGGTGGAACTACTTGGGGTATGGGCCTCTTTATCTTTAGCACATCGACTGGATATTGATCACCTTCATGTTTTGGGGGATTCAAAGATTGTGATAGATTGATTAAACTACAAGAGAAAATTACAAGTAACTTCTCTTATGGGCTGGATGGATAAGATCATGGATCTTATATCTTTATTCAACATCATTAGATTTGATCATATATACGGGGATGAGAATATGGAAGCAGATGTGTTATCTAAACATTCATTATAGGTGCCAGAAGGGAGGATCCACTACAACAAATGGAAGGATGGCCGTGAGGCCCCTCCACTAACTATGTGTCTCTATCTATGATCTAGATAGTATAGCAGGGATGATAGTGCAATTAATCTGAGATCTGGAATTTCCTTTTTGTGCTACCTTTTTGTCACCTTGGGCACTCTATTTTTTGTAATCTGGTTGGCTTTTTGTTGAGTCTGGCTATATGCTAATAGCACTTATGTAATAATTCAGGGTAGGTCTTTGTTGCCACTAGGAAAGGTTATGTCTTGGTGGGCTAAACATACTTCGGGAAGATGGATGTAATAACAAACAATATACTCTTTTTATGAGAACAACACATATAAATATACTGAGAAATTTTCTGTTGGAAAAATCCAGTTCCAAGTATACTCAACAACATTCATGCCACATCAGCATAATAATATAAAATGCTCATGTATTTATTTATTTTGGATAGGGTATGATTTTTTGTTGAATTTGTGGAAAGTTTTGAAACCCACTTTAATATGGAAATAGAGATTTGAACTATGTACTAACTTGATAATGACTAATATCCTTTTTTTTTTAACTATTTTTATAATTATTTCCACCAACTTGTTTTATAAACAAGGGCAGCGAGGCTGCTCATACTGCCTCCTAAGAATTTGTTAACCTAAAGGCTGCTTACTATACCCCACAGCTTGAATACTATACTCCACTGCTGGAAACCTTGAAATAAGTGATTGAAACCTCGAAATAAGTGAAGGTTGCAATAACACTATAAAGTTATCAACCAATGAAATGTAAGAAAACTCAGTGTTTTTACACATTAAAAAATAAAATTTTAAGTTTCTTATGTTATACATTAGGTTCTTTACAAAATTTTTAAAGTCAAACCAAATTAATAGAGCAGTCAAAGCTAACTCATTACTATGTATAATGTCGAAGGCAGTACAATAATGACTTTTTGTTTGAGTGAAGAGTTTGGAATTTCAACACTATCTTAAGGTGCCTCATGGCTTCAAGTTAGGCTCTCATGGGAATTGAACCTTTCTCAATGATGGAAAAATCCTCACTTTTGCGATTGGATTCAATCCCTTTCGACAACTTTTTACTAATTTAATAATAATTAAAAGTTTAAAATTATTTTCATTAACTTAGTTAGGTGAATTTTCTTGAATTTTAACATTATAATTACTCACCTTAACATAATAATAAAAAATTTAAATTAACTTAATAACGACTCAAATATTTTTTAAAGTAATTCTGATTTTTCATTTACTTTATGATAAGATTTTAACCTAACATCACACCATAAACAATCGCACTTTCAACTTTTTTTTTTTTTTCCACGAGAAAAAATACGCTTTATATTCATAAGGATATAAAAATATACATAACTGTCTTTGTGAAAGACGAATACATGAGGGGATACTATGCTTGTGGATCGATGCAGTCCAAACTATTAAAATTTTTTGTTCCTTGACACTACTATGATCTGCTTCCAGATCAATAGGGATGCAGCAAATAAAACAGAAGGTGGCAGAAATCAAAGTTTGATCATGATGGCTGGTCCTTCATTGCCATCCTACCACTTTGTAAAATGGATTTGGCCCAGTGGCATATGCAGAGCTTTTTTAGAAAGGGTATCTGCCTCACTGTTTTCCTCTCTATAGATGTGAGAGAAAGAGAGCTTTCTAATCGAGAGAGTGGCTTCTTGGGTTCTCTCTTTCCAGCTTTCAAGGGCCGCCACATGGAAATCTGCTTGACCGCTCAGCCAATCAATAATAATTTTGGAGTCTCCAAGGAGTAATAGCTCATCGGTGTGCAAGCGACATCCCAGAATGAGAGAAGCCCACGCTCCCAAAAGTTCTGTCTTCATGTTAGTTCCTTGTCCACAGTTTAGAGTCCAACGAAAGCACGTGTGTGAGTTTAGAGCGATTTTCCCGCCCACCCCACAAAGTGAGCCTCCTTGTTGTGCCGCTCTGTCGAACCAGGCAACAACCCTGTCAAGTGGAATTGCAAGTTTGTGTCTGTTGGATGGTGGATCCTTTAACTCTTTCCTTTGCAATGCCGCCTCAACAAGAATAGTATTTACCACTCTTTGTATCGAAGGAGACGTCTCTTCAAAAAGTGCTGAGTTTCTGGCCTTCCAGACCTGCCAGTAGAGATAGACTGGCAACAATGTATGGTTCTTATTAGCACCAATCCAGTTTCGAAGACATATGGGCACACTGAAACCTGTCCAAGTTGTGGTGAACTTTAGCGCTGGAGTTAATAACTGCCACACCGAGCGGGTGAAAGAGCACTGTAGGAAGATGTGGGGGATTTTCTCGCTGTGTTGTTTACACAGGATGCAGTGGTTTGGGCCCTCCCATCCACGGACTTGTAGCTTCTCCCAAACCAGAAGTTTGTTTTCGATCAGAAGCCAAGCGAAAAGTTTTAGCTTTAATGGACAGTCTCCCTTCCAAATCTTCTGGCACCAGCTAGCTTTGATTGGTGACCAGAAATTTTCAGCCAAAGCCTGATATACATTTTTAGTAGTGAGTTAGCCGGTACAATCCCCTCCCGTCCACATGAGGATATTCGACCTCTCTTGTAGGCGAATGCTTGCATCTGACAAATGTTGGATGAAGCCGTCCCATTCAATTTTTAAAACTGAATCCAGCTGAAGATCCATGCCACTGAGCCAATGTTCACCTAACTGTCCCCCACTGGACGAAGAGTTGAATTGATGTAAGAAAAATAATCTCTTACTGTGTAGGTGCGCCAGAAGTGGAGGAGAAAGCATGGCATGTTTGCCCAATCCCAAAATGTTGTCTCTGCCGACTTCAATCAGGTAACCATTGCCTGGGTTCCACGAAATCCACTGAAGAATGATCAGAAGGGACTTAGAGAGATGTTTCCAGGTTTGTGAGCCGCTAGTAGGTCACTCCGAGGCAGATCTGATCCAGATGTGAACCAGAAGGTGTGGAAAATACTTGGCTTTGATAACCTTGCTCCAAAGGCCGGGTTTCATTAAAATTCTCCGGAAGGTGTTAGCCGAGAGCGCCCTATAGAAGAAAGGCAGATTTCTAAGACCCCAACCTCCCATCAATTTTGGTTTTGATATTACGTCCCATCTGCAGAGGTGATATCCTATATTCTTCTTGTTGTCGGTCCAAAGGAAGGTAAAGATAAGTTGACGAAGGGTCTTCATAATAGAAGTCGATATGTGAGCTAACGCCATCCAAAAAACCAGGAGGCTTTCCAAGACAACTTTTATAAGAACATATCTTCCTCCCATAGAGAGCAATCTGTTACACCAATTATGAATTCTACTATCAAATTTGTCAATAAGCCAGAGCCAATCTTTTTTTGAATAGCTGGAATATTTTATAAAATAGCCAAGGTAGGTAAACCCCTCCGCTAGCTCGAGTGAAGCAATACCGAACAACTCTTTTAAATCTGTTTGCAAATTCTCCTGAGCATTCGATACCAGGAAGACGGATTTGTGGATATTGGTCTCCAAACCTGAGGTAGAGAAAAAGGTGTTAGTGATAGAGTGAATGATGGTCCATTCAGCAAGATTGGCCGAAGTCAAGATCAACACGTCATCTACAAAAAGGATATGCAGAATATGTGTCAACCCCGAGACTTTTATCCCTGTTAGATGTCCATCCGCTTGACTTTTTTTGAGTAAGATGTTGAGTCCTTCCAGGATCAAAATGAAAAGAAGAGGTGAGAGAGGGCATCCCTGTCGTATCCCTCTCTCATAGTGAAAAGATTTGGTAGATTCCCCATTGATCAGAATAGCAAGGGTGGCCGAGGATATACAGCCCAAAATCCAATTAGTTATAATTATTCTGAAACTACTCTGTAGAAGAATGAGATGCAGAAAGTTCTAGTTAATGCAGTCGAAGGCCTTTTTAAGGTCCATCTTTAGAAGAATGGCTTGTTGTTTTTTTGTCTTTATATTGTGGATGCATTCTTGAGTAACTCCAACAGCGTCGAGAATTTGTCTCCCTTTTAGGAAGCTGAGTTGTTCATCGGAAAGTGCCCAGGAGAGAAAGGGACGGATTCTTCTGGCGATGATCTTAGAGATTAGTTTATAACACAAGTTACAGAGTGATATAGGATGAAAGTCTTTAAATTGCCTGGGAAGATTTGACTTGGGAATCAAAACAATAAAGGTATGTGAGAATGGCAAGATTTGAATCTAGATACCATTGCTGGTTTTTGGTGCCCATGATAGACGAGACTCTGCTCTTGGCACCTCTAGTGCCCTTGATGCCCCTAGAAGATTCCCTTGTGTTAGTCTTGGCGAAGTTTTTTATCCCTCGGCCTTTGTGAGCCCTTGACGCCCATGGAAGGACTAACTCTGTTTTGATTCGGTGAAGTTTTTCACCTGCTATTGTACTTGGCGCCTTGGGGAGGTTTGTATCTATTTACCAAGGTGACTCACTATTTAAGCAACCCTAGTCTCATCTCTATTAGCTCCCTGCACTCTTCCCAGAGTCTGTGTTGGTTTAAGTTCTGTCGTTTTGCTTAGTTTGTTGTTTCCTAGATCTTTTGTTTTTTCTCCCTGGTCCCTATCTGAAGCACTCTGACTACCCTTCCGTGACTCACTGGTGCTCTCTTCTCCACTTTTATCTCTTACCGGCTTTTCCACTGACCTACCAGTTAGGATGGGGGACCCCTGACGTATCTTCCCCTCCTCACTGACTGCTCCAGAAGTCCTTATCAATTTCTCTCCTACATAGTCTCAGTTTGAATCTTTAGAAGCGCTCGGATCCCTCTGTAGGGAGTCTGGGAGACCCAAGGGACCATCCGACACTCCTTGCCTCGATTGATGATCTTTGCAATAACCATTTCCAAACTTCTAGACAGTCTGTCGCACCATTGCACTTGATCCCTGGACCCACACAACCTTCTGTTGCAAACCCGATTTCCCAGTTTGTATCTCCTGCCACTGTTGGAACTACTTTACAGTCTACTTCACTTGATCGTACTTTCAACTTGAACTTCGCATAGTGCAATAACTCATTTTGACAACCTCAATTCTACATAGTAAATAATACATTTTAACAAAGAGAAAGAGAGTCAAATTTTAGACTAAAATATATTTCACTCTCTTAATAATTCTCTTTTCTATGCTCCTCTTAATGGGTGACAACACTTTGTTTGATAGGCATGGATTATCTTTTCAATATTTATTTTGATATGTGATGATATTTATTTTGTTTGATAGCCTTAGATGGAAAGGATGAATGGCTATTGTTTTTAAACTTGGAAAGCTTGGTTTATGGTTAGTTATGTTTTCAATTATTTATCTATAAGAGAGTTTGGACATATTTTCTGAAAACTTAAATGTTAAAATGGACATTACAATAACATTACAAGTTTCGAGTTCATCCAAAAATATTCTGGAAATTCAAGTACCATACTTTCATAGAAACATAAGATTGAGTTTCCTTTTAATTACTTATTCTCATTTGTATTGTTAAAAGAGAAGTTCATTATAAATTGAAATCTTACTTTATCAAGTTTCAAGTACACGAGTCATCGATGATATTTCTTTTCCTATGACACTAACTATGAAGTTGTTTATCTGAATGCAAGAAACTCTGTCATCCATTCTCAAGCATCCTACGTATGTGCCAATATAAAGAGGGGCAAAGGTTTCTCATTTACTCATTGCTATATTCTTGTTCCCCTTTACAATTGGAGATATTTCTTTCCCTATGAGACTATGAGACTAACTATGAAGTTGTTTATCCGAATGCAAGCAACTCTGTCATCCGTTCTCAAACATCCTACCTATGTGCCAATATGAAGAGGGACAAAGGTTTCTCGTTTACTCATTGCTATCTTCTTGTTCCCCTAAATACAATTGGAGTTTATTGTGATTATGGAGATTTATCACGTAACAATCACCTACCTTCTTAAAATCAAGATCGTATGTGATTCAACTTATAAATGGTCTTTAAAATTTTAGAATTTTTTTTATTTGTTTCATGGCAGCAAATCTCATGCTAATAATTTATTTCTTATTATTTTTTCATGCCAAACTACCCACAACATATTCTTTGTAGGTTCCTTCTCAACCTACATCATTAAAAATGTTGTTATTAATTGGTTGATCTCATCCATATTGATATACATGTTAATTGTTCTCAAAGAATATGGTATTTTATCATTATGGGCTATGATGAGCTTCCTATAACCATGGTATTTTATCATTACATGATGTGTTTCTTCTTTCATCTAAGTCACATGTAAAACCCGAAATATTAAACTAGACTAATCAATAGTAGAAGTTGAAGTAGACTACATATTACATCAAAAGGAGCATATTTTATGCATGAGAGAGGAGAGAGCCTAAAATAGTAGCATGCCTAGAAAATCTACAGAAGAGAAATAGTCAAGGATAAGAGTCTAAAATAGTAGCATGCCTGGAAAATCTACAGAAGATAAATAGTCAAGGATATGATTTACACACATAATGAAGTGAGATAAGAAGAGGAATATTTTATGCTCAGTGCGAGAGAGTGAGCACATTAATTATAAACTATTGACCAAAATATCAATGTAATAAGACAAGCTAAATTTCACTTACGGAAACTAGATTCCTTAATTACCGAGGCAATAACTTTAAACCTAATAGTCATTTTGAGATTAATGTGGAAGGAAGAGTAAATTGCATACAAGTTGAATATGGATGAATAAAAGGATAAATTAAGTTCCAAATAGAACTAGTTACACGAGCTAATCATAGCCACACGCATTCTATTCCTTTGGAATCCTTTTTGTGTAGCTATCTTTATTATGAGAGATAAGAATTTTTTTTCAATGGAAGTAGACTAGATCTTTTGCTTTCATGGAGGCCAAACTATTATGCTTTCCTAAATTGATATAGCTCCATGCTCTCTAATGTTTCTCACATTCCAATGTGATTGGTATCCATATTAAAATATAGGACTTAATAGCATGTAAAAGATAAGTAAATTGTTTGCACTTTTATATATGATTAGTTAATGTCTTAAAGATTTAAACTGTAGAAAATATCAATAATATTCAAAGGTAAAAAGGAAGGATGACAAGATAACACCAAATGGGTAAGATTTGAAGCTATTATGATCTCCTTAGTGGAAGTCAGGATTAGCACTTTTAGCACTATTATTGTATTTGAAGTAATTATAAACCTCCTTCACATAGGCCATAGGAATGTTCTTGAGATAAATTCTACCAATGCAATATTCAAGAATATTGTGCTTTTTATATTTATCATAGAATTTATTAACATACTCATCAATATAAACGACCACAAGAACTTTATTAGGTGGAAAAATATTACTTTATGAAATTAAAGTATTAGGTGGAAAAGTATTACTTTACGAAGTTTCTTCGTAACAAATTTTTAACAAAATGTTGCCAATCCTTTGGGAGTACACCATTATGGTTATCACCACTTACTGCTATTACAAATAATCAAATTTGTTATGAAAACAAAGAATGAAATTAATGACAATGGTTACAGCGAGGATGCATTAAATATGCTATACATGTGAGTGGTACTACAAATATTAACCACAAGAAGTCCACTACATCTAGAAAAATTCAAGTATCTTTAAAGGGAATTGTAGATGGGGTCGCATTATGGATACTACCTATGGGGGAAAAGAAATGTCCCATTGAATTGTTCCTCTCTAAAAAATAATTACTTGTTTATAGTCAAATATTTGGATTGCAGAGTTTGTCAAAATATGCAAGTATGTTACAAAGAAGCTCAAGCACGATTAAGGATTTAGATGTTTTGCCCCTATTTTCCTATATAAAAAAGGTTTATATTATTTCTATATAATTTGTACCACGGGTTTATATTATTTATATATAATCTATACTACATATAGACTATGATGTGCTCCAATCATGATCTAAAATAACATTTTAAAACATTTGGTTAACTTGACACAAAGGGTCCATGCTTAAAATGATATCTAGCTTGTTTATAATGGAGAACAAACATTGTTGAGACATGTCACGAAGGAGTCATATTGTTAGAACAATAAATATTTATTTCTATTAATTACAAGAAAGTTGTTGAAATATTTAATAGTACTGAGAGGGGTGAATCAATACTATTAATTACAAGAAAGTTGTTGAAATATTTAATAGTACTGAGAGGGGGTGAATTAATACTAGACATGTTAAACTATTTTTCCTCTAAAGATTATTTCAAACACTTTTATATCTTAATTTTAGATAGTCATATCATAATTAAACTAAACATATATCATAACATTAATTAAAACATTCACAATACACATAGAATTGAAGTGGAAACCTATATTGGGAGAAAACCACAAAAAACATTTCACCAATAAACATTAATTAAGTTACAAACAACTATCTTTGAGAACACCAATCTTCTATAGGCACCAACCTACAAGTATACGAGGACACCAAGTATACGAGGACACCAATCTTCTGTAGGTAAAAATAAAGTTTATGTGTAAACAATGATGACTCTTTAGAAGACACAGATAGTGACTCCTCATCTGAAGATAAGGTTAATGACTTTATGCTTATGGACCAAGAGGATTATGATAATAAAAGAACAGGAAGTAATGTTGAAGATGAAGAAGCTGTGATTGAATTGGAAGGAGAACTGATCAGTGCTCTAGAACAAATTGCTAGACTCAGATCTAAGAAGAAAAAGAAAAAACAATTGTTGATACAGTTTGAGAAAGACAATAAAGAACCTAATGAAGACTTTTCCCTGCTAAAAGTGGAATTAGAATAGGCAAAGAAAATAGACAACATTTTGAAACATCAGTTATCAGAAAAGAAGGCAAGGTGTGAAGCCTTGGAAGAACAGGTAGTAAAAACCAGAAAAGAGATGGATATGTTTAAAACATTGTATCTTCAAAAACTTCCAATCATTAAATCCACAGCAGAACTAAACGACATTTGAGAAAACAAATATCTTCGTTGTTGAAGACTGGTTTAGGGTATGTAAATGGTTCAAGAAGCAAAGAAACAGAAAGCAAAGAGTTAGTAAAGATGATCAAGTTCCAAGTCAACAGATAATCATACCATGAGATTACTCTATCACTTGAAGATGATAAAGACAACATGATCCCTGATAAAAAACAAAGAGATCAGAAGATGGATCAACAAATGCCAAAAATAAGGCCATCCTTCAGGTACCAAAATTTATTTCATGGCTATTGGTTTTACTGTTCTAATTTTTGTCATAAGATTGTAAATTGTCAAATTAAGTTTAGAGACATGCAACTGAGGAGGTCAAGAAATAGACAATATTTACAACATAGAACTAAGCAGCCAATGAATAAACAACGTAGCACCAATCACTTTGACCTACTGAACAATGACCTCCAATGTTATAATTGTCATAACTTTGGCCACAAAGCTGCAAACTGCCATTTGAATAAGTACAAGGCAGATCCAAGGATAAATCCTTTAGCTAGAAATGCTAGCACATGGAAAAAGAAAGACAGTGATAAATGTGGTCTAGTACTTTCAACTCAAAAACAAAAAGACCCCTAGTATATAGATAGAGGATGTTCCAAGCACATGACTAGATACAAGGATAAGTTTATGTCTATAAGTAAAAGTAAAACAAGAAAAGTAACCTTTGGAAATGATGAACCAGGTAAAATCCAGGGTAAAGGGATGGTGAGTTTGAGTAATGGTAAAGGAAAAGCCTAGTATGTTCTTCTTGTAGATGGGATGAAACATAATTTTCTCAGTGTATGTCAAATGTGTGATAGAGGTTGTGAAGTGGTGTTCACTTCCAAGGATTGTAAGATAAAGTATGTAAACTCAGGACAAGTGGTGGCTAAAGGCATAAGGATAGAAAATAATGTATATGTGATGAAAGAAGATAAAGAAGAGTGTCATCTAAGAAAACATGATGAAATATGGTTATGGCATAGGAGACTTGGACATCTAAACTTTGACCACTTAATCAAACTCAAAAATCTTGAGGTAGTAAAAGATCTTCCAAGAATATCAAAGCCACAAGACTCTATGTGTAAACCATGTCAAGTAGGAAAGCTAACTAGGACATAGTTTAAATCCAAGAGCTCTACTTCAATAGAGAAACCACTCCAATTAGTTCATATGGATTTATGTGGACCATCAATACAGGAAGGCATGGGGAAGGAAAACTACTTTATGCTGATTACTCCAGACTTACTTGGGTTTCTTTTCTCAAAGAAAAAACTGAAGCATTTGAGAAATTTAAAATATTTAAGGCTTTAACTGAGAATCAAACATGAAAGAGGTTAAAGGCAGTAAGATCATACAAAGGAGGAGAATTTATTTCAAGTGATTTCAAGGAATTCTGTGATAAACATGGGATCAAGAGAGAATACATAATCCCATGAACTCCACAACAAAATCGAGTAGTTGAGAGGCAAAGAAGAATAGTTCAACAAGTGGCCAGGCCAATGATGAATGAGCAAGGAAATATTGTAAGAAATAAGGATTGATTGGTCTGCAAAGGATATGCTCAAATAGAAGGACCAGACTTTTATTAAACATTTGCATCTATAGCAAGATTAGAAACTATTAGAATGTTTCTTGCATGTGCTTGTCATAAACAGTTTAAAGTCTACCAAATGGATGTCAAGTCAGATTTTCTAAATGGAGATCTAAAATAAGAAGTCTATATGGAACAACCAAAGGGTTTCCAACTGTCAGATAACCCTGACTGTGTCTGCAAGGTGAATAAATCCTTATATGTGTTGAAACAAGCTCCTCGTGCTTGGTATCATAGACTGGATACATATCTACAAGACAGAGGGTTCAAGGGAGGAACAATTGGCAACAATCTATATATCAAAACAGAGGGTAATGATCTGCTCATTATGTTGGTCTATGTAGATGACATCATCTTCGGTAGTAATAATGCTTCATTGGTAAAATGGTTTGCTTCTTCCACGTGGTCTGAATTTGAAATGTCTATGATAGGGGAACTATCATTTTTTCTTGGCCTACAAATTACTCAGAGGTCTGAAGGAATATTTCTTTCTCAAGAAAAATATCTAAGAGAAATGTTGAAAAGGTTTCAAATCGAAGATTCTAAACCTATGAGCACACCTATGGTTTCTGGATGTAAGTTAAGAAAGGATGATGATTCACCTGATGTTGATCATATTTCATATAGGTCTAAGATATGAAACCTATTGTACATCATAACATCCCATCCAGACATAATGCATGTTGTTGGCATGGTAGGAAGGTATCAAGATGCACCTAAACAGAGTCATTTGTTAGCTATCAAAAGAATATTCATATACTTGAAAGGAACAATGGACTATGGCCTATGGTATCCCAAAAATCATAATTTCCAACTATCAGTCTATTCAGATGTTGATTGGGCTAACTGCATGGATGAAAGGAAAAGCACGAGTGGAGGTGCATTCTTCTTAGGAGATTCCCTTGTATCATGGTTGAGCAAGAAGAAAGGTTCCATTTACTTATCAACTACAAAAGTTGAATACATTGCAACTGCCACATGCTGAACCCAAGTGTTGTGGATGATTCAGACACTTGCATACTTGGAGGTAAAATATACTACATCGATCCCAATTCATTGTGATAATACCAACGCAATCAGTTTGTCAAAGAACCCTGTATTTCACTCCAAGACCAAGCATATACCCATCAAGTATCACCTCTTGAGGGAACAAGTGACCAACACTATTGTTGCTTTGCACTATATTCCTTCCAAAGATCAGATTGTTGATATCTTCACTAAACCGCTTGCAAAATCTCAGTTTGAGTATCTATGCAAGAATTTGGGCGTGAACCCATTATCAACCTAAGAGGGTCCATCCTGTCAGGGGTAGTATGTATTGGTTGAATATATGATACCTCTAAAAAGTACTGCAACAACTCAGGGGGAGCATGATTTCTTTGACATTGATGTCAAAGGAGAGAAAAGGAGTAGTCTAGATGCTACAGTTGGAGATCTAAGTAGAACAGTGTAGCCGTTCAAGGTTTCCATCAATGCCAAAGGGGGGGATTGTTGGCATGTTTACAGGTAGAGTGTGCTTGTCATTGATGGCAAGAACAACAATGACGTTGGAATGTTTACAGACAGAGTGTTCTTGTCATTGATGGAAATATTAGAGTGTCCATCGATGGAAAAATAGGAACAACGTAAGCTCAGGTGAAGAAGAAAACAATATGCAGAGATCAAAGATCAAGAGATATAATTTTCTGATATGTGCAGATGAGATCCCATACATCAAGGCTCACAGAAGGATCAAAACTCGTGGCCATTAACACTTTGAGATTTGAGAAAGCCAAAGATTAGGAGGAGAAGCGACAACGGTTGTTGGATCACCAATCCCGAATACCCAATGTTTGTTAGATCAGAGTCCAGTAACCAGAGGAAGCGCAGAGGAGAAGTACAAATCTGATCCATTGGATCTGAGCGCTGAGGACCAACAACCGTCGAATCAAGTACAAGTGTGAAGAGGATAAGGCCTAGAGCCATCCTACAACTCCGTGAAATGTGAAATCGTGATAAGATATGAACCGTTGGATCCAGAGGACACATGGTGAGAGATCAAAATTTCACTGACTCATGAACTAGAAAAGTCAAAGGTAAGAGTTATAGGAACTCATGAAATGTGAAGTCTCGATAAGATCTAGACCGTTGGATCACAGAGGGTTGTGGGACATTGATCTAGCGTATTTTAGATATCAGGAGTTGGAAGATTCATGGTTGGCTCATGTTCAAACACCCGACACGTGAAGTCGTGATTTGATCACAACCGTCAATCAAAGGGAGAATGAGGACTATTGATTTGAAAAGGACATGTGGAAGACCACGTCAGGAAGGACATGTGGTGCAATCAGACAATGACAAGTGTCAAGTTGATTCAACATTTCAGGTATGTGGAAATCACAAATATGAGTGACACGTGGCAGCTGCTCGGCTCATGACATGTCATCGAGTGATGCAAGAGTTATGTCACTCTGGGAGTTTTAATTTTTAACACTAGTACTCACCCAAAGACCCGAAGTCCCAAAGGCCAAAGTCCCGGAGCGGAGGATAGCCGTTGGATTAAAGAGGACATGCATCAGTGGATTTTCAACTCTAGGAAAAATCAAAGGAAGGATGAATGAGAGTTTGAGAATTGAAATCTTTGAATTCTGGAGACACGAAGGAGATCTTGAATGTTGATCCGAGAGGGACACACATTGTTGGATCATGGACTCTGGGTGAAATTCTCTGGGAGAAAATGAGAACTTGAGAATTGAAACTCCTAGAGCCCAGATCGCAAAATCGATCTCGTCCGTTGGTTTGGAGGGACACATGTCATTTGATCGCTGAGACCAAGGATTGTGCATGGACAAAGGAAATAAGGCAGAGCCATCGATTGATGAGGACAGATGTCAACATATCTTCCATTCCAGAAGATATCCAATCAACAACAAAAGGGTTTGAGAGTTGAAACTCCCAGAGCCTGGATCATAAAGGAAACCTCAGTCATTGATGGAGGAAGGAGAGATATGGTCCACATACTTGAGAGGATAGATATAAATTATCTGTTCAAGAACACTGTCAAGATCGTGATATCAATGGTCATGCTCCATTGCGAGGCCTGAACATGCTTAGGCCTTAATTTTTCGTAAGCGGGCTACAATAGAAACCACAGTTTTGGAAAAAGGACACATGGAGACTTGTGGTGAATTGCGGGGTGAAAAGTGGGTTTCCCTCAAACTGCCTATGGATGTGCCCACAATCGCATGGTCACATTAAGCTCATAGCCCAAGGTCATATCGTGAAATAGAGCCAGTCCTCTCCAGACAAAAATTGGGAAGCGCATTTTGAATAAGCGTTTTATCACCACCAATGGTCATGTGAAGGAAAGGGATTAGAATCCAAAGATGACTGACTGTAACTGACGTAGAAGATGAAGAGTCTCGACTGCCAGAGAATCTAAGGAATCTTAGCATAATGTCCAGTGATGATGAATGAATGGAGCTAACTGCCAGGGATAACGAAGAGTTTCCATGATGATCAGGAGATGACTCGACGTGAGAAAGGAATGCAGAACAAAGAAGTAAAGTGATTTTTCTACTGTCAAGCTATGAAGAAGTGAGGATGAGTTGTAGTGAACAACCTATAGGGTAGAACAGTGATGCAGTGAATAACATGTAGAGGTATTTCACATAGTATGCAGTGGGTGCACAGAGAATATAAAAACACAGAACATAGAAGAGATTAGTGTTGTTGTTGAGTGTGATTTATGTGGGTAGAAGCATGAGGTGTGCAGGTGCTAAAGCGCATAAGAAGAAAGGAACAAAAAGGCATATCTAAGAGAAGAACAAAAAGTGCAGCAGACGCGAGGAGAGAGACACTGATGCAGGTAGAGCATAGAAGTGTAGCATAACAATGATGAGATTGGTAAGCCATAGATAAATGATGTATCACTGTGATAAGTCATAAAAATAAAATATTTATATTTTAGGGTGGTAGGGAGGTGCTGGAGAGGACTGTTGTCCTTGGAGTTTCAAGTGGGTGCTTTAAAAGAGGGAGTTGTATCTTCCATCTGGTTGCATCTAGAAAAACCAGGGTGGCAGGATGGTGCAAGGGAGAACCATTGTTCTCTGTTATACAGGTTGGTGCCTATGTGACTGGAAGTTGGTTCTTCCATCCAATTGGTGCTGGAACACTCAGGGAGTTGGTGCTTCCTTCTAGTGGGTGCTAGAGAAACTAAAGAGTTGGTGCTCTCAACAAGTTTTTTCTTGTAAAACAGAGGTTGTAGCCTCAAGAGGAGTTGGAGCTCATAATAATGATAATGTAAAGAAAATAAATATTACTTATCATATCAAGAAGAAGAGGTTTTCCCTTTATGGGTTTCCTCAGGAAATATCTATCTCTGTATATTTCATGTCTGTGATTGATGGTTAATATTCTATTGCTTACTTCCCTGCATCATTGTGATCGTCATTAAGTGTTATGTAAATACTTTAAAATGGGCATAATTGTTTAAGCATAGTAACGAATAATTCACCCCCCCCTTCTCAGTTGTCCAACAATAGAGTCAGTAGAGGAACTAAGAAGACATGAGATGCCTCCAGGTTAAGAAAATAGGAAAAGGAATATGTCTATCCTTAAGACTTTAGAGGAAGTCACTTGACTCAGAGGGATTCAAACTATTTGAGAAGAAGGAAGAGACAATACCTTCTCCCCTTCAGCAATTTAGAGGGAGACAACCATTGTTCCAATTGCTCCAATTGATGTTCCTAGAGACATTGTAGTAGGCCATAAAATACTTGCTTGGGCTTGAAAAAGTCTACAAAAGGTAGAGGGACATGCATCTCCTCAAGGAACATTCCGAGAGAGCAAGATACGAAAGATATTTTCGAGCTATTTTTCATCCATGAGCAACATCATTGATACTGAGCCTTCTTTTCATGGAGAAGCAATAGGTTAGCAGGTATGGAAAGATGCCATTGCAGAAGAGTATCAATCCATCTTGAAGAATGATGTGTGGGATATTGTTCTGAGACCAGAAGGGAAGTTTGTAGTATCTTACAAGTGGATCTATAAAATAAAGCATGAATCTAATGGAAGTGTCAAGAAATACAAAGTGAGATGTGTATCCATAGGATTCTTACAAGTGGAGGGAATTGATTATGAGGAGACATTTTCTCTAGTAGCCCGATACACCTCCATTCGTACTATCATTGCACTAGTTGCATCCATGGGTTCGAAACTACATCAGATCGATGTAAAGACAACATTTCTCAATGGTGATATTGAGGAAGAAGTTTACATCGAGCAGCCAGAAGGATTTGTGATACACGACAAGAAATCTCATGTGTGTGGGTT
This sequence comes from Picea engelmannii, assembly GCA_009831015.1. Taxonomy (NCBI): domain Eukaryota; kingdom Viridiplantae; phylum Streptophyta; class Pinopsida; order Pinales; family Pinaceae; genus Picea; species Picea engelmannii. The sequence continues at coordinate 77,722 of ML801572.1, forward strand.
GAAGAAAGCCCTATATGGACTAAAGAAGGAACCTCATGCTTGGTACGAGAAGATGGATGGATTCTTGATGAGTTTGGGATTCAACAAAAGTGTTGTTGATCCAAACCTATATTATCACATTGTTGGTGACGAGTTCCTAATCTTGGTTCTGTATGTGGATGACTTATTCCTCACTAGTTTAGAAAGACTTATTACTGAATACAAGCAATCATTGACTTCTGAATTTGAGATGAAGGATCTAGGTATGATGCACTACTTCTTGGGACTATAAGTATGGTAGAGGAATGATGAGATTTTCCTGAGTCAAGAAAAATATATAGTGGAGATATTGAAGAAGTTTAGTATGAAAGACTACAAATCCATGCCTATACCATAGGTGATGGATTTGAAGAACATGAACGATGCTTCTACTGATTCAGGTGAGATCGATCGACATTTATATCGACAACTAATTGGATCATTGATGTATCTGGTTAACACCAGACTTGACATATGCTATGCATTGAATGTACTTATTCAGTTCATGAGTCAGCTGAGACAAACTCAGTAGATAGAAGCAAAGCATGTATTGAGATATATATGAGGCACAGTTGGATATGGCATGAGATATGCCTCTAGTGTAGACATGCGTTTGTAGGGATATGTCGATGCAAATTGGGCAAGGAGCGCAATGGACCAGAAGAGCACATTTGGCTGTTGTTTTACCTTGGGGTCTACCATGGTTTCCTGGTGTAGTAGGAAATAGAGCTCTGTGGCCTTGAGTACCACATAAGTAGAGTATATAGTGTTGAGTGTGTCAGTCCGTGAAACAATGTGGCTTCACAATCTCCTAAAAGATTTATTTGATCATGAGATGGATCCTACCATTATTTATTGTGATAACTAGAGCTGTGTGAAGCTCTCTGATAACCCTATGTTTCACGATAGATCGAAACACATTGAAATAACATATCATTATATCATAGACATGGTACAAAGGAAAGTAGTACATGTGTAGTACCTTCCTACACATGAGAAGATTGCAGATATCTTCACCAAACCGCTTGCCAAGACAAAGTTCGAGTACTTCAGTGATAGACTTGGCCTGGTGGAGAATGCCTCCCTAGCTGAGAGGGAGTGTTGATGATTACAGCTTCGTGAGACATCCTCCAAGACATGTTCTCCTTTGAGACTGAGTGATTCAACCTATGAGAGAGCCCATGTGTTGCGTGTGCCCATGAGATGGGTGTGTCATTCCTCTCTAGACTGAGATGAGATGATGTGTGCCCCTGTGTGGGGTGAGGATTCCAATGATATGGGTGTGTCTTTCCTCTCTGGATTAAGATGAAATGATGTGTACCCCTGTGTGGGGTGAAGGTGCCCATATGACGGGTGTGCGTCATACTCTGGACTGATTTTTTACGACATGTGGTCTCTTGCCTTGTGGACTCAGTTGAGAAAGGATTGAGATGGTAATCTAGATGATTCTCATTTGGACTCAGTGAGATAGAGATCTACTGAGTAGGATGTCCATGTGTCTAAGAACATGTGGATGTGCCCCTGGTGGCTGAGAACTAGTGGATGTGTGAGATCCCTCGTTATATTGTCTAAGAGTAAGATTTACTTGTAACCCTAATTGTGATGTAAAGGGTATAGGTCATCTCCAACATATGTGAAAGAT
>ML801572.1:96658-145059 GCA_009831015.1 Picea engelmannii
CCAGCACTAGAAGGAATCATAAACACATTTGGGAGATTAATGATGAATCTGGTCAGAACCATAGAGGACAAGAGGCATTAAGAAAGGAGGCCACTAGATATTTCAAAAAGATGTTTGTAGCAGAACCTTTTATTGCACCAGTGGAACATGTAAACTTAGTCAGGTTATCCCCTCCATATGTAACTATGGAAAATATTGTGCTCATTGAATGACCGGTCACAAAGCAGGAGATCTGAGATATCTTAAAATTGTTTGCCAAAGATAAAAGTCCAGGCCCGGACGGCTGGACGATTGAGTTTTTCACTCATTTTTTTGAAGTTGTAGGTGATGAATTGCTGGAACTAGTTGAAGATTCTAGAACCAGAGGTATGATACAAAGTTCTCTAAATTCTACCTTCCTGACGTTGATTCCAAAGGAGAATTACCCCTCGAACTTTCGAGGATTTCAAATCCATTACACTTTGTAACTTATGTTATAAGTTGATATCCAAGGTGATTGCAAATAGAATCAAACATATCCTCTCGAGGGATTTGTCGGCCGAACAACTTGGTTTCTTGAAGGGAAGGAAGATATTGGATGTCATTGGGACGACACAAGAATGTTTACACAACATCAAAGCAAAAAACCAAAAATCACTATTACTAAAACTTGATTTAAAAAAATCTTACAACTGTGTACGTTGGGATTTCCTTAGTCTAATTCTCGTACAAACATGATTCTGTAACACTTCTACATATTGGATTATGAGTTGTGTTGTTAGTGATACTTTTGTTGTTTTGATAAATGGTGAGACCTCCCCTTTTTTTCATAGTGAACGTAGACTTCGTCAAGGGTGCCCGCTCTCGCCCTTGATGTTCATCCTTATTATGGAAATCCTTAGTATATTACTGAAAAAAAGGGCAAGAGGAGGGGAATCTGACTGGGGTCAAGGTCTCCAGGGTCATAAAAATCCTACATCTTATTTTTGTTGATGATGTTCTTATCATGACAAAGGCATCTATTGAAGAGTGGATGATGATTAAAACATTATTGGAACAATTATGTTGTGCCTCAGGGTTAAAAGTAAATCTTAATAAATCCATATTCCATCATGTGGGGATACAAGGTGAAAATCTGGCGAGATTTAAGGATATTTTTTCTTATAATTTTACAGAGTTGTCTGGGGGTTTTAGATATTTCGGGTATTTCATAAAAGCTGAAAAAACCTCTTTCAAAGATTGGAGATGGCTTATCATAAAGTTTGAAAATAGGATTAAACACTGGTGTAACCACTGGTTATCACTTGGAAGTTGATGCACTCTAGTAAAGGCGGTCTTGGAAACACAGTCTGTATATTGGATGGCCCTCACTGTGGTCCTAGTATATGTCCTCACAAAGATTCGAAAATTGATCTTTGAATTTCTTTGGACTGGTGGTAGAAAAGAACATGGTATACATGTTTGCAGTTGGGAGATACTCACAAAGCCGAAACACTTAGGATGATGGAGACTCAAGAACCTATTCATTTTCAATCGTGCTTTATCAACAAATTCCTTATGGTGTGTTCTGATGAAAGAGGGGATCTGGCACCAGGTGATAAAAGAAAAATATCTTCCACACACCTCAGTGGCTACATGGATTAGAATGACTACGGTATTGCTACCTTCGGCCTCACAGATATGGAAAAATTTGATGAAATAGTTGCCTCTCATCACACACTGGATAAGTTGGAAGCCCGAGAATGGTTATTCTGTACTAATCGGTTTGGACAAGATCTTGGGTATTGGTAACAATTCAATACTTTCTCGGGATCTCCTGTTGGCATTAAAAAATAAAAATATACGCTACTTGTGTCAAGCTAAGGCACAGTGCTCTAGAGGTTTCATTACTAATCTGTGGAGAAACAATGAGGAACTCGGACATACAGGACTTGTGGCTATTAAATGGAAATCCTTTGTTAAGGCGCTTATTGACTCATGTGTCCATCTTCAGACTGGAGAAGATACTTTAATCTGGACTAGTGGTGACCAGTCGGGACTACTCACGATGAAAAATGTATATAACACCGTGGAATACAATACTGGCCACAACAGACTGCGTTATGGTGAAGACATATGTGGTCATGGAAACTAGGCTACAAGATCGAATTTTTCATTTGGTTGGCCTTGGAGCAAAAAATCTTAACTTGGGATTCATTGTGGAAAAGAGGATGGGAAGGATCGAACATCTGTCCACTCTGTCACAGGAATGAGGAGACCATTTTACACTTATTTGTACATTTCCCTTTCACACTCCACCTGTGGCAATATTTACATACTGCTTTTCGTCATACTTATTCTTGGGGAGGTTACTCACTAACTTTTTGCTGTGAAAATTGGCTGAAACTGGAAAAATTCTATACTACACTTCCATTAGTGGTCTGCCGGTACATATGGTTGGAAAGAAATAGGTGTATTTTTGAAAAACATTCTTCTACTGTACAGGGTGTTGGCATCAAAATCAGAGGGATGGTGAAAATTTCCAACGAACAATGTTTAAATTTTTTTTTTTATAAAAGGAACAAGAAGACCCTAGACATTACTTTGGCATCTAGCTGTTGGTTTGATGGTGTTGCGCAAGAAAATGGTAACCTAAGTGGGGCAAGGGGCATCATTAAGATCTCAGGAAATACATTTTACAGGTGGACTTTCAATTGTGGGATGGGCACTAATACTAGGGTGGAACTACTTGGGGTATGGGCCTCTTTATCTTTAGCACATCGGCTAGATATTGATCACCTTCATGTTTTGGGGGATTCAAAGATTGTGATATATCGATTAAACTACAAGAGAAAATTACAAGTAACTTCTCTTATGGGCTGGATGGATAAGATCAGGGATCTTATATCTTTATTCAACATCATTAGATTTGATCATATATACGGGGATGAGAATATGGAAGAAGATGTGCTATCTAAACATGCATTACAGGTGCCAAAAGGGAGGATCCACTACAACAAATGGCAGGATGGTCACAAGGCCCCCCCACTAACTATGCGTCTCTATCTATGATCTAGATAGTATAGCAGGGATGATAGTGCAATTAATCTGAGATCTGGAATTTCCTTTTTGTGCTACCTTTTTATCACCTTGGGCACTCTATTTTTTGTAATCTGGTTGGCTTTTTGTTGAGTCCGTCTATATGCTAATAACACTTATGTAATAATTCAGGGTAGGTCTTTGTTTCTACTGGGAAAGGTTATGTCTAGGTGGGATAAACATACTTCAGGAAGATGGATGTAATAACAAACAATGTACACTTTTTATGAGAACAACATATATAAATATATTGAGAAATTTTTTGCTGGAAAATACCAGTTCCAAGTATACTCAACCACATTCATGCCACATCAGCATAATAATATAAAATGCTCATGTATTTATTTATTTTGGATAGGGTATGATTTTTTGTTGAATTTTTGGAAAGTTTTGAAACCCACTTTAATATGGAAATAGAGATTTTAACTATGTACTAACTTGATAATGACTAATATCCTTTTTTTTAAATTATTTTTATAATTATTTCCACCAACTTGTTTTATAAATAATGACTTTTTGTTTGAGTGAAGAGTTTGGAATTTCAACACTATCTTAAGGTGCATCATGGCTTCAAGTTAGTCTTTCATGAGAATTAAACCTTTCTCAATGATGGAAAAATCCTCACTTTTGCGATTAGATTCAATCCTTTTCTACAAAGTTTTACTAATTTAATAATAACTAAAAATTTAAAACTATTTTCATTAACTTAATTAAGTGAAATTTTTTGAATTTTAACATTATAATTACTCACCTTAACATAATAATAACAAATTTAAATTAACTTAATAACGACTAAAATATTTTTTAAAGTAATTTTGAATTTTCATTTACTTTATGATAAGATTTTAACCTAACATCACACCATAAACAATCGCACTTTCAACTTGAACTTCGCATAGTGCAATAACTCATTTTGACAACCTCAATTCTACATAGTAAATAATCCATTTTAACAAAGAGATTTAACAAAGAGAGAGAGAGTCGAATTTTAGACTAAAATATATTTCACTCTCTTAATAATTCTCTTTTCTATGCTCCTCTTAATGGGTGATGACACTTTGTTTGATAGGCATGGATTATCTTTTCAATATTTATTTTGATATGTGATGATATTTATTTTGTTTGATAGCCTTAGATGGAAAGGATGAATGGCTATTGTTTTTAAACTTGGAAAGCTTGGTTTATGGTTGGTTATGTTTTCAATTATTTATCTATAAGAGAGTTTGGACATATCTTCTGAAAATTTAAATGTTAAAATGGACATTACAAGTTTAGAGTTTATCCAAAAATATTCTGGAAATTCAAGTACCATATTTTCATAGTAATATAAGCTTGAGTTTCCTTTTGATTACTTATTCTCATTTGTATTGTTAAAAGAGAAGTTCATTATAAATTGAAATCTTATTTTATCAAGTTTCAAGTACACGAGTCATCGATGATATTTCTTTCCCTATGAGACTAACTATGAAGTTGTTTATCTGAATGCATGAAACTCTGTCATCCATTCTCAAGCATCCTATGTATGTGCCAATATAAAGAGGGGCAAAGGTTTCTCATTTATTCATTGCTATCTTCTTGTTCTCCTTTACAATTGGAGATATTTCTTTCCCTATGAAACTAACTATGAAGTTGTTTATCCGAATGCAAGCAACTCTGTCATCTGTTCTCAAACATCTTACCTATGTGCCAATATGAAGAGGGACAAAGGTTTCTTGTTTACTCATTGCTATCTTCTTGTTCCCCTTTACCATTGGAGGTTATTGTGATTATGGAGATTTATCGCGTAACAATCACCTATCTTCTTAAAATCAAGATTGTATGTGATTCAACTTATAAATGGTCTTTAAAATTTTAATTTTTTTTTTATTTGTTTCATGGCAACAAATCTCATGTTGATAATTTATTTCTTATTATTTTTTCATGTCAAACTACCCACAACATATTCTTTGTAGGTTCCTTCTCAACCTACATCATTAAAAATGTTGTTATTAATTGGTTGATCTCATCCATATTGATATGCATGTTAATTGTTCTAAAAGAATATGGTATTTTATCATTATGGGCTATGATGAGCTTCCTATAACCATGGTATTTTATCATTAAATGATGTGTTTCTTCTTTCATTTAAGTCACATGTAAAACCCGAAATATTAAACTAGACAAATCAACAGTAGAAGTTGAACTAGACTACATATTACATCAAAAGGAGCATATTTTATGCATGAGAGAGTAGAAAGCCTAAAATAGTAGCATGCCTAGAAAATCTACAGAAGAGAAATAGTCAAGGATAGGAGCCTAAAATAGTAGCATGCCTAGAAAATCTACAGAAGATAAATACTCAAGGATAGAATTTACAAACAAAATGAAGTGAGATAAGAAGAGGAATCTTCTATGCTCAGTGTGAGAGAGTGAGCACATTAATCATAAACTATTGACCAAAATATCAATGTAATAAGACAAGCTAAATTGCACTTAAGGGAACTAGATTTCTTAATTATTGAGGCAATAACTTTAAACGTGATAGTCATTTTGAGATTAATGTGGAAGGAAGAATAAATTGCATACAAGTTGAATATGGATGAATAAAAAGATAAATTAAGTTCCAAATAAAACTAGTTACAGGAAGCTCATCATAACCACACACATTCTATTCCTTTGGAATCCTTTTTGTGTAGCTATTTTTATTCTAAGAGATAAGGAAAAAAATTCAATGGAAGTAGACTAGATCTTTTGCTTTCATGGAGGCCAAACTATTATGCTTTCCTAAATTGATATAGCTCCATGCTCTCTAATATTTCTCACATTCCAATGTGATTGGTATCCATATTAAAATATAGGACTTAATAGCATATAAAAGATAAGTAAATTGTTTGCACTTATATATATATATATATATATATATATTGGTTAATGTCTTAAAGATTTAAAGATTTAAACTCTAGAAAATATCAATAATATTCTAAGGTAAAAAGGAAGGATGACAAGATAACACCAAATGGGTAAGATTTGAAGCTATATTATGATCTCCTTAGTGGAAGTCAGGATTAGCACTTTTAACACTATTATTGTATTTGAAGTAATTATAAACCAGGCCATAGGAATGTTCTTGAGATAAATTCTACCAATGCAATATTCAAGAATATTGTGCTTTTTATATTTATCATAGAATTTATTAACATACTCATCAATATAAATGACCACAAGAACTTTATTAGGTAGAAAAATATTACTTTTTGAAATTAAAGTATTAGGTGGAAAAATATTACTTTACGAAGTTTCTTTGTAACAAATTTTTAACAAAATGTTGTCAATCCTTTGGGAGTACACCATTATGGTTATCACCACTTACCACTATTACAAATAATCAAAATTATTATGAAAACAAAGAATGAAATTAATGACAATGGTTATGTTATCCCTGATTTCTAGGGATAACTAGGAGATCATGTCTCGAGGCCCATAGGTCCTAGACATGGAGTACTGAGAGCAGGATTGACTTGAGCATGGCCCTGGAGGGCTCATCTTTCTTCCTCTTCATCAGAATTGTCTTGTCAATAGCAACAACATCCATCACCTTCGGCTTGGACTTGTATCAGAGAAGACTCTTGCTCCATGAGGTAATTGGTCCAGGTATCATGGTATGTGTCATATTTGATCATTTTAACCTTCAGATATATGCATCAAATTCCTTTCATTTCTGACGACTGCTTGGATATTACATTAACCCACTTAACCATGGTTGGGGGGATTGACATGGTACCCTAGCAAGCTTGTACCCATAGGTTTGGTTATCCACCAGGGGGGATTTTGAAGGGCCATCATCCTCTCCCATCATATTATCACTCTTACATCTTATCTCCCACTCATCTACCTGATTCCCCTAGTCCAGACATTAGGATGACCTGTTTGTGGGGTTACACCTTATCTCGTGGGAAGAAGGGGATAAAGGTCCAGGAGGTAAAAGCAGCTGGTAAAAGATAAAATCCATAAAAATAAAACCTAGAGATGCCTCGCCCAAGGATCCCTGAGAAGGCAATAAAAAGCCTCTCAACAAGAAACAAGAGGGACTCGAAGAAAAATGACAAAATAAGACCTAGCCAAGAGGATGGAGGGTCTCAACATGAGCCAACCCATTATGTTCATGGGTACCTAACAGTATGACATTTCCATTATTTGGTCACCATGCCAGGGCAGTGACCTTTGGTTGCATGGCCAAGGGAAAGGGGGTCTCATCACGAGCCAACCTTATCATCTCTATGAAAGTATTTGTGGGTAACACTGTCAGCTCTGGTCACCACGCCAAGGTAGTGTCCTCTAGTTAGACCTTGAAATAAAAAGAAAGAAAAATTAATAAAGAAAAGAAATAATAAAGGCAATAAAGGGCTTGGAAAGAATTGCATCCATGACAGGTACATCTCGCCTTCTACAAAGGAAACCACGGATAATACCACCCCTGTCTTTCACTCTACCTGTATGTCTGGACATCCTTTGACCATACCACCTCGTGTTACATGGTTTGGATGATATCCTCTAGAAACTTTCCTTTTCTTATGGATGTTGGCCCAATAGGGAATTTTTGTGTTTTTCTTCAGCTTTGTATAGTAGGTCGTTGTAATGTCTTGGAGCTATTGGATGATATGCTAGGGGTTTTATGCATGCATTTGATAAAACTAATGATGAAATATGATTGACATTGCTATGATCCCTAGGACTAATGAGCCCATGGAGGGCGAAGGTTTTGATGTGCAGGAGCATGCCCGATGGACAGGTACCAGTTGGACCGGTACACATGGGGAGATGATTAGTTCGGATCTCCATGGGGCTGAAGAGCCCATCAGATGATTGTTCGAACCCCATGAGGGGTAGAGACAGGACAATGATTGGTCGAGCCTTTTCACAAAAGAATAAGAAAGACGTTTTCATCCAGTATGCCTTGGCTGAGCCCAGCCCTAGGGGGTTGACCCACTGTAGGTGGAACGTGTCCCTCTGATGGCCCAGAATGTCATCTAGGAGCCCTTGAGGTCACCTCCAGTGCATGGTAGTTTGACAGGGCAGTTTGGCACGTGTGGCAGAGTTTGGAGGCCCAAAGAGGGCCAACGTTTGTCATCTAGTGCTATATTTTGCCCTAAAAAGGGCCAACATCTCCCTTAGAAGGGATTGACGTCTTGCTTATTGCTCATTTAGGGTTTCATTTAACAGTTTAATGTAAAACAATATGATTTTTGGTTGTTAGCCTTTTCGGCTATTTTTAATGATCTAAAATTAATTAAAGGTCATGAGATAATATATTCAAGATGTTTTTCCCTCATTTGGACATAACACAACTCACTCACACTTGTGAGGTCTGATTTTTGTGCCCTCCTAACCTATGTTTTCTTTCTAAGTGAGGCACACTTGTTTTTGGAAGGATTTTTTGGCATCTTTTGGCATTTCTCTCCAAGGAAGGTTTACAACTAGGGTTTGCACATGCTTTCTTCATGATATGTAAGTGATTTTCTTGCAAAACTTCTTAATTGAATGATTGTAGGTTTAATTTCTTGCATTTTCTTATTAAATTTCTGATTTAAAACCCTAGGTAACAAGCACACAAGTAGGTCCTTGTTTCATTTCCCCTTAGAGAGAAATATTTCGGCCATTGAAGAAGAAGGATTGAGCCTAGCCTTTGCTACACTCATCTTGCTTCTTCCCTTAAGCTAGCTTTGAATTTTGTAGGTTGAAAGAGGGTGACGTCGTAGGCCTCGGTTATCTACACCTAGGGCCATCATCTTCTAGGGTTTGAAAGCCTTGTCTTTACAACACTTTCTCTCACCTCATCCTTTAGTCAAATTTATCATTTATGTTATCCATTTTGCCAAGTTGACCTAAGGAAGGAGGAAAGACCACGAGGCCTTGGTTAAGCAACACCATAGTGAGCCTCTTTCCCCTAGGGTTTTGATTCTAGGGCCCTGCCTTTGCAGCACTTTAGAACCCTTCCCTCTTGTCTTTAAGTATTGATCCTTTCAAAACATTGTGCCCTTATCTTGTTTGACTCCATATACCCTAAGGCACTGATCTCTAACCTCCAACGTTGAAGTCCTAGTGTCCAAAACAACTCTCAAAACTTTGAATTTTGAAACCCTAACTAACAAACTAACCTAATTAAGGCTGATGTCACAGTTGGTTATCTCATCTTGACACAACAAATTTTGAATATAGGAAATTAAATGATGATTTGAAGCATTTATTGAGTAAAGCATTGGTTGGATACATTGTTGGCTTGATCATCTTGATAGTTATTAATGAATTGATGCTTTTTGCATAGCTAATTGATGAAACATTGAGTTCATTGGTATCTATTGTTTTACTTTGTTTATTAATTGATATCAGATATTTATTGAAGTACTAACCCATTGAGTTATAGCCTGCATATATACTGTATTATTGTTGTCTTGTCCTGGGCAGGTGTTTTCATTTGGGCATACACTTCTTTATTGGCTGATTAGCCGGACTGTTTGACCTTGGTGGTAACCCGTGAGGGGGAAAATTTAATCTTGACTTTAAACCTTAGCCTCTTAAAAATCCCAGGTTGCTAGGGACGTCTCCTCTGGGTTAACCTCCCTAAATAGAAAGAGCCTTCCCATTGAGGTGACATTGGGTGGGGAAGGTTCCTGTTACGCCAGTTTGCCCTCTATTCTCTAGCCATTTGACCTAGCTACAAACTGTGCGATAACATTTTGGCGCCATTTCCGGGGAACACTGAGTCAATCTTCCTCAATGACAAATATTTTGGTAAGCCTTTCCTCAAAGACCTCTCTCTTACAAGCTTACCTGGCGATTCCACTAGACTTTATTTCCCCTTTCTTTGATAGTTTCAGGAAAACTATCTGGCGACTCCACAAACCAAAAGGAGATTCAATAATCCTCCTTTATCTTTAAGAAGGAAGCCTCCTTTGAATTCACCTGTTGTCAAGTCACTTTTTGGAAAGAGACTTCCTTTAAACATGTCTACCTCTCAAACCGGTACTACAAACCCAGTTAACAATCAAAGACAATGGTCATCTACTCTTTTAAAGCCATTAGACATGTTAACTATACCAAGCTACCCTAGGCAAATGCCACCCATGTATGAGAAGTGGTTTCCTAAGTTTACCGGCACTGATGCCACCAGTGCCGAAGAGCATATGAGTAACTTTTGGGCATTCTTTTAGCTTCACCCCATCTATGATGATGTTGAAGACTTGGTCATGAAGTTATTTTCTGCTACCCTTTATGATGCTGCAAGACGTTGGTATCTCAGTCTTCCTGATGGAAGCATCAAGACCATGGATAGACTTGAGCAAGTCTTTCTCAAAAGGTGGAGCATCAAATAAGACCCTAATATGCTGCTTACTGGACTAAATGGCCTTGCCAAATATTAGAATGAGTCCATTCGGGAATTTCACACCAAATTCGAAGCATTACTCCAAAGAATTCCTGCAAGCCATCACCCGAAAGATGATTACCTTGTTCATATTTACACCAGATCTTTCAATGGTCAACTAGGGTATCTTCTTAGAGACAAAGACCCCAGTCCATTCAAGAGGCCCAAGATCTCACTACTAAGATAGAATGAAATCTCCTTTCATCTAAGATTGACCCCTTTGCTAACCCTAGGGGGAGAATAGACACCAAGCAGAAAGTAGTACACAATGTTGAACCTACTTCAGATCTCTGCACCAATATCAACAAGTTGCAAGATTATGTGGATGGAATCATAAAGAATCAAGAAGAAATGATGAATCGAATTGTCAGACTTGAAAAATATCATACCCAAGCGCCTAGACCTCTGTTCAAAGGGAAATTCTAGAAAGGGAACCAATTCTACAAGCCGAAGAATGAAAATGAAGTCCCAAATACTTTGGCCCCTATGAACATCGTTGATGAAAACCCTTGGTGCCTGGAATGCAGTGAAGCACATTGGGAACATGAATGTCCTTATAATGCTAGCCAGCAACAAGTCAACAATTTGGACAACTTCATGAATCTTCCTCAAATAAATATCACAGATATAGAACATCAACAAGCCCTGAAGGAAGAAGCAAGAGCAGCGAGGATGGAAATAATAAACCACTTGGACTATGAATCATGAGAAAAGCTAAAGAAGCAGGAAGTTTAAGTATACAGGAGAAAGAATCCAAAAAATCTACCGTTGATCAGCCGAAATCCCCATCTCTTGAGGTTCTTCTTCTCAAAACATCCAAGATTAGTAAGGTTGACCTTGATTTTGAATTTGAAGGGGCTTTATCAAAGATGCATGTGAACGTTCCCCTAAAAGAAGAAATCAAGATCCCATCTATTAAAGAATGCTTTGATACCTTCTTTTCGGGATCAACTGAGCCTATGGACCCCCCAATTATGTTGCAAGCTGATCATTTCAGGGTCCAGTATGGTGAAAACCCCCCTTTATTCATGAATTTAACGATGAACAATAGATACCTTAACAATTGCATGCTAGATACAGGGGTTGGTGCCAACATGATGTCTCTTAAAGTCATGCAGAAAATGGGTTTGAAGGTCACTAGGCCTTACAGGAATGTGTGTGGTTTTGAATCTAAAGCAATACCCACACATGGTGTGATTGAAAATGTTGAAGTACACTTAAAAGAATTCCCCAAGAAGACAGTCCCCATAGATATTATAGTGGTTGATGTCCCAGATGTGTGGGGAATTTTGTTGTCTAGGAAGTTTGGTGCAATCATAGGTGGGTCCCTTGATATGGATCTCACCTTTTTGCGATTACCTTTGAAAGATGGGACGACCGGACGTTTACTCAATGTACCAATAACTGGAAATCATGTACATGATGTTGTTCCTCCCATAAATGACAATAAAGAACAGAAAGATGTGATACAAACCCTTCAATAATATTCTCCGGAAGACATGCCCTTTTCAACAGAAGAGGAGTTTGATCAGATTGAACGGCCCAAGAAAGAAGAATACTAGCAGCTCCTGGATGAATTTCAGAACAAAGAAGTTGGGATAGTGAAGATATTAAAAAGGAAAAAGGATGAATAAGACGTGCAAATCTGCCCATCCCAACAAGAATTTTTTATAGCAGAAGCCCACCCACCTCCCTCAGTACAATACACCAGGGTTGTTCAGGGAACAACCAAACACAAAATCAAAAAATAAAAGGAGGTATATTTGGTATGGATGCGGGATACTTAGAAAGGAGAGCCAACTAATGTGAAAAGAAGTACGCAATCATGGCTCGAACCTTTCAAAGTTGGAATGGAATCAGTTGATAACTCATACTATTTGTCCACTTTGGAAGGGAGAAGGCGCCCATTACCCATCAGCGGGCACCTCCTCAAACCCCACCAATATGGTGGGACATGACTTCATAGGTAAGTATAGGTAGGTAGGCATTCTTCCATGTATCATACCATTTGCATTTCATGTTAGTTTGTTTCCTCACTTGCATATTGATTGTTTTATTTAAGTCATATACATATATTAAATTTGCGGGGTGGCAATACCACCCCACCTTTGTTACTAGTGCCCTTTTCGAGTTTGAGCAGGTCTGTAGGTTTATGCCAAAGATGTTGAGGTTCTCATGCACTCTATGGTGAGAACATGTCCCCGAGTTGGAGCTATATGTTATCCCCGATTTCTAGGGATAACTAGGAGATCATGTCTTGAGGCCCATAGGTCCTAAACATGGAGTACCAAGAGCAGGATTAACCTGAGCACGGCCCTGGAGGGCCCATATTTCTTCCTCTTCGTCTGACTTGTCCTGTTAGCAGCAAAAACATCCATCACATTCAGCTTGGACTTGTATCAGAGAAGACTCTTGCTCCATGAGGTAATTGGTCCAGGTATCATAGTATGTGTCATATTTGATCATTTTAACCTTCAAATATATGCATCAAATTCCTTTCATTTCTGACGACTGCTTGGATCTTACATTAACCCACTTGACCATGGTTGGGGGGATTGACAGGGTACCCTAGCAAGCTTGTACCCATAGGTTTGGTTATCCACCAGGGGGGATTTTGAAGGGCCATCGTCCACTCCCATCATATTATCACTCTTACATCTTATCTCCCACTCATATATCTGATTCGCCTAGTTCGGACATTAGGATGACTTGTTTGTGGGGTTACACCTTATTTCATGGGAAGAAGGGGCTAAAGGCCCAGGAGGTAAAAGATAAAATCCATAAAAATAAAAACCTAAAGATGCCTCGGCCAGGGATCCCTGAGAAGGCAATAAAAAGCCTCTCAACAGGAAACAAGAGGGACCCAAAGAAAAATGACAAAATAAGACCTAGCCAAGAGGATGGGGGGTCTCAACACGAGCCAACCCATTATGTTCATGGGTACCTAATAGTATGACATTTCCATTATCTGGTCACCACGCTAGGGCAGTGACCTTTGGCTGCATGGCCAAGGGAAAGGGGGTCTCATCACGAGCCAACCTTATCATCTCTGTGAAAGTATTTGTGGGTAACACTGTTAGCTCTGGTCACCATGCCAAGGCAGTGTCCTCTAGTTAGACCTTGAAATAAAAAGAAGGAAAAAGTAATAAAGAAAAGAAAGAATAAAGGCAATAAAGGGCTTGGAAAGAATTGCATCCATGATAGGTACAACTCACCTTCTACAAAGGCACCCACAGATAATACCACCCCTGTCTTTAACTCTACCTGTATGTATGGACATCCTTTGACCATAACACCTCGTGTTACATGGCTTGGATGATATCCTTTGGAAACTTTCCTTTTCTTATGGATGCTGGCCCAATAGGGCATTTTGTCTTTTTCTTCAACTTTGTATAGGAGGTCATTGTAATGTATTTGAGCTATTGGATGATATGCTAGGGGTTTTATGCATGCATTTGATAAAATTAATGATGAAATATGATTGACATTGCTATGATCCCTAGGACTAATGAGCCCATGGAGGGTGAAGTTTTTGATGTGCAGGATCATGCCCGACGAACAGGTACCAGTTGGACCGGTACACATGGGGAGATGATTAGTTCGGACCTCCATGGGGTTAAAGAGCCCATCAGATGGTTGTTGGGACCCCATCAGGGGTAGAGACAGGACAGTGATTGGTCAAGCCTTTTCACAAAAGAAGAAGAAAGACGTTTTCATGAAGGACGCCTTGGCTGAGCCCAACACTAGGGGGTTGACCCACTGTAGGTGGAAGGTGTCCCTCTGATGGCTCAGGATGCCATCTAGGATCCCTTGATGTCACCTCCACTGCATGGCAGTTTGACAGGGCAGTTTAGCACATGTGGAAGAGTTTGGAGGCCCAAAGAGGGCCAACGTTTGTCATCTAGTGCTATATTATGCCCTAAAAAGGGCCAACGTCTCCCTCAGAAGGGCTTGATGTCTTGCTTATTGCTCATTTAGGGTTTCATTTAACAATTTAATGTAAAACAATATGATTTTTGGTTGTTAGCCTTGTCGACTATTTTTAACGATCTAAAATTAATTAAAGGTCATGAGATAATATATTGAGGATGTTTTTCCCTCATTTGGACACAACACAACTCACTCACACTTCTGAGGTCTGATTTTTGCGCCCTCCTAGGGTATTTTTTCTTTCTAAGTGAGGCACACTTGTTATTGGAAGGATTTTTTGGCATCTTTTGGCATTTCTCTCCAAGGAAGGTTTACAACTAGGGTTTGCACATGCTTTCTTCATGATATGTAAGTGATTTTCTTGCAAAAATTCTTAATTGAACGGTTGTAGGTTTAATTTCTTGCATTTTCTTATTAACTTGCTAATTTAAAACCCTAGGTAACAAACACACAAGTAGGTCCTTGTTTCATGTACCCTTAGAGAGAAACATTTAGGCCATTGAAGAAGAAGGATTGAGCCTAGCCTAGCCTTTTCTACACTTATCTTTCTTCTTCCCTTAAGCTACCTTTGAATTTTGTAGGTTGAAAGAGGGTGATGTCCTAGGCCTAGGTTATCTACACCTAGGGACATCATCTTCTAAGGTTTGAAAGCCTTGTCTTTACGACACTTTCTCTCACCTCATCCTTTAATTAAATTTATCATTTATGCTAGCCGTTTTTCCAAGTTGACCTAAGGAAGGAGGAAAGAGCACGAGGCCTTGCTTAAGCAACACCGTAGTGAGCCTCTTTTCCCTAGGGTTTTGATTCTAGGGCCTTGCCTTTGTAGCACTTTAGAACCCTTCCCTCTTGTCTTTAAGTATTCATCCTTTCAAAACCTTGTGCCATTATCTTGTTTGACTCCATATACCCTAAGGCATTGATCTCTAACCTCCAACGTTGAAGTCCTAGTGTCCAAAACAACTCTCAAAACTTTGAATTTTGAAACCCTGACTAACAAACTAACCTAATTAAGGCTGACGTCGTAGTTGGTTATCTCATCTTGACGCAACAAATGTTGAATATAGGCAATTAAATGATGATTTGAAGAATTTATTGAGTAAAGTTTTGGTTGGATACATTGTTGGCTCTATCATCTTGATAGTTATTAATGAATTGATGCTTTTGCCATAGCTAATTGATGAAACATTGACTTCATTGGTATCTATTGTTTTACATTTCTTATTAATTGATATCATATAGTCATTGATGTACTAACCCATTGAGTTATAACCTGCATATATACTGTATTATTGTTGTCTTGGCCCGGGAAAGTGTTTTCATTTGGGAATACACTTCTTTATTGGCTGGTTAGCCGGACTGTCTGACCTTGGTGGTAACCTATGAGGGGGAAACTTTAATCTTGACTTTAAAGTTAGCCTCTTGAAAACCCCAGGTTGTCGGGGATGTCTCCCCTGGTTCAACCTCCCTAAATAGAAAGAGCCTCCCCATTGAGGTGACATTGGGTGGGGAAGGTTCCTGTTACGCCAATTTTCCCTCTATTCTCTAGCCATTTGACCTAGCTACAAACTGCGAGATAACATTTTGGCACTGTTTTTGGGGAACACTGAGTCAATCTTTCTCTACAACAAATATTTTGATAAGCCGTGCCTCAAAGTCCTCTCTCTTACAAGCTTACCCGACGACTCCATTAGACTTTATTTTCCCTTTCTTTGATATTTTCAGGAAAACTATCTGGTGACTCCACAAACCAAATGGATATTCAATAATCCTCCTTTATCTTTCAGAAGGAAGCCTCCTTTGAATTCACCTGTTGTCAAGTCACTTTTTGGAAAGAGACTTCCTTTAAACATGTCTACCTCTAGGACTGGTACTACAAATCTATTTAACAATCAAAGACAATGGTCATCTACTCTTTTAAATCCATTAGACATGTCAACTATACCAGGCTACCCTAGGCAAATGCCACCCAAGTATGAGAAGTGGTTGCCTAAGTTTACCGACACTGATGCCACCAGTGCCGAAGAGCATATGAGTAAATTTTGGACATTCTTTTAGCTTCACCCCATCAGTGATGATGCTGAAGACTTGGTCATGAAGTTATTTTATGCTACCCTTTATGATGCTGCAAGACGTTGGTATCTCAGTCTTCCTGATGGAAGCATCAAGACCATGGATAGACTTGAGCAAGTCTTTCTCAAAAGGTGGAGCATCAAAGAAGACCCTAACATGCTTCTGACTCGACTAAATGGCCTTGCCAAGTATGAGACTGAGTCCATTCGGGAATTTCACACCAGATTTGAAGCATTTCTCCAAAGAATTCCTGCAAGCCATCAACCGAAAGATGATTACCTTGTTCATATTTACACCAGATTTTTCAATGGCCAACTTGGGTATCTTCTTAGAGACAAAGACTCCCAGTCCATTCAATAGGCCCAAGAGCTCACTACCAAGATAGAAGGAAATATCCTTTCATCCAAGATTGAGCCCTTTGCTAACCCTAGGGGGAGAATAGGCACCAAGCAGAAAGTAGTACACAATATTGAACCTACTTCATATCTCTGCACCAGTATCAACAAGTTGCAAGCTTTCATGGATGGCATCATAAAGAATCAAGAAGAAATGATGAATTGAATTGTCAAACTTGAAAAATCTCAAACCTAAGCGCCTAGACCTCCGTTCAAAGGGCAATTCCAGAAAGGGAACCAATTCTACAAGCCGAAGAATGAAAATGAAGTCCCAAATACTTTGTCCCCTACGAACGTTGTTGATGAAAACCCTTGGTACCTAGAATGCAGTGAAGCACATTGGGAACATGAATGTCCTTATAACGTTGGCCAACAACAAGTCAACAATTTGGACTGCTTCATGAATCTTCCTCAGATAAATATCACAGATATAGAACATCAACAAGCCCCGAAGGAAGCAACAAGAGTAGTGAGGATGGAAATAATAAACAACTTGCACTAGGAATCACGAGAAAAGCTAAAGAAGCAGGAAGTTCAAGTATACAGGAGAAAGAATCCAAAACAATCTACCACTAATCAGCCAAAGCCCCCATCTCTTGAGGTTCTTCTTCCAAAAACATCCAAGATTAGTAAGGTTGACCTTGATTTTGTCTTTGAAGGGGCTTTATCAAAGATGCATGTGAACATTCCCCTAAAAGAAGCAATCAAGATCCCATCTATTAAAGAACGCTTTGATACCTTATTTTCTGGATTAGCTGAGCCTATGGACCCCCCAATTATGTTGCAAGATGATAATTTCAGGGTCCAATATGGTGAAAACCTCCCTTTCTTCATGACTTTAACAATGAAAAAGAAATACCTTAACAATTGCATGCTAGATACAGGGGTTGGTGCCAACATGATGTCTCTTAAAGTCATGCAGAAAATGGGTTTGAAGGTCACTAGGCCTTACAGGAATGTGTGTGGTTTTGAATCTAAAGCAATACCCACACATGGTGTGATTGAAAATGTTGAAGTACACTTAAAAGAATTCCCCGAGAAGACAGTCCCCATAGATATTATAGTGGTTGATGTCCCAGATGTGTGGGGAATTTTGTTGTCTAGGAAGTTTGGTGCAATGATAGGTGGGTCCCTTGATATGGATCTCACCTTTTTGCGATTACCTTTGAAAGATGGGACGGCCGGACGTTTACTCAATGTACCAATAACTAGAAATCATGTACAGGATGTTGTTCCTCCCATAAATGACAATAAAGCATAGAAAGATGTGATACAAACCCTTCAATAATATTCTCCGGAAGACATGCCCTTTTCAACAGAAGAGGAGTTTGATCAGATTGAATGGCCCAAGAAAGAAGAATACTAGCAGCTCCTGGATGAATTTCAGAACAAAGAAGTTGGGATAGTGAAGATATTAAAAAGGAAAAATGATGAAGAAGACGTGCAAATCCACCCATCCCAACAAGAAGTTTTTATAGCAGAAGCCCACCTACCTCCCTTAGTACAATACACCAGGGTTGTTTAGGGAACAACCAAACACAAAATCAGAAAATACAAGGAGAGAGATTTGGTATGGATGTGGGATACTCATAAAGGAGAGCGAACTAATGCGAAAGGAAGTACGCAATCACGGCTCGAACCTTTCAAAGTTGGAATGGAATCAGTTGATCACTCATACTATTTGTCCACTTTGGAAGGGAGAAGGCGCCCACTACCCATTAGTGGGCACCTCCTCAAACCCCACCAAGGTGGTGGGACATGACTTCACAGGTAAGTATAGGTAGGTAGGCATTCTTTCATGTATCATACCATTTTCATTTCATGTTAGTTTGCTTCCTCACTTGCATATTGATTGTTTTATTTCAGTCATATACATATATTAAATTTGCAGGGTGGCAATACCACCCCACCTTTGTTACTGATTCCCTTTTCGAGTGTGAGCAGGTCTGCAGGTTTATGCCAAATATGTTGAGGTTCTAATGCGCTCTACAGTGAGCACATGTCCCCGAGTTAGAGCCAGATGTTATCCCTGATTTCTAGGGATAACTAGGAGATCATGTCTCGAGGCCCACAGGTCCTAGACATGGAGTACCGATGGCAGGATTGACCTGCGCACGGCCTTAGAGGGCCCATATTTCTTCCTCTTCATTAGACTTGTCCTATCAGCAGCAACACCATCCATCACCTTCAGCTTGGACTTGTATCAGAGAAGACTCTTGCTCCATGAGGTAGTTGGTCCAGGTATCATGGTATGTGTCATATTTGATCATTTTAACCTTCAGATATATGCATCCAATTCCTTTCATTTCTGACGACGGCTTGGATCTTACATTAACCCACTTCACCATGGTTGGGGGGATTGACAAGGAACCCTAGAAAGCTTGAACCCATAGGTTTTGGTTAGCAACTAGGGGGGATTTTGAAGGGCCATCGTCTGGTCCCATCATATTATCACTCTTACATCTTATCTCCCACTCATCTATCTGATTCCCCTAGTCCGGACATTAGGATGACCTGTTTGTGGGGTTACACCTTATCTCGTGGGAAGAAGGGGCTAAAGGTCCAGTAGGTAAAAGCAGCTGGTAAAAGATAAAATCCATAAAAATAAAACCTAGAGATGCCTCGCCCAGGGATCCCTGAGAAGGCAATAAAAATCCTCTTAACAAGAAACAAGAGGGACCCAAAGAAAAATGACAAAATAAGACCTAGCCAAGAGGATGGGGGGTCTCATCATGAGCCAACCAATTATGTTCATGGGTACCTAACAGTATGACATTGCCATTATCTAGTCACCACGCCAGGGTAGTGACCTTTGGTTGCATGGCCAAGGGAAGGGGGTCTCATCATGAGCCAGCCTTATCAACTCTGTGAAAGTATCTATGGGTAACACTGTCAGCTCTGGTACCACGCCAAGGAAGTGTCCTCTAGTTAGACCTTGAAATAAAAATAAAGAAAAAGTAATAAAGAAAATAAAGAATAAAGGCAATAAAGGGCTTGGAAAGAATTGCATCCATGACAGGTACAACTCGCCTTCTACAAAGGCACCCATGGATAATACCACCCCTGTCTTTCACTCTACCTGTATGTTTGGACATCCTTTGACCATACCACCTCATGTTACATGGGTTGGATGATATCCTCTGGAAACTTTCCTTTTCTTATGGATGTTGGCCCAATAGGGCATTTTGTCTTTTTCTTCAGCTTTGTATAGTAGGTCATTGTAATGTCTTTGAGCTATTGGATGATATGCTAGGGGTTTTATGCATGCANTCATTGTAATGTCTTTGAGCTATTGGATGATATGCTAGGGGTTTTATGCATGCATTTGATAAAATTAATGATGAAATATGATTGACATTGCTATGATCCCTAGGACTAATGAGCCCATGGAGGGCGAAGTTTTTGATGTGAAGAATAATGCCCGATGGATAGGTACCAGTTGGACCGGTACACATGGGGAGATGATTAGTTCAGACCTCCATGGGGCTGAAGAGCCCATAAGATGGTTGTTGGGACCCCATCAGGGGTAGAGACAGGACAATGATTGGTCGAGCCTTTGCACAAAAGAAGAAGAAAGACGTTTTCATCCAGGATGCCTTGGTTGAGCCCAGCCCTAGGGGGTTGACCCACTACAGGTGGAACGTGTCCCTTTGATGGCCCAGTACGTCATCTAGATTCCCTTGATGTCACCTCCAGTGCATGGTAGTTTGATAGGGCAGTTTGGCACATGTGGCAGAGTTTGGAGGCCCAAAGAGGGCCAACGTTTGTCATCTAGTGCTATATTTTTCCCTAAAAAGGGCCAAAGTCTCCCTCAGAAGGGCTTGACGTCTTGCTTATTGCTCATTTAGGGTTTCATTTAACAGTTTAATGTAAAACAATATGATTTTTGGTTGTTAGCCTTTTCGGCTATTTTTAATGATCTAAAATTAATTAAAGGTCATGAGATAATATATTCAAGGTGTTTTTCCCTCATTTGGACATAACACAACTCACTCACACTTGTGAGGTCTGATTTTTGTGCCCTCCTAGGGTAGGTTTTCTTTCTAAGTGAGGCACACTTGTTATTGGAAGGATTTTTTGGCATCTTTTGGAATTTCTCTCCAAGGAAGGTTTACAACTAGGGTTTGCACATGCTTTCTTCATGATATGTAAGTGATTTTCTTGCAAAACTTCTTAATTGAATGGTTGTAGGTTTAATTTCTTGCATTTTCTTATTAAATTTCTGATTTAAAACCCTAGGTAACAAGCACACAAGTAGGTCCTTGTTTCATGTCCCCTTAGAGAGAAATATTTCGGCCATTGAAGAAGATGGATTGAGCCTAGCCTTTGCTACACTCATCTTGCTTCTTCCCTTAAGCTAGCTTTGAATTTTGTAGGTTGAAAAAGGGTGACGTCGTAGGCCTAGGTTTTCTACACCTAGGGCCATCATCTTCTAGGGTTTGAATGCCTTGTCTTTACAACACTTTCTCTCACCTCATCCTTTAGTTAAATTTATCATTTATGCTAGCCGTTTTGCCAAGTTGACCTAAGGAAGGAGGAAAGAGAAAGAGGCCTTGCTTAAGAAACACCATAGTGAGTATCTCATCTTGATGCAACAAATGTTGAATATAGGCAATTAAATGATGTTTTGAAGCATTTATTGGGTAAAGTGTTGGTTGGATACATTGTTGGTTTGATCATCTTGATAGTTATTAATGAATTGATGCTTTTGCCATAGCTAATTGATGAAACATTGACTTCATTGGTATCTATTGTTTTACATTGCTTATTAATTGATATCAGATAGTCATTGAAGTACTAACCCATTGAGTTATAGCCAACATATATACTATATTATTGTTGTCTTGTCCCGGGTAGGTGTTTTCATTTGGGCATACACTTCTTTATTAGCTGATTAGCCGGACTATCTAACCTTGGTGGTAACCTGTGAGGGGGAAACTTTAATCTTGACTTTAAACCTTATCCTCTTCAAAACCCCTTGTTGTCAGGGACGTCTCCCCTGGGTTAACCTCCCAAAATAGAAATAGCCTTCCCATTGAGGTGACATTGGGTGGGGAAGGTTCCTGTTACGCTAGTTTTCCCTCTATTCTCTAGCCATTTGACCTAGCTACAAACTGTGTGATAACAGGTTATAGCGAGATGCATTAAATATGCTATACATGTGAGTGGCACTACAAATATTAACCACAAGAAGTACACTACATCTAGAAAAATTCAAGTATCTTTAAAGGGAATCGTAGATGGGGTTGCATTATGGATACTACCTGTGGGGGAAAATAAATGTCCCATTGAATTGTTTCTCTCTAAAACATAATTACTTGTTTATACGAGAATTTTTTTGAAATCCAATTTGTCTATAGTCAAATATTTGGATCGCAGAGTTTGTCAAAATATGCAATTATGTTACAAAGAAGCCCAAGCACGATTAAGGATTTAGATGTTTTGCCCCTATTTTCCTATATAAAAAAGGTTTACATTATTTTTATATTTTTGTACCACGGGTTTATATTATTTATATATAATCTATACTACATATACACTATGATTTGCTCCAATCATAATCTAAAATAACATCTTAAAACATTTGGTTAACTTGACACAAAGGGTCCATGCTTAAAATGATATCTAACTTGTTTATAATGGAGAACAAACATTGTTGAGACATGTCACGAATTAGTCATAGAACAATAAATATCTATTTCTATTAATCACAAGAAAGTTGTTGAAATATTTAATAGTACTGAGAGGGGGTGAATCAATACTAAACATGTTAAATTATTTTTCTTCTAAAGACTACTTCAAACACTTTTATATTTTAATTTCAGATAGTCATATTATAATTAAACTAAACATATATCACAACATTAATTAAAACATTCACAATACACATAGATTTGAAGAGATAACCTATATTGGGAGAAAACCACAAAAAATATTTCACCAATAAACATTAATTCAGTTACAAACAACTATCTTTGAGAACACCAATCTTCTATAGGCACCAACCTACAAGTATATGAGGACACCAATCTTCTGTAGGCACCAACCTACAATTATATAAGGATACCAATCCTCTTGAGCACCAACTTAATGACTTCAGGCACCAACCTGCATGTATATGAGGACACCAATCCTCTTGAGCACCAACTCAATGACTTTAGGCACCAACCTACATGTAGATGAGGACATCAATTCTCTTGAGAACCAACTCAATGAATTCAGGCACCAACCTGCAGAAAGAACACCAAACCTCTCCCTAGCACCACCCTGCCACCCTGAAAACAATTATGCTCTTCAAATTTCATATCATATAAACCTTAATATTCTCAATTTGGAGTCTCTTCTGCAATCTGTAATTAGCACACGATGATTATTTCTTATTACAGTCTTCAACATCTTGGTCTACCTTGTGACTACAATCTAGTCCTCATTCTTTCTTGCAAATGATATTCATGTTCTTTGTTTCTTAAGCACTGCTTCTTTGCATGTGTCATTCAAATATTCATGCCCTCAATTCTTGTCAAGGAAATGGGTCTATAGCTCTCAAACATAGTCATTCTCAACCATACTAAATTCAGTTATGCCTATCATGTCCTTTTCCAATCAAGAATCTCTTTCCTGTATGTCATTTAATTAACAATGCTCCTTTTCAGTAGAATTACCTCACTTCAATTGTTAGACCCTAGAACAAGACATAAGCTCTGCAAATTCAATTTATGTCCAAGCCAGTCTTTAGACCCATTTAGAACAACAAAATTACTCTGCAAAATGATCGCAAGGACACTTGTAAAATACCAAATCACATCCCGACCATCACAATATCTAGAACAAGTCTTTGGACCTTTAGAATGCCCAGAGCATCATCTTCCTTATTATACCATCACAAAACGCTCTTCTTAGATCTTCGTGCTTCCAAATTTGTTCTTTTAGAGCCTCATACTCTTCTCAAACATCTCCACTTCTTCTCATTTTCATAATATACACACACATATGGTGTAATAAAAGTATATGTGTGCTTCATTAATGTTCGAAGTGGACCCAATAATTCTCTAAGCCGACCAATGGTAAATCTGTCATTGAAATGGTTTAATTTGACTGGTATAGAACCAAATGTTGGAGTATTGAGAGGGGGGTGAATCAATATTATGCAATCTTTTACCACTTTTAATTAGAACATGTAATCATTAAATTTATCAGCAGTATATCATCAATATATCATGAGAAGTATAAATCAACAAAGCATAACAAATAACCATAGATACACAGTACACACGAATTTATGTGGAAACCCAAATGGGAGAAAAACACATAATGTTTTCTTATATATCAAAGATTACATTCATAGGAAGCATCAACGTTCAAATTCTCCAGCACCAACTAGAAGGAGGCACCAACCCCATGATTTACATGCACCAACATGAAGGAATCACCAACTTTCTGAGTTCTCTAGTACTAATAGGAAGGAGGCTACGACCCCCTTATTTACAGGCACCAACCTGAAGGAAGCACCAAGTCCTTGATTTCTCCAATGCCAATCGGAAGGAGGCTATGAAACCCTTTCCTTTCCCTATCCTTCCGCCCTAAAATATAAGTTTAGACTCACTGTTAGTACCACTTATACTATCACTATCACTGTCACTTTCACTGCCACTATCACTGCCACATCACCCTGTAATTGATGATCAACTATCATCCAACCTGTCACTGTCCATGTCACTATCTATGTCATTGATCAACCACAACCTAATCCAATCACATGGATACCAACACCATCACCATATCTTTTACATCAGCCTGTACCATACCATGCATCAACCATGTACTAGAACATGTACCATACTATATTCCAAGTATCCAAGATGTGCCAATGTCTTAGCAATGTGCCTCAAGTATGCACCATAACCATCATGACTATATACCAAGTATATATGCCAATATAAAAAATATGTGACTCTAATAAAGAACCATAACATCCATGAAATAAGTACCAAGGATATGTCTCAAGCATGTATCAATAACACCAAAACATGGACCTCTACCACATGCAACCATATACCAAAAATGGCCTCCAAGACATGCCTTAAGCATGTGCCATACCATCCATGATACAAGCTTAAAAAAAACACATAAATGACATACCTTTACTCATGAAGAAGCAACATATACATACCAACTCAGACTGTAGTAAATATGTTGTACCATCAAACCTTGTTGCAACCTGATACACACATCCCTTCCCAGATTTATCTTAGCCTCATGGGAATAAGACACGTTGTTTAGTGGGACCTCACATGATGAGCCATAGACAACCCATGGGGGTGCCTCACGGGACATGAGCGTTTTGACCCGTAGGGGTCAAACAAACTAGGGTTTTCTTAGAAAAACCCGCTCTCCTATGAAATCCCGAAACTCCCACACTTATCACTCTTTCGATGCCTCAGATTTCACCGTCGCAAACTCGCCAAAAGATCAATTTATCACATAGAATATATTCAAATGAACTTGTGTGTGAATGTTCCTATGAGTGACTTATTGAGGTGTATATATACTTTTTCGGAGTAACCTATTTCCTTAACTTAGGGCTTCTTGAAATTTCTTGTTACAACCACTTTACCATTTGACTAAAGACTTGTAAATTTTTAGGGGATTCTTAACCATTCTTCGGGGCTTCCAAATTTATGAGGGAATATATCCCTAATTGTGAGGAACTACGTGACGTTCCACCTACTATTTCAAACAACATGACAAAGACTATTCGTATATGGGATTTTTGTATACATTTGAAGTGTTCTTCAACCTCATTTTCCTCCATAAACTTTGGGCCTCATGACCATACCTATGGGTTTCTTGTAGACTTATTCAAAGCATCTTACCATGAGGGCCATGTTTAAAGCTATGCCATAAGGGGAACACTTTGGAGACTTCGTCAATTATACCCAATACTTCTAGAGTATTCTAGACTTCTTCTAATTTTGACATCAATGATAATGAATTTTCCAACAATCCCCCCTTTTGCATTGATGGTAACACTCATGCTCCCCCTGCGACCAATACTCCCTTGTCTGCATGCTTATGTTCTTTACCCCCCTTTGACATCAATGGGATAGGGTAACTCCCCCTGAAAAACTACTTATGTGCTTTCTCTCTTTCGGTGATTTTGTCCATTGGTGCTTCACATTGATGTAAACTATTGACATATAGAAAAGTATTCATATTAATATTCCTTTAACGTATCTACACATATGATTTCTCTTCCCTTGTATTCTGATCGAACAAATGTGTAGATCATCGTGGAGCAGAAACTATTCCATGTTTTTTTCAAAGATACTCAAATGTCTCCCTTGGGAGAGGTTTAGCAAAGATGTCTGCAATCTTTTCCTTTGTCCCAATATACTCTACCTTGATATTATTTTTTGTAACCTGTTCCCATAGAAAGTGAAACTTGATCATAATATCTTTGGTCTTGGAATGCATCACTGGATTCTAGGAGATACTGGTAGCATTGGTTTTTTCATAGAATATTGAAAAGAGCTCATCATACTTCACTTGTATATCTTGCAGGGTTTGCTTCATCCAAAGGACCTGAGTAAAAAATGTTGCTGCCATAATGTATTCTAATTTTTCTATGGATAATGATACTGAAGATTGTTATTGTTTTTTACTTAACCAAGATACCAGAAAATCACCAAAATTGAAGGCTACTTCGCTTGTAATTATTTGATCATCAACGCTTCCTCACCAATCTACATTTGCATAAGAGACCATAGTCAACTCATTCCCTTTTGAATACCACAATCCAAAATTTGTTGTTCCTTTAAGATATTTGAAGATCCTTTTTACTGCTAGAACATGAGTTTCCTTCAGTGCTTCTTGAAATCTTGAAACTTGTCCAACTGTTTGCATTACATTTGTTCTTGAAATTGTCACATAGAGTAGGATTCCAATCATTGATATATAGAGTCTTTGATATGCTTCTCTATAATTTTCATCTTTTCTCAACTTGCAACCTGTCACCATCAAAGTACTTACTAGTTTGCAATCTTCCAGTCTCAACTTCTTCAACATCTCTTTAATGTACTTGGTTTGGGAAATGGAAATTCCTTCATCCTGCTGAGATATCTAAAGTCCAAAAAAGAATGTCTATTCACCAAGTAGTGATATTTTAGACTCATTTTGAATGTCTTAGGAAAACCTCTTACTCATCATGTCATCATCACTTCCAAAGATAATATCATCAACATATACTTCATTGATAAGTATGTTGTTCCTATGAATCTTCTTATCTTCATTACTGATCTAGATTTACGAATGGAACGAAATGAATAACAAAATGAATACAATAACATAGAGATATGGAGAGAAACAATAGATATCCAGTGAATAATAACTTCTATTGAATAAATGAAATAGGTTGAAACTATAAAACTGCAGAACTGAAAAACAACTTGCTCGAATGGTGGTAGCTATCTCTGAGAAGAGATGGGGCTTCTATGCACATCTGTCTGACAAAAATGATTACAATGAGGCTCTAGATGCCTTTTTAACATTACTCATGAATTCCAAAACCATAAACATCCAAAAACCTAACCCTAGGAGGTGAAACGCCAAAATTTATGTGGGTCTCGCTGGGTAAGTTGGCACCTCAACCTATCGAGGTTGTAACGTTTTCATACGACCTCCATTTTAGGTGTGTGATAGCCCGTTGGAAAGGTGTTTTTGAGAAATACACATTATGTCATCAAAATCCGAATATGTCTATAGTTTGACTATGGCAAGCCAAAAATAAACTGTTTAGGTCCCCAAAATAACCTTGGAAGCACATAAAGATGTGCTGAGATGAAAACTTACAAAATAATCCAATTGGATTAGGTGGGAGGCCTTATGTATCCACCTAGAAGATGATTAGGGATTTATATAGCCCCATAAGTGTAGAACCCATAATTACAAAGAATTATAGAATAATGTGTTGAACTAAAAATTGTCAAGAGGAGCCAGTTGTAATAGGTGGGTTTCCACCAATATCCACCTGGATCAGTCCTCCCCCCTTAGGAATAAATAGTCTCCATTGCATTGACTTCCCCCATCAGGTGAGGAAACTTCTATTGAAGTTGGCCTCGAGTAAGCCACTTTCCTTGTTGTATGAGCTACCCTACCTTGATAACCCGATAAAGTTGTATCCTCTACTGGCGTGTTCCCT
Organism: Picea engelmannii; assembly: GCA_009831015.1. Classification (NCBI taxonomy): domain Eukaryota; kingdom Viridiplantae; phylum Streptophyta; class Pinopsida; order Pinales; family Pinaceae; genus Picea; species Picea engelmannii. The sequence continues at coordinate 124,707 of ML801572.1, forward strand.
TGACCTGTGTGTCCATTATATGATCAGTGGATTCTTGTTGCATGCATTCAAGGTTGAGGTATGTGGGTGTCAGTTGTTCTACAATCTCTGAGGTGTCAAATAGTGGTGGAAAATATGGCCGAAGGAGGTCCACATTGAACATTGGGTGCAAGCCAAGGAAGGGTGGAGTGATGAGCTCAAAAGGATTGCTACCCACAACCTTGGTGATAATGTAAATCCCATAACATAGTGGGAGGAGATTATAATGGGGCCCTGTAAGGTTCTCTTTCTACAAATGTAAACTGACCCTGTCTCCCACATGAAATTCGTGCAATACCCTATGTTGGTCATGGCTCTGCTTGTACTTAGGATTGGCTTTCTGTAAAATATCATGGACTTGTTGGTAGATGTGCTGAATAATTTCATTGAATCTGGTGGATTTGTCAGCCTCATAGTGAACATGGGAACATTCTTCCTGTGTGGTCGCAAGAGGTAGTGAAACATCAATGGGACCCAAGGGTTGGAGTCCCAGCCCCACCTGAAATGGGCTATGTCCGGTGGAGCTATGGAGATATTTTTTGTAATTTTTCAAAACATAGAGAAGACTCTCATCCCATGTACATATATGCTTAGAGTTGTACATGCGCAGGATGTGCACAATCAACTGATTCATGACCTATGTTTGGTCATCGGTTTGGGGGTGGAAAGAAGTAGATTTAGTGAGCTTATTGTCCAATAGTGGTCAGATACTCGACCAAAATGTGTTGAGGAACTTGTTGTCCCGATTGGAGATGATGGTATGTGGTATACCAAAATGGACCCACACAGGTTCGAAGAAGAGCTTGGCAGTATCTGCCACTGTGACTCTCTTCCCTTAGGTTGTGAGGGAGGCCATCCTTGAAAACCGATCAAATACCAAAAATACAAAATCATTTCCTTGCTTGGTGGATGGAAGACCATACATGTAATCCATTGAGATGGATTCCCGAGGCCTCTAGGGAGTAGGAAGAGGGGTGTACAAGCCTTGCTTGTTGATGGTTGGCTTGTAAATGGCACAGGTAGTGAAATATATGATATACTTGTTGACGTCTCGTTGAAGTTTTGGCCAATATTTTTTTTTTTGTAGAACGACCATAGTTTTCTCCATGCCAAAATGTCCTACCATCCGAATGTAGTGATCCTCCCAAATTATCTTTGCACACTCCCTTGTAGGAACACATAAATGGCCCAGATGGCATAACGGTTCATCCTCTATGTGAAAATAAGTGATATTCGTGCATGTTCCCAAGAGCTGATAGGTGGTGGCGAAGTCTGTATCTTGCTAATAAAGTTTGGGCCACTCAGATGCCTCATGTCCACAGGAATGGAGCATGGTGGTGAGTGCAGCCACGGAAGATTGAATGAGGCAGTCAGCGACACGATTTGTGCTCCTTGGCTTATACTTGATGTTGATATGGAACAGTTGCAAGTAGGTGGACCACTTCTGATGTTGGTCATTCTACAACTTCCTCTGTGTCTGTATGAACTTCAGAGGCTCGTGATTAGTGTGGATGATTGTTTCCTTTCTGAGAATTTAATTTTTCCATTGATGACAGGATTGTAAAATGGAATACATTTCCTTGTCATAGGTGGGGTATTTCCAGACAGTATCTGAGAGTGTCTCACTATGGTATGCTATCATATGACCATGATGAGTGATAATTGAGCCTACATCATAGTCAAATGCATCAATCTTAATATTGAACGGTTGTTGAAGATTGAGTAAGGAGAGTATTGGAGCTGAGCACAAGCGATGCTTCAGATCATCAAATGATCATTGTTGTTCATTTCCCCACACAAAACTTTCCTTTCCACCACCCTTGGTCACTTGGATGAGGGCCCATGAAATATGGGAGAATCCCAACACAAAACGTCGGTAGAATTTGGTCAGTCCCAAGAAGCTCTGAAGCTCGGTTAGCATGGTTCGGGTTGGCTAGTCACAAATCACTTGGATCTTAGCTGGATCAACATGTACCCCATGATCATCAACAATTTATCCCAAGTATTGGACTCTTCTCATGACAAAGGATAATTTTTCCATGTTGGCATATAACTTGTGTTACCACAGAGTGCTCAAAACCTGTTGAATATGCTGCATGTGCTCCTCCCAAGTTCTGTTGAAGATGAGGATGTCATCCAAATATACCACCACAAAAGAGTTGGTGAAGGGTATCAATACATCATCCATCAACCTCATAAAAGTGGTTGGTGCATTTGTTAATCCAAAGGGAATGGACATCCATTCAAAGAGGCCTTATTTAGATTTGAAAGTTGTCTTCCATACATCAATTGGTTCGATGGGAACCTGGTGGTAACCAAAATTTAGGTCAATCTTGCTGAAGAACTTTTCCCCCTTGAGTTGGTCAAGAAGGTCATCAATTCTCAGAATTGGGTACTGGTTCCTGAATGTGATTTTTCTTAATGCTATGTAATAAATGAAGAGCCGCCAGATCTCGTATTTATTCTGAACCAGTACAATCGGGCTTCCGCAAGGGGAGGAGTTGGGTATGATGTGCCCTTTTTGAAGCAACTCTTGGATTTGATGCTTGATTTTGTCATTTTCCATCAACGAGTGATGATAGAATGGTCCATTAGGAAGAGGTGCACTGGGGGTTAGATCAATTGGATACTTGACTTGGAATTGCATCAGTACCCCAATGGGTGAGGAGAATATGTCCCTATAATATTCCACAATCACGTCCACTTGCTTGTGCTACAAAGAGAGTCTCTTTGTAGAGGCCATGGATGTGGCAGTGACCTTCTTCTTACTATGAGCCCAGATCACAAAGAATACAAACTTCCTGGTCTATGAAATGAACTTACTACATTTCTTAGCAGAGATTAAAGAAATAACGATAGGCGACGCTACCTTTGGTATCATGTACAATTTTCTACCCAAAGTAATAATAACATTGTGGGGTCTAGACTCATACACAACATGCAACTTCCAAAAATATGGTTTTCCTAAAATAACATCACAGAATTCAAGGGGAGCAATATCACACAATACCTTGTCTTTGAAAGGCTTGATGTCGTAGGGAAGACGACACTGTTCACTGACACATAGATCTCTTCCTTGGAGAAGCCATCCGATGGTGTAGGGTTGTTAGTGTGACGTTTTCAGAAGGTTCAACCAGTTGATGACCTCTATTGATATCAAGTTCTTCTGACTACCACTATCGAAATTGAAATGAAGCGGATCCCCATTTACCCACATATGTGAGTGAAAGAGGCGTTCCCCTTCTTGGATGGACTTTGGTAGTAGCGACAGTTGAACTAGGTTCAACATCGATAATATGCTTCCCTCCTTCTGGATTTGATTCAGAGTTAGAATTGACCTCTGACTTAGAATATTTCAGTTCAGCCATGACTGCCTACTTGGAGAAGAATTCTTTGGTGTCGTGCCAAGATCTTTTATGGCATTCACACCATTTTTCCATGTCCTTCTTTGACTTGTCATTACCCCTATTATGTTGTTTCTTGGACTAGTTGTATTGAGAGTGGCCATATTTTCTTTATCCCTTGTTATGTTGGTTGGGGTCGCCTTTTCCTTGCTTTGGCTATGAGGATTTTGAAGATCCAAACTCTCACCTCTTCTGCTTAAATTTATGCTCAATCTTGACAAGATATCTATAAGTCGTACCCAATGATGAGATGTCTAGAAGATACATTTCCATTTGAATGTATCTATGCAAACAGTTTTGGTATTTGAGCACCAAATTTCACTCATAATTTTTGATACCCAATTTTGTGCACAAGGTATGGAAAATATTGGTGAAATCTGGTACTATCTGGTCCCTTTCCTAATGCAGGGTGGTCCATCTTGTGTATTGGTCCTTGTAGCTTCCAACAGGGTAGTATTATTCTTTAATGGCATCCTTGAAGGAATCCCATATGGGGGCCACCACAAATATTTCATATTCCTCTATGGCCCTTTTCTCAGAGTAAGTATCCCACCGGTCCTTAACACAGGGGACAACCTTGAGGAGAACAAAAGTAATATTTTCCTTATCGAAAAAAATGTGGACCGAAAAATATCCTTCGAGCAGATTCAATCATTTATCTACAACACCCGCATATAGCATCCCTTCAAATAATGGAATATAAAAGTTTACATGTACCTTGAAGGGGGTTGCATGGTTTCTTGATGAAGATGCTTCTCCCGCGGGCAGCCGCCGAAGGATCTGTGCAAAGTTGTCCATCATTTTTTTCCTTTGCTGTGCAAGGTCTTCCTCAAGCAACATTTTAAAAGGATTTCCTACTCCATCATCTTTATTTTCATCCCCCATGGGTTTTTTTCGAGATCGACGCAAACGATCTTACAAAGGCACTACTGGTTCGAGTCCCAACTTCTTGTACCTAGATATTGTCGGGGACATGCACGGAGAAAAATAAATGAAGAGAAGACCGATATGATACCACTGATCTAGATTTATGAGTAGAATGAAATGAATAACATAATGAATACAATAACAAAGAGATATGGATATAAATAATAGATATCCAGTGAACAATAACTTCTATTGAATAAATGAAATAGGCTGAAATTATTTGACTCTAGAAGTGAAAACAACTTGCTCAAATGGTGGTAGTTATCTCTGAGATGATATGTGGTTGCTACCCACATCTGTTTGAGAAGAATGATTAGAATGAGGCTCTAGATTCCTTTTTAACATTACTCATGAATTCCACAACCCTAGACATCCAAAAACCTAACCCTAGGAGGTGAAATGCCAAAATTTATGTGGGCCTTGTTGGGTAAGTTGGTACCTCAACTTCTCGGGGTCATAACTTTTGCATATGACCTTCATTTTAGGTGTGTGTTATCCCGTTGGAAAGGTATTTTTGGGACTACACATTATGTCATTAAACTATGACTCTGTCTATAGTTTGACTATGGCAAGCCAAAAAAACATTGTTTAGGGCCCCAAAACAACCCTGGAATTACAAAAATATGCATTGACATGGAAACTTCCAAAATAAGCCAATTGGATTAGGTGGGTGGCCACCAGTCTCCACCTGGAATATGTGTAGGGATCCATACAACCCTGGAAGTGTAGAACCCACAATTACAAAGAAGTACAAAAGATTGTGTTGAAATAAAGATTGTCAAGAGGAGCCAGTTGGAATAGGTGGGTGGCCACCAATATCCACCTGGATCAATTACCTTTTCTGAATCCTTGTTCCTACAAATCCCTGTCCAATCTTGTATACCATGCTCTAGGGGCTTGCTTGAGTCCATAATGATCTTTGTTCAATCTACAAACATAATATTCCCTTTCTGATAGTAGGAACCCTTCTGGTTTTTCAATGCAGACTTCTTCTAATTCACCAGTCATAAATGTTCATTTTACATCCATCTGATATAATTTGATTCTCTTGGAACATGCATAGGCCATGATCATTTTGATTGCTTCCATTCTAGAAATAGGGGAAATTTTTTCTTTAAGGGCTACTCCAACTTGTGCATATCCTTTGCATATTGATCTTTGCTTTTTTATGGTTACCTGTCCATATTCGTTTAGTTTGTTTATGAATGCCCATTTTGTACCAATCACATTTTTATTCTTTGGTCTCAACTCTAGTCCCTGTGTTTCATTCTTCTCTATTTGATGTAGTTCTTATTTTGTGGACTTGGCCCAATGTTCATCATTACTGGATTCTTTAAAACTGTTGGGTTCAATTGTGGATAGTAGTGCAAGGTGTCTCTTCTCTAGTGTACGAAACCATTTACTTCCTCTGGTCTCTATTCTTGCATTTTTATCTCCAATAATCTGTTCTGGTGGATGATTCTTTTGAACTTGACAACTAGGTGTCCTAGAGGGAATCAAAACTTCATGTTGGTCATTTTATTCCTGCTCTACTTCTGGTTGTTGTTCTTCATCTTCTTCTTCTTATTCTTCTTCTTTTGCCTCTTCTTATTTTAATTCTTCTTCTCTTTCATGTTCATTTGGATCTTTCCTTTCTTCTTTGATTTTGGTACACCTGCTTCATCAATATTTACATTTATGCTTTCCACTATCTCGTTGAGTCTCAAATTATAACATTTGTATGACTTGATTCTTCTTGAATATCCGACCAATATTCCTTTATCAACTCGAGAATCGAATTTTCCAACTTTGTCATATTCTCTCTTTATGTAGAATTTACTTCCAATACTCTGAAATACTTGACGATTGTTGGTCTTCCCTTCCACAACTCATATGGAGTGTTGTCACTTTTACTTCTGAGCATCCCTTTGTTCAAGATATGAATTGATGTGTGCATTTCTTGTGCCCAAAAGATATTTCTCAACTTTGAGTCTTTAAAAATGGTTTTGTCCATCTCTGTTACAGTGTTGTTCTTCCTTTCAATGACTGCATTTTACTGAGGTTTCCTAGTTGTTGAAAACTACCTCTTTATTTCTTGATTTTCACAGAATTCCATGAATTATTTTGATGTGAATTTTCCTCCATTGTCTGATCTTAAGCACTTAATTCTTGAATCCATTTTGTTTTCAACTATCTCCTTGTACATTTTGAAATTTTTGATGCCTTTGATTTGTTCTTGAGAAGACATACTGCAGTCATTCTTGTATAATCATCAACAAGTATCATGAAGTATTGTTCACCATTCGATAATTTTGTTCTTGTTGGTCCACATAGATCAATATGCAAAATTTCCAATGTTTTTGTCATATAGTATTCCTTTGATATGAATTTAGTTATTGTCGCCTTTCCTTGTAGGCAATACTTTCACACAGTATTGGCCGGTTTCAAAATTTCAGGCATGTCTCTTACTGCTTCCTTTCTACTGATTTTGACCAAATTGTCAAAGTTTATGTGTCCCATTCTTCTGTTCCAAATCCAACTTCATTTTCTCTTCCCAAGAAACATATTTCCTTTCCAATCTCATTTAGGATGTATATATTTCTTGGATCCCTTACTGTTGTAGCCACCAATTTTCCCGATCCTTCTTTTCTTATCTCTCACTTCTTCAAGTCAAATATAAGTCTATGTCCTTGATCACACATCTGACTCACACTCAGTAAATTATGCTTCATGTATTTAACAAGTAGGACATTTTCTACCTTGGAATTCTTAATTCCAAACTTGACTGTGCCTTTCCCTATAATTCTGGTTGAGTTGTCAATACCAAATTAAACTGATCCGTCACTTTCTTTCTTCAACAATATAAATATGTTCTTGTCACCTGTCATATGTTTTGAGAAATCATTGTCAATGTACCAGTCACTTCTTCTACTTTATGTTTGTAGTGCTATGGAACATTCTTCAACATTTAGTTTATCTTGCTTCCTTATTCAAATTATTGATGGTCCCTTTTGATGATTGTTGAATTCCTACTTTGGTTCCTTTAGATAATCTGTCATTATGCAATATTTGGCCATGTGTCCAATTTTTTTTCATTTATAACATTCTACTTCATAGATTATTGATCCAAAACTGTTATAGTTTATGTTGTATGATTCTTAAGGCTTTCTGAGTTGATTAATTCTAGGGTGACCCTTATAGTTGCTTTTGTTCTTGGCATAATATTTGCAATTTATAGCTTTGTGCCCAAAATTATTACAAGAATGACATTAACCAAGAAAGATAGTTTGATACTTGGGATATCTTCTTATTGGTGTTGTTTCTCTATAGTTTTATTCTTGATTTCTTTCCATGGGTGGTTTTTGATTCTGAAACCCGAGTCTTCTAGACAGTGCCATCCTTTTTTAATATTCTTCTCAATCGTTGGTGAATCCTATGGTGACTTCTTCATAAGTCCTTTGTTCTTCTTCCCCTTCTCCAGTCATAGAGATCGAACCCTTCTCTGTATGTGTTTGGTTGTATCCCAGTCCATACCTATCATGATACAACCTTTGAGCGTTGATAATTTCATCTAGTATTTTGGTGTTGTTCTACTTCATATCTCTTTTCTGAATTTCCTTCCTTAGAGAAACGATTTATTTTTCTAAGCTTTCCTTCTTTTTTTCCTTTACTTCCAGCTGGCTTCTGAGTATTTCTTCAATCCTTTTGGCTTCTTCGACTTTGACATTTAGTTTCAAAATCATATTTTTATCTTCTTCAGAGTTAGAAATTTGAGACCTTTCTTTCATCTTGAGTAATTCTTCCTTAGTGATTTATTTTTCTTCCTCTCTTTATTTAATTCGCTTAAGGCTTCAATTAGTTTTGCTTCAAGATATACCTCACCTCCTTCTTCATAATTCTCTTAATCAATTTCATAAGCCACAAAGAGTATATTTTCTGGGGGACTGTCATTATCATCAACTTCATCTGATGAGGAATTGTATTCCTTTGAGTAGAGACTTTTCTTTAAGAATTTATTTTTGTTTCTTTTCTTGTTTCTCTTTTTATATTGATTTTATTTATTGGAAACTTCTTGATCCATATTTTATGAGAGGAAAGAAATGAATACATATTATTAATAGGTACTTAACAAAAAATAACATAGATGCAGTAAAACTAATTTTCTATTCAATAATGAAATAAGTCGAAACTATAAAATGCAGCGGAAACAAGCTTGTTGGAATGGTGGCGGCTTATCTATGAGAAGAGATGTGACGGTTGTGCTCATTTAGAAGAAGATGATTACAGTGAGGCTCTGAAGGCCTTTTTACAATAAACAGGAATGCCAAAAACCCTAGACATCCAAAATCCTAACCCTAGGAGATGAAGCACCAAAAGTCATGTGGGCCTCGTTTGGGTAAGTTAGTACATTAACTTCTTGGGGTCATAACTTTTGCATACGATCTCTGTTTTAGGTGTATGATATCCTGTTGGAAAGGTATCGTCGAGGGGATTCATTTTGGGGGCTCAATATTTCCATTGTCTATAATTGAGAATCTAGATGCCAAAAAACCTTCATTTAGGCCCTCAAAATGGCCCCGGAAGTTAAAATTGCTAAAAATAGTAAATTGCCAAAATTGCCAAAAAACTATTTTGAACCAGTTGGAAAAGGTGGGTGGCCACTAATATCCACCTGGATAAATACTCCCTCCTTAGGAAGAAATGGTCTCCATTGCATTGAGGTCCTCCATCAGATGAGGAAATTTCTATTGAATTTGGCCCAGGGTGAGCCACTTGCCTTAGTGCAGGAGATGCCCTGCTTCGACAACTCAATAAAGTTGGATCCTTTGTTGTAGAGTGCCCTTGATATGTGTGTCCACAATATGATCATTGGATTCTTGTTGTATGCAGTCGGGGTTGATCTCTGTTGGTGTCAGTTGTTCTGCTACTTCTGAGGTGTCCAATAATGGTGGGAAATAAGGGCGAAGGAGATCCACGTTGAACATTGGGTGCAAGCCAAGGAAAGGAGGAATGTTGAGCTGAAAAGCATTATCCCCCACGACCTTGGTTATGGTGTATGACCCATAACAGAGTGGGTGAAGCTTCCTATGGGGTCCTGTAAGGCGTTTTTTCTGCAAGTGCAACCAAACTTTGTCACCCACCTGAAACTTATGTGGCACCTAATGTTGATCATGGCTTTGTTTGTACTTGTCATTGGACTTCTGTAGGATATCTTGAAATTGTTGGTGGATGTGCTGGATTCACTCAATGAACCAAGTGGCTTTGTCAGATTCAGTTGGAGTAGGATATGAGTTTGTCGAGGTGACCACAAGGGGAAGTGTAACATCTATGGGACCCAATGGTTGGAATCCCAACCCCACCTGAAAGGGGTTGTGGCCGGTTGAGCTATGTAGGGCTCGGTTGTAGCTATGATGGACATCGGAAAGGCTCTCATCCCATGTGAGAGGGTCCTTTGAATTATACATGCGAAGGATATGCACAATCATTCAATTTACGACCTCAGTTTGGCCATCTATCTGAGGGTGGAAGGTCATGGATTTTGTGAGCTTGGTGTCCAGCAGTGACTAGAGGCTCGACCAGAATGTGCTGATAAATCGACTATCCCGATCTGAGACAATAGTTTGTGGGATTCCAAAATATACCCAGAATCATTCAAAGAAGAGCTTGGCAGTGGCCTCTTCTATGATGTTCTTCTTGTAGGCAACCAAAATCGCCATCTTAGAAAAGCGATCAACAACCACAAAAACACAGTCGTTTCCCCGCTTGGTGGATGGGAGGCCCGACATGTAGTCCATTGAGATGGATTCCCATGGCCTATTAGGAGTAGGAAGAGGGGTGTATAGGCCCTGTTTTTTAGTGGTCGGTTCGGGAATTGCACATGTAGTGCAAGACCCGATATACTTGCTGACCTCCTGTCAAAGTTTTGGCTAATAGAAATGTTTATGTAGCATCATCACTGTCTTTTCGACGTTGAATTGTCCTGCCACCTCACTATAGTGGGATTCCCATATCAGCTTCGCTTGCTCGCTTGATGGAACACAGATATGGCCCAGACGACACAACAACCCATTCTAAAGATGGAAATTATCGACAATTGTGTTTGACCCCAACATTTGGTAGGTAGTGGCGAAGTTCGGGTCTATATCATAGAGTTGGGGCCATCCAGAGGTCTCATGGCCACAAGACTAGAACCATGGTGAGTGCCACGACTGATGGTCTACTGAGGCAATCAACGATGCGATTGGTGCTTCTTGTTTTATACTTGATGTTGAGGTGGAATTGTTGCAAGTATGTGGACCACTTTTGATGGTGGTCATTCTACAATTTTCCTTGTGTCTGCATGAATTGTAGTGGCTTATGATCAATGTGGATGACTGTCTCCTTCCCAAGAATGTAGAGTCTCCACTAGCGGCAGGATTGCACAATGGAGTACATTTCTTTGTCGTAAGTAGGGTACTTATGGACAACATCTGATAGTGTCTCACTATGATAGACCACAGGGTGGTTGTACTGAGTGAGAATGACACCCACAACATATTCGAAAGCATCTGTCTCGATATCAAAGGGTTGTTGCAGGTCTGGGAGTGAAAGTACTGGGGTTGAGCACAAGCGTTGCTTCAAATCATTGAACTCTTGTTGTTGGGACCGTCCCCATGCAAATTTCTCCTTACCACCACCCCTGGTTATTTGGTTGAGGGCCCATGCAATATGGGAGAATCCCAACATGAAACTTCTGTAGAAATTGGCAAGGCCCAAGAAGCTCTGGAGCTCAGTGAGTGTGATTGGGGCTATCCATTCACGGATGACTTGTATCTTGGCTGGATCCACATGTAAGCCATGATGATCAATGATGTAGCCCAGGTAATGGACCTTGTCCATGCTGAAGGATAATTTTTCCATGTTGGCGTATAGATTGTGTTGTCGCAGGGTGTGCAGAACCTGTTGAATATGTTGCAAGTGTTCGGCCCAAGTCTTGTTGTAATTGTGAATGTCATCCAGATACACCAATAAAAAATTATTGGTGAATGGATGTAGGATATCGTCCATCAACCTCATGAAAGTTGCTAGCACATTTTTCAAACCAAAAGGCATGACCAACCATTCAAAAAGGCCTTCCTTTGACTTGAAGGCGGTCTTCCATACATCTATATGTTCTATTAGGACCTGGTGGTAGACAGACTTCAGATCAATCTTAATGAAGTATTTGGCCCACGTGAGTTGATCAAGGTCATCGATTCAGGGAATCAGGTACCGGTTTCTGACTATGATTTTATTCAGAGCCCGATAATCAATGCAGATTTACCAGGTTCCATCTTTCTTTTGTACCAACACGATTGGGCTACTGCAAGGTGATGAACTAGGATAGATGTTCCCCTTGTGGAGAAGTTATTGGATCTATCGCTTGATCTCCTCATTCTATAACAAAGAGCAGAGATAGACTGGCCCATTGGGTAGTAGTTTGTCGGGGGTCAGATCGATGGGGTGCTTGACATTGTAGTGCAGAGGTACCCCGACAGGTGAGGAGAAGATATTTGAGTATTATTCCACAACCTTATCTACTTGATTCTGCTGTGTGGAGAGGTTGGTTGCAGAGACCCTGGATGTGGCTGTGATCTTTCGCTTATTCTGAGAGAGAATCACAAAGAAGAAAAAATTCCCCGTCTAAGAGATGACCTTCCTGCATTGCTTAGCAAAGATCAAGGAAATCACACTAGGTGGGACTGCCTTGGGTACCCTGTACAATTTCCTGTTCAAAGTAATAATAACACTACGAGGCCTAGACTCATATATAGCATGAAGTTTCCATAAATAAGGCTGTCCCAAAATAACATCAAAAACTTCAAGAAGAGAAACATCACACAATACCTCATCTTTGAAGGGCTTGATGTCGTAGGACAGTCGACACTATTGGCTGACACAGAGATCACTTCCTTAGAGGAGCCATCCAATGGTGTAGGGTTGTGGGTGCAGTGTTTTCGACAGGGCCAGCCGCTTGACGACCTCTTCTTAGATGAGGTTCTTTTGGCTACCTTTATCAATGTTGAAGTGCAGTAGGGTTCCTTTTACCCACATCTGTGAATGGAAGAGGCACTCTCCTTCCAGCTCGTCTGGTTTACAAGGCTAGAGCTTGGTGGTAGCAACAGTGGCACTGGTTTCTGCGTCAATGATCGGTATTTTAATTTATGGTTCTGGCTCAGAGTCAGAACCCGCATCTGATTCAAAGGCTTTAACTTTGGCCACTAGTGACTACTTTGAGCGGCAGTTAGCAGTGTTATGCCAAGGGCTCTTATGGAAGTCGCACCACTTCTCGGTATCTTTGTTTGTCTTTCTGGTGTCCTTCTTTTCTTGCGGCTTGGACTGGTTGTCCTGATACTGTCCATATTTTCTCTGTAATTTGTTCTGCCAGTTGGGGCCACCCTTTCCTGGATTTTTTTGTGAGGGGTTCCCAGGCCCAAATTGCCGCGTCTTTTGTTTGAGCTTCTACTCGATTTTAACAGCATATCGGTAGGCCATGCCTAAGGATGAGATGTCCAAAAATTCCATTTTGGTATGGATGTATCTGTGTAGAGCACCGCTATACTTGAGCACCAAATGTAGCTCTGAATCTTTTATACCCATCTTGGTGCACAAGGTATGGAAGATATTTGTGAAATCTGGCACTGCTTGGTCTCTTTCTTGCCGCAGTGTGGTCCATTTGGTATACAAGTCATCATAACTTCTGACAGGTTAGTATCGTTCCTTAATAACATCCCTGAAGGATTCCTAGGTGGTCGTGACTATAAATGATTAGGGTTCCTCTGTTTCTTTTTTCTAACAGAAGGTTTCCCACCAATCTTTGACATGGGGAACGACTTTGAGGAGCACAAAAGTAATATTTTCTCTATTCTAAAAGTTATGGACATAAAAATACCCTTTTAGTAGATTCAACCACTTGTTTACATCATCTGCGTCTATATAACCTTCAAATATAGGAATATCAAAGTTTATTTGTACCTTGAAGGGGGCGGTGCCTCCGCTCGAAGAAGATGCATCACCTGTTGGTAGCCGCCGAAGGATCTATGCGAAGATATCCATCATCACGTTCCTTTGTTGCGTGAGGGATTCCTCAATAAACAGTTTGAAAGGATCTCATGTCTCATCATATTTCTTTTCTCCTTCCATGAGAGGTCGCTTGGGCATGTGAGAGATTTTTTCCTCAAAAGAAACAAGCTCGAGACCCAACTCTTTGTACTCCGACCTAGTTGGGGACATGCATTAAGACGACAAGGAGCAAACCGTTCTGATACCACTGATCTGGATTTTATGAGAAGAATGAAATGAATACGGATTATTAACAGGTACTTAACACAAAATAACAGAGATACAGTAAATTTAGTTTTCTATTCAATAAGGAAATAAACTGAAACTGTAAAATGCAGTGGAAACAAGCTTGCTGGAATGGTGGCGGCTTATCTCTAAGAAGAGATGTGACGACTGCGCTCATTCACCAGAAGATGATTACAATGAGGCTTTGAAGGCATTTCTACAATAAAAAGGAATGCCAAAATCCCTATACATCCAAAAACCTAACCCTAGGAGATGAAGCACCAAAAGTCATGTGGGCCCCGTTTGGGTAAGTTAGTACATTAACTTCCCGGGGTCGTAACTTTTGCATACGATCTCTGTTTTAGGTGTATGATAGCTCGTTGGAAAGGTATCATTGAGGAAACTCATTTTGGGGGCTCAATCATGCCTTTTTCTATCACTGAGAAGCTTTATTCTGAAAAACCTTCATTTAGGCCCTCAAAATGGCCCCGAAAGTTAAAACTGCTAAAAGTAGTAAATTGCCAAAATTGCCAGAAAACTATTTTGATCCAGTTGGAAAAGGTGGGTGGTCATCGATATCCACCTGGATAAATTCTTCTTCATAACTTTCCTTGTTCTTATAATATGGACATTTATCAACAATATGACCAATTTTACCACAATTAAAACATTTAAAAGGAAACTTACCTTTGTACATGCCATTTCCTTTCATTAACTTCCTTATGAAGTTGGCCATCTCTTCATCTTCATCAGAATCATCGCTGCAACTAAAGTCTGACTTTGGCTTTTTCTTTGGTTCCTGTTTGTTATTCTTTGTCTTCTTGGATACCTTGAACACTTCTTCCTTCCTCCGTGGATTATCTTGTTTTGTTCTTTTTTCATAGGCGGTTAATATTCCATGTATATCATTGATTCTTATTGTACCAAGATCCACTCTTTCTTCTAGGGCTGAAAAATTAGGATCATATCTCATTAGAGGAGACCTTAGTATCTTTTGGACAATAATTGTCTCTTTAATTTATTCTCCCAATCCTTTAATGGCATTTACTATTTTATCATATCATAGGAAGTAAGATGAAATGTCTTCGTCTTCCTTCATATTCAATTTCTCAAACTTGGCTATGTAGGTTTGAAGCTTGGCCCCTTTTAGTTTATCATCTCCTTCATAGATATTTTTAATTTTGTCCCAAATATCCTTTGCAGAATCATAGTGCATAACCTTCACATATACTAGGTGCTCTAGACCATTTAATATTGCATTTGTGGCCCTTGAATTTTTTTCATTGAGTTTCTTTCAATCTCTATCTATTGGAGGAGTGGTAGGTGTTGTGTATCCATATAATACTAATTTCCAAACATCAAAACCCTATGCTTTTATATATGTTTTCATTCTTCTACTATAGAAGGCATAACTTTGTCCATCAAATTGTGGTACTCCAATCTTAGCGTACTCCATGATCCTCCTTCCAATTGTTAGATTGTTTTCTTGAATAACCTTGCTCTGATACCAATTGTTGGAATACAGAGAGGGGGGTGAATCAATATTATGCAATATTTTACCACTTTTAATCAGAACATGTAATCATTAAATTTATCAATAGTATATCATCAATACATCATGAATAGTATCAATAAACAAAGCATAAAAAATAACCATAGTTACACAACACACCAAAATTTATGTGGAAACCCAAATGAGAGAGAATAAAACAACATTTTGTTATATATCAAAGTTTACATTCATAGGAAGAACCAACTGGAAGGAGGCACCGACCCCTTGATTTATAGGAACGAACCTAAAGGAAGCACCAACTCCCTAAGTTCTCTGGCACCAATCGGAAGGAGGGTATGATCCCCTGATTTACAAGCACCAACTCCCTGAGTTCTCCAACACCAACCGGAAGGAGGATACGACACCCTTTCCTTGCACCTGCATCCTGCTTCCTTGAAATATAAGTGTAGACTCATTGTCACTACCATTGATACTGTCACTGTCACCACCACTATCACTATCACTTCCACATCAGCCTGTAATTGATGATCAACCGATCATCCAACCTGTCACTGTCCTTGTCATTGTCTCTATCACTGATCAACCACAACCTGATCCACTTGCATGGATACCAAAACCATCACCATCATGTACATCAACATATATCATACCATGCATCAATCATGCATCAACCATGTACATCAACCTGTACCATACCATGCATCAACCATGTACTAGAACCTATACCATACCATATGCCAAGTATCCAATATATGCAAATGTCTCAAAAATGTGCCTCAAGTCTGCACCATAACCTTCAACATGATATACAAATTATATATGCCAATATCACATAGATGTGCCTCTAACAAAGAACCGTAACATCCATGAACTAAGTACCAAGGATATGTCTCAAGCATGTATCAATAAAACCAAAACATGGACCTCTACTACATGCAACCATATACCAAAAAGGCCTCCAAGACATGCCTTAAGTATGCTCCATACTATCCATGATACAAGCTTCAACAAAGCACATTGATCTGAAAATGGAATGGATTTGTTTCCAATAGATCTTTAAAATGAAGAAGACTTGTCTATTTTTGCATTGCAAGTGTACAAAGGTATGTGTTTGGGTAATTGGATCAAGTTACTAACACATCAATTAAAGAGTTTTTACTTAATCATCAACAACATATCGAACATATAGAAACCATAAAAAATGAACACATAACATAGAAAATGATAAAGGAGTTCACCCCTCTCTTGGGATACATCTCCTGGTCCATCTTCCCTTGGATCATTTTCATTATTCTTGAAACGTGCTCTTACAGTGATTAGATTACAAAATAGATGGCTCCAATGGCTTCAGAACGTCCAAAAACCCCTAGTTGGGCTTTTTCGACACCTGGTTTGGCCAAAAACTGAAGAAGTTACACCTACTGGAAGTTTTCCCCTTCAAGCTTGTTGTACCTGCTCACCAAAACGCACCCATTGACAGACTAACCCGGCCTGTGTGTGTTTCCCATGCCAAAACCCAACACATGCAACAGTTCCTGCAAAATGGGCAAAATTGTAGGATTTTTAGTGCGCTGGACCCCATTCTCGGCGGAGAAATCGGTCATATGGCCCCATGTGGAAAATGACCTAACAATCATGCGCTCCAATGACTAGATCCCTTCGCACGAAGGTATTTTTTCATGTGGTAAATTGCATGTGACCGGGGCTATGCATTTTCCACTCCACTGATTATATGGAATGGGCATATGGTGCTATGCGTCAGGGCTTAACAATGGACCAGGGCTAAAAATTCATTGTAAACATCTGTGCGCACTGGTTATATGGAAAGGGAATATGGGTATGAACCATGGGTTGGGGCCTATCCCTGACCCTTTACTCCGTTGCTCGTCCTTTTTTTCAAATTCAAATAAATATGAAACCATATAGTGGTAAGAAATACACTATGGGCGGGCTGGTAGCTCGACCCTGCTAAAAACTTACCCCCGCTCGAAGGTCGTGGATTCGAATCATGTGGAGTCATACAAATTTTACCACTTTCCAACTGCTGGAGGGGTTCCATGTGGCATCCCACGACTAGGCCACGTGGCACCATAACATTTTCCCACAAAAATGACACTTGTCACAACCAGATTCATCCACTTGTTTTCCACCGAGATTGTACAACCTTGCTATGTCAGCCCATGCCAAATCAATACTCTACCACATCACATGCCACGTGTGGGTCTGTACCCTGCCACGTCAGCACTGTACGGACTGTACAGTTAGCAAGATTTTTCATGTTTGGCAAAATGAACAGAACATGATATCTTGCTCATACGATGTCTATTTGAGCTTGTTCAAGTTGCGTTGGGTTCGTGACAACGAGGCCTATGCATGTTTCCACTTTGAAGCGATTCTGGGCACTTTTCATTTTGAGAAAAAATTTATCCCCTGGATCACACCTCCCCATTGGGAATCTTTTCGACCTCCAAAAGACTACTTTTAGTCAATCTGAGGATGAGGGTATAGTTCCCTCACATTTTCAACCTCAATCCACTTGGACTTTCTTATATTGGTGTCTTTGATACCAATACGAAACTTGTCATGCCTTGTCTTGTACTTGACTTGGCTCTTTCTCATTTTTTCTTGAATGGTTTGATGCACAATTTGAACTTGTTCAACGAACTTCTTGCTTACAACAAAATGGCTAGAAACAAGAGAAGAATGTGCTTCCCTTATCTTGTTGACTCTTTCACCCTATGAAAAACATAGCTTGCCAAGATACAAAATTTACCATGCACATAGGAATCAGGGTAAATTTACAAATTTTTGGATATGCTTACTAGGCCTATTGTTAGTGCTTTAGTTATTTTCAGGCATAATCCTATCATGGTAAATTTTGCATAAAGTTGCATAAACATTTTTTCCATCAACATCTAAAGCATATTGTTCCAAATAGATCTTATGCATGATAGGATTATGGTTGAAAATAACTAAAGCACTAACAATAGGCCTAGTAAGCATATCCAAAAATTTGTCATATATGTCTTTCTTATAGCTTATCACCAAGTGAAAAAATAGCTTGTCAAGGCATGGAATGGAGCTTGCTTTGCTTTCAAAGATTTCTTCCATGTGTCTCCTTCAACAATCATATTTGTAGTCTTTTTTATCGGGCTAATTGTTAAGTGCGGACACAAATAAATCCCCTTATATTCACTACGAAACTAGAACAAAACAAGAAAGTACACTAGTCTTTCCTTAGATTCGATTATCAAATGAGAAATGGATCTAGAAAATACCTTTTAAATATCGAAGATCTGACTTCACCAATGCGATCCAAGCTCCATCGTGAGGCTTATGGAGAAATATTTGCAAAGGAACACAAGCCAACAAAGACAAGAATAACAGAGTCTATTTGATATGAAACTATGTACGTAATCAAGGAATCATACAACATGAACAAATAAAAATCATATAGGAAAGAAAAGTATATTTGTATTAAATAATGTGGAAGAAAGATACAACCAGATGCCTTGATGTTGTCAGGTTCCTTCCAATAGTTCCTTGCTTCCCACACACTTCTAATCCATGGATTCTAAGACTGTAGATCTGATAGCTACTCACAATCTATATTGACAAAGAAAAGCTCAAAGCCACTCTAATCAAGCCAAATTTCCAATCTACAAAACTCAAGATCCAACCAATCTAACTTTGTCCATGAGAGCTCCTCTCCTTTTATAAGCTGAATAGGATAAGGTGAGGAGGTTAGGATGATCCCACTAAATAATGAAAGAGAGTAAGATCCATACCATTCGGAGGCCACCTCACCATAGAAACTTCTCCTTCTAGAAGCATCGAGAAGAAGCTCGTTTTTCCCATGTACATGAATCGTCGCACCCTAGTTATAGTGCATCCTGCAGAAACATCGTAGTCTAGATTTAGAGAAGGGTGTGGAAATCAGGCATCGTCGCATGCTGTGTATAGTGCAGCCTGCAGAAATCTTCCTTAATAGGTTTTTTACAAAGGAAAATACAACTTCTTCTCTCAAGAAAAGTTCTTCTCCCTTCTTTCTTTAGGAATTCAGGCCACCGACCCCTTTGAAGGCAATAGATAAGTTTACATCATTAACGGTCATAAGGGTGACAAAAATAATGTGTAACAGTCTTGTTCAAGGCTCTGAAATCTACCCACATACGCCATATACAATATTTCTCTGGTACCAAACCAATTGGTGACCTGTATGGCAATGTGCTTGGTTTGATGACCCCTTTGTCAAGCAACTCTTGGGCTTGTTTTCATATTTCAACCTTCTCCATGTATGAAATCTTGCACATGTCAATATTTGGAAGAGGACCTCTTTGCTGCAATAGAATCTCATGTTGGATACCCCTTTTAGGAGGCAATCCCCTTGGTTCCTAAAACATATCAACATTTTTGTTAACAACCTCATACAAATCACATTGTAACTTTGCATCACATCCTTTGAGAACTTATTCTTCATCATTGTCTTTGGGTTTAATCATCAAAAGTACAATGTTCTTACTGGCATTGACTAGTCTCTTCATTTGTCTAGCATTTGTAAGTGACAAATACATCTTCTTTGTATGTGCTCTAACAATGTACTCAACTCCATTTTTAAACAAATGATACTTGTTCTCATGACGATGAAACATGTCTCTCCTATCATATAAATATGGGCTTCCCAACACAATACCACAAATATCCAATGGAATAACATCAAGCTCTACCTCATCTATATAGTTTGCGGTGATGACAAATATAAGTTTACACCTTCTTGTCACATGCAATTTGGCATTGTCACATATCCAACCTAAAGGGTATGGTTTAGGATGATGAGTAGTTTCCAAATCTAGTTTATTGACAATGTATTCAGAAATAAGGTTTTCTTGCGATCTTGTATTAAAGAGAGTATATATATTGGTATGTTTTAAAATTACCCTTATGTGGAAAAGATCTATCCTTTCTTTTTCATGTTGAGTTTGATTGATGGTAGAAATTGAAGAACTACTACTAGCTATAGAATTATTACCTTGTAAACCCATGGCTATGATTTTTGTTTCATCTTCCGAATCAGATCCTAAATCGTGTTGTACAGTTGCAACAATGTTTGGTTTCTCTTTGTTATTGAACGTTTTCGGTCTCTTTTCAGGATGAAGTTTCCAACAATGGTATTCATCATGGCCATCCTTTGAACAATGTTTACATG
>ML801572.1:154374-193271 GCA_009831015.1 Picea engelmannii
TCCATACCTATCATGATACAACCTTTGAGCGTTGATAATTTCATCTAGTATTTTGGTGTTGTTCTACTTCATATCTCTTTTCTGAATTTCCTTCCTTAGAGAAACGATTTATTTTTCTAAGCTTTCCTTCTTTTTTTCCTTTACTTCCAGCTGGCTTCTGAGTATTTCTTCAATCCTTTTGGCTTCTTCGACTTTGACATTTAGTTTCAAAATCATATTTTTATCTTCTTCAGAGTTAGAAATTTGAGACCTTTCTTTCATCTTGAGTAATTCTTCCTTAGTGATTTATTTTTCTTCCTCTCTTTATTTAATTCGCTTAAGGCTTCAATTAGTTTTGCTTCAAGATATACCTCACCTCCTTCTTCATAATTCTCTTAATCAATTTCATAAGCCACAAAGAGTATATTTTCTGGGGGACTGTCATTATCATCAACTTCATCTGATGAGGAATTGTATTCCTTTGAGTAGAGACTTTTCTTTAAGAATTTATTTTTGTTTCTTTTCTTGTTTCTCTTTTTATATTGATTTTATTTATTGGAAACTTCTTGATCCATATTTTATGAGAGGAAAGAAATGAATACATATTATTAATAGGTACTTAACAAAAAATAACATAGATGCAGTAAAACTAATTTTCTATTCAATAATGAAATAAGTCGAAACTATAAAATGCAGCGGAAACAAGCTTGTTGGAATGGTGGCGGCTTATCTATGAGAAGAGATGTGACGGTTGTGCTCATTTAGAAGAAGATGATTACAGTGAGGCTCTGAAGGCCTTTTTACAATAAACAGGAATGCCAAAAACCCTAGACATCCAAAATCCTAACCCTAGGAGATGAAGCACCAAAAGTCATGTGGGCCTCGTTTGGGTAAGTTAGTACATTAACTTCTTGGGGTCATAACTTTTGCATACGATCTCTGTTTTAGGTGTATGATATCCTGTTGGAAAGGTATCGTCGAGGGGATTCATTTTGGGGGCTCAATATTTCCATTGTCTATAATTGAGAATCTAGATGCCAAAAAACCTTCATTTAGGCCCTCAAAATGGCCCCGGAAGTTAAAATTGCTAAAAATAGTAAATTGCCAAAATTGCCAAAAAACTATTTTGAACCAGTTGGAAAAGGTGGGTGGCCACTAATATCCACCTGGATAAATACTCCCTCCTTAGGAAGAAATGGTCTCCATTGCATTGAGGTCCTCCATCAGATGAGGAAATTTCTATTGAATTTGGCCCAGGGTGAGCCACTTGCCTTAGTGCAGGAGATGCCCTGCTTCGACAACTCAATAAAGTTGGATCCTTTGTTGTAGAGTGCCCTTGATATGTGTGTCCACAATATGATCATTGGATTCTTGTTGTATGCAGTCGGGGTTGATCTCTGTTGGTGTCAGTTGTTCTGCTACTTCTGAGGTGTCCAATAATGGTGGGAAATAAGGGCGAAGGAGATCCACGTTGAACATTGGGTGCAAGCCAAGGAAAGGAGGAATGTTGAGCTGAAAAGCATTATCCCCCACGACCTTGGTTATGGTGTATGACCCATAACAGAGTGGGTGAAGCTTCCTATGGGGTCCTGTAAGGCGTTTTTTCTGCAAGTGCAACCAAACTTTGTCACCCACCTGAAACTTATGTGGCACCTAATGTTGATCATGGCTTTGTTTGTACTTGTCATTGGACTTCTGTAGGATATCTTGAAATTGTTGGTGGATGTGCTGGATTCACTCAATGAACCAAGTGGCTTTGTCAGATTCAGTTGGAGTAGGATATGAGTTTGTCGAGGTGACCACAAGGGGAAGTGTAACATCTATGGGACCCAATGGTTGGAATCCCAACCCCACCTGAAAGGGGTTGTGGCCGGTTGAGCTATGTAGGGCTCGGTTGTAGCTATGATGGACATCGGAAAGGCTCTCATCCCATGTGAGAGGGTCCTTTGAATTATACATGCGAAGGATATGCACAATCATTCAATTTACGACCTCAGTTTGGCCATCTATCTGAGGGTGGAAGGTCATGGATTTTGTGAGCTTGGTGTCCAGCAGTGACTAGAGGCTCGACCAGAATGTGCTGATAAATCGACTATCCCGATCTGAGACAATAGTTTGTGGGATTCCAAAATATACCCAGAATCATTCAAAGAAGAGCTTGGCAGTGGCCTCTTCTATGATGTTCTTCTTGTAGGCAACCAAAATCGCCATCTTAGAAAAGCGATCAACAACCACAAAAACACAGTCGTTTCCCCGCTTGGTGGATGGGAGGCCCGACATGTAGTCCATTGAGATGGATTCCCATGGCCTATTAGGAGTAGGAAGAGGGGTGTATAGGCCCTGTTTTTTAGTGGTCGGTTCGGGAATTGCACATGTAGTGCAAGACCCGATATACTTGCTGACCTCCTGTCAAAGTTTTGGCTAATAGAAATGTTTATGTAGCATCATCACTGTCTTTTCGACGTTGAATTGTCCTGCCACCTCACTATAGTGGGATTCCCATATCAGCTTCGCTTGCTCGCTTGATGGAACACAGATATGGCCCAGACGACACAACAACCCATTCTAAAGATGGAAATTATCGACAATTGTGTTTGACCCCAACATTTGGTAGGTAGTGGCGAAGTTCGGGTCTATATCATAGAGTTGGGGCCATCCAGAGGTCTCATGGCCACAAGACTAGAACCATGGTGAGTGCCACGACTGATGGTCTACTGAGGCAATCAACGATGCGATTGGTGCTTCTTGTTTTATACTTGATGTTGAGGTGGAATTGTTGCAAGTATGTGGACCACTTTTGATGGTGGTCATTCTACAATTTTCCTTGTGTCTGCATGAATTGTAGTGGCTTATGATCAATGTGGATGACTGTCTCCTTCCCAAGAATGTAGAGTCTCCACTAGCGGCAGGATTGCACAATGGAGTACATTTCTTTGTCGTAAGTAGGGTACTTATGGACAACATCTGATAGTGTCTCACTATGATAGACCACAGGGTGGTTGTACTGAGTGAGAATGACACCCACAACATATTCGAAAGCATCTGTCTCGATATCAAAGGGTTGTTGCAGGTCTGGGAGTGAAAGTACTGGGGTTGAGCACAAGCGTTGCTTCAAATCATTGAACTCTTGTTGTTGGGACCGTCCCCATGCAAATTTCTCCTTACCACCACCCCTGGTTATTTGGTTGAGGGCCCATGCAATATGGGAGAATCCCAACATGAAACTTCTGTAGAAATTGGCAAGGCCCAAGAAGCTCTGGAGCTCAGTGAGTGTGATTGGGGCTATCCATTCACGGATGACTTGTATCTTGGCTGGATCCACATGTAAGCCATGATGATCAATGATGTAGCCCAGGTAATGGACCTTGTCCATGCTGAAGGATAATTTTTCCATGTTGGCGTATAGATTGTGTTGTCGCAGGGTGTGCAGAACCTGTTGAATATGTTGCAAGTGTTCGGCCCAAGTCTTGTTGTAATTGTGAATGTCATCCAGATACACCAATAAAAAATTATTGGTGAATGGATGTAGGATATCGTCCATCAACCTCATGAAAGTTGCTAGCACATTTTTCAAACCAAAAGGCATGACCAACCATTCAAAAAGGCCTTCCTTTGACTTGAAGGCGGTCTTCCATACATCTATATGTTCTATTAGGACCTGGTGGTAGACAGACTTCAGATCAATCTTAATGAAGTATTTGGCCCACGTGAGTTGATCAAGGTCATCGATTCAGGGAATCAGGTACCGGTTTCTGACTATGATTTTATTCAGAGCCCGATAATCAATGCAGATTTACCAGGTTCCATCTTTCTTTTGTACCAACACGATTGGGCTACTGCAAGGTGATGAACTAGGATAGATGTTCCCCTTGTGGAGAAGTTATTGGATCTATCGCTTGATCTCCTCATTCTATAACAAAGAGCAGAGATAGACTGGCCCATTGGGTAGTAGTTTGTCGGGGGTCAGATCGATGGGGTGCTTGACATTGTAGTGCAGAGGTACCCCGACAGGTGAGGAGAAGATATTTGAGTATTATTCCACAACCTTATCTACTTGATTCTGCTGTGTGGAGAGGTTGGTTGCAGAGACCCTGGATGTGGCTGTGATCTTTCGCTTATTCTGAGAGAGAATCACAAAGAAGAAAAAATTCCCCGTCTAAGAGATGACCTTCCTGCATTGCTTAGCAAAGATCAAGGAAATCACACTAGGTGGGACTGCCTTGGGTACCCTGTACAATTTCCTGTTCAAAGTAATAATAACACTACGAGGCCTAGACTCATATATAGCATGAAGTTTCCATAAATAAGGCTGTCCCAAAATAACATCAAAAACTTCAAGAAGAGAAACATCACACAATACCTCATCTTTGAAGGGCTTGATGTCGTAGGACAGTCGACACTATTGGCTGACACAGAGATCACTTCCTTAGAGGAGCCATCCAATGGTGTAGGGTTGTGGGTGCAGTGTTTTCGACAGGGCCAGCCGCTTGACGACCTCTTCTTAGATGAGGTTCTTTTGGCTACCTTTATCAATGTTGAAGTGCAGTAGGGTTCCTTTTACCCACATCTGTGAATGGAAGAGGCACTCTCCTTCCAGCTCGTCTGGTTTACAAGGCTAGAGCTTGGTGGTAGCAACAGTGGCACTGGTTTCTGCGTCAATGATCGGTATTTTAATTTATGGTTCTGGCTCAGAGTCAGAACCCGCATCTGATTCAAAGGCTTTAACTTTGGCCACTAGTGACTACTTTGAGCGGCAGTTAGCAGTGTTATGCCAAGGGCTCTTATGGAAGTCGCACCACTTCTCGGTATCTTTGTTTGTCTTTCTGGTGTCCTTCTTTTCTTGCGGCTTGGACTGGTTGTCCTGATACTGTCCATATTTTCTCTGTAATTTGTTCTGCCAGTTGGGGCCACCCTTTCCTGGATTTTTTTGTGAGGGGTTCCCAGGCCCAAATTGCCGCGTCTTTTGTTTGAGCTTCTACTCGATTTTAACAGCATATCGGTAGGCCATGCCTAAGGATGAGATGTCCAAAAATTCCATTTTGGTATGGATGTATCTGTGTAGAGCACCGCTATACTTGAGCACCAAATGTAGCTCTGAATCTTTTATACCCATCTTGGTGCACAAGGTATGGAAGATATTTGTGAAATCTGGCACTGCTTGGTCTCTTTCTTGCCGCAGTGTGGTCCATTTGGTATACAAGTCATCATAACTTCTGACAGGTTAGTATCGTTCCTTAATAACATCCCTGAAGGATTCCTAGGTGGTCGTGACTATAAATGATTAGGGTTCCTCTGTTTCTTTTTTCTAACAGAAGGTTTCCCACCAATCTTTGACATGGGGAACGACTTTGAGGAGCACAAAAGTAATATTTTCTCTATTCTAAAAGTTATGGACATAAAAATACCCTTTTAGTAGATTCAACCACTTGTTTACATCATCTGCGTCTATATAACCTTCAAATATAGGAATATCAAAGTTTATTTGTACCTTGAAGGGGGCGGTGCCTCCGCTCGAAGAAGATGCATCACCTGTTGGTAGCCGCCGAAGGATCTATGCGAAGATATCCATCATCACGTTCCTTTGTTGCGTGAGGGATTCCTCAATAAACAGTTTGAAAGGATCTCATGTCTCATCATATTTCTTTTCTCCTTCCATGAGAGGTCGCTTGGGCATGTGAGAGATTTTTTCCTCAAAAGAAACAAGCTCGAGACCCAACTCTTTGTACTCCGACCTAGTTGGGGACATGCATTAAGACGACAAGGAGCAAACCGTTCTGATACCACTGATCTGGATTTTATGAGAAGAATGAAATGAATACGGATTATTAACAGGTACTTAACACAAAATAACAGAGATACAGTAAATTTAGTTTTCTATTCAATAAGGAAATAAACTGAAACTGTAAAATGCAGTGGAAACAAGCTTGCTGGAATGGTGGCGGCTTATCTCTAAGAAGAGATGTGACGACTGCGCTCATTCACCAGAAGATGATTACAATGAGGCTTTGAAGGCATTTCTACAATAAAAAGGAATGCCAAAATCCCTATACATCCAAAAACCTAACCCTAGGAGATGAAGCACCAAAAGTCATGTGGGCCCCGTTTGGGTAAGTTAGTACATTAACTTCCCGGGGTCGTAACTTTTGCATACGATCTCTGTTTTAGGTGTATGATAGCTCGTTGGAAAGGTATCATTGAGGAAACTCATTTTGGGGGCTCAATCATGCCTTTTTCTATCACTGAGAAGCTTTATTCTGAAAAACCTTCATTTAGGCCCTCAAAATGGCCCCGAAAGTTAAAACTGCTAAAAGTAGTAAATTGCCAAAATTGCCAGAAAACTATTTTGATCCAGTTGGAAAAGGTGGGTGGTCATCGATATCCACCTGGATAAATTCTTCTTCATAACTTTCCTTGTTCTTATAATATGGACATTTATCAACAATATGACCAATTTTACCACAATTAAAACATTTAAAAGGAAACTTACCTTTGTACATGCCATTTCCTTTCATTAACTTCCTTATGAAGTTGGCCATCTCTTCATCTTCATCAGAATCATCGCTGCAACTAAAGTCTGACTTTGGCTTTTTCTTTGGTTCCTGTTTGTTATTCTTTGTCTTCTTGGATACCTTGAACACTTCTTCCTTCCTCCGTGGATTATCTTGTTTTGTTCTTTTTTCATAGGCGGTTAATATTCCATGTATATCATTGATTCTTATTGTACCAAGATCCACTCTTTCTTCTAGGGCTGAAAAATTAGGATCATATCTCATTAGAGGAGACCTTAGTATCTTTTGGACAATAATTGTCTCTTTAATTTATTCTCCCAATCCTTTAATGGCATTTACTATTTTATCATATCATAGGAAGTAAGATGAAATGTCTTCGTCTTCCTTCATATTCAATTTCTCAAACTTGGCTATGTAGGTTTGAAGCTTGGCCCCTTTTAGTTTATCATCTCCTTCATAGATATTTTTAATTTTGTCCCAAATATCCTTTGCAGAATCATAGTGCATAACCTTCACATATACTAGGTGCTCTAGACCATTTAATATTGCATTTGTGGCCCTTGAATTTTTTTCATTGAGTTTCTTTCAATCTCTATCTATTGGAGGAGTGGTAGGTGTTGTGTATCCATATAATACTAATTTCCAAACATCAAAACCCTATGCTTTTATATATGTTTTCATTCTTCTACTATAGAAGGCATAACTTTGTCCATCAAATTGTGGTACTCCAATCTTAGCGTACTCCATGATCCTCCTTCCAATTGTTAGATTGTTTTCTTGAATAACCTTGCTCTGATACCAATTGTTGGAATACAGAGAGGGGGGTGAATCAATATTATGCAATATTTTACCACTTTTAATCAGAACATGTAATCATTAAATTTATCAATAGTATATCATCAATACATCATGAATAGTATCAATAAACAAAGCATAAAAAATAACCATAGTTACACAACACACCAAAATTTATGTGGAAACCCAAATGAGAGAGAATAAAACAACATTTTGTTATATATCAAAGTTTACATTCATAGGAAGAACCAACTGGAAGGAGGCACCGACCCCTTGATTTATAGGAACGAACCTAAAGGAAGCACCAACTCCCTAAGTTCTCTGGCACCAATCGGAAGGAGGGTATGATCCCCTGATTTACAAGCACCAACTCCCTGAGTTCTCCAACACCAACCGGAAGGAGGATACGACACCCTTTCCTTGCACCTGCATCCTGCTTCCTTGAAATATAAGTGTAGACTCATTGTCACTACCATTGATACTGTCACTGTCACCACCACTATCACTATCACTTCCACATCAGCCTGTAATTGATGATCAACCGATCATCCAACCTGTCACTGTCCTTGTCATTGTCTCTATCACTGATCAACCACAACCTGATCCACTTGCATGGATACCAAAACCATCACCATCATGTACATCAACATATATCATACCATGCATCAATCATGCATCAACCATGTACATCAACCTGTACCATACCATGCATCAACCATGTACTAGAACCTATACCATACCATATGCCAAGTATCCAATATATGCAAATGTCTCAAAAATGTGCCTCAAGTCTGCACCATAACCTTCAACATGATATACAAATTATATATGCCAATATCACATAGATGTGCCTCTAACAAAGAACCGTAACATCCATGAACTAAGTACCAAGGATATGTCTCAAGCATGTATCAATAAAACCAAAACATGGACCTCTACTACATGCAACCATATACCAAAAAGGCCTCCAAGACATGCCTTAAGTATGCTCCATACTATCCATGATACAAGCTTCAACAAAGCACATTGATCTGAAAATGGAATGGATTTGTTTCCAATAGATCTTTAAAATGAAGAAGACTTGTCTATTTTTGCATTGCAAGTGTACAAAGGTATGTGTTTGGGTAATTGGATCAAGTTACTAACACATCAATTAAAGAGTTTTTACTTAATCATCAACAACATATCGAACATATAGAAACCATAAAAAATGAACACATAACATAGAAAATGATAAAGGAGTTCACCCCTCTCTTGGGATACATCTCCTGGTCCATCTTCCCTTGGATCATTTTCATTATTCTTGAAACGTGCTCTTACAGTGATTAGATTACAAAATAGATGGCTCCAATGGCTTCAGAACGTCCAAAAACCCCTAGTTGGGCTTTTTCGACACCTGGTTTGGCCAAAAACTGAAGAAGTTACACCTACTGGAAGTTTTCCCCTTCAAGCTTGTTGTACCTGCTCACCAAAACGCACCCATTGACAGACTAACCCGGCCTGTGTGTGTTTCCCATGCCAAAACCCAACACATGCAACAGTTCCTGCAAAATGGGCAAAATTGTAGGATTTTTAGTGCGCTGGACCCCATTCTCGGCGGAGAAATCGGTCATATGGCCCCATGTGGAAAATGACCTAACAATCATGCGCTCCAATGACTAGATCCCTTCGCACGAAGGTATTTTTTCATGTGGTAAATTGCATGTGACCGGGGCTATGCATTTTCCACTCCACTGATTATATGGAATGGGCATATGGTGCTATGCGTCAGGGCTTAACAATGGACCAGGGCTAAAAATTCATTGTAAACATCTGTGCGCACTGGTTATATGGAAAGGGAATATGGGTATGAACCATGGGTTGGGGCCTATCCCTGACCCTTTACTCCGTTGCTCGTCCTTTTTTTCAAATTCAAATAAATATGAAACCATATAGTGGTAAGAAATACACTATGGGCGGGCTGGTAGCTCGACCCTGCTAAAAACTTACCCCCGCTCGAAGGTCGTGGATTCGAATCATGTGGAGTCATACAAATTTTACCACTTTCCAACTGCTGGAGGGGTTCCATGTGGCATCCCACGACTAGGCCACGTGGCACCATAACATTTTCCCACAAAAATGACACTTGTCACAACCAGATTCATCCACTTGTTTTCCACCGAGATTGTACAACCTTGCTATGTCAGCCCATGCCAAATCAATACTCTACCACATCACATGCCACGTGTGGGTCTGTACCCTGCCACGTCAGCACTGTACGGACTGTACAGTTAGCAAGATTTTTCATGTTTGGCAAAATGAACAGAACATGATATCTTGCTCATACGATGTCTATTTGAGCTTGTTCAAGTTGCGTTGGGTTCGTGACAACGAGGCCTATGCATGTTTCCACTTTGAAGCGATTCTGGGCACTTTTCATTTTGAGAAAAAATTTATCCCCTGGATCACACCTCCCCATTGGGAATCTTTTCGACCTCCAAAAGACTACTTTTAGTCAATCTGAGGATGAGGGTATAGTTCCCTCACATTTTCAACCTCAATCCACTTGGACTTTCTTATATTGGTGTCTTTGATACCAATACGAAACTTGTCATGCCTTGTCTTGTACTTGACTTGGCTCTTTCTCATTTTTTCTTGAATGGTTTGATGCACAATTTGAACTTGTTCAACGAACTTCTTGCTTACAACAAAATGGCTAGAAACAAGAGAAGAATGTGCTTCCCTTATCTTGTTGACTCTTTCACCCTATGAAAAACATAGCTTGCCAAGATACAAAATTTACCATGCACATAGGAATCAGGGTAAATTTACAAATTTTTGGATATGCTTACTAGGCCTATTGTTAGTGCTTTAGTTATTTTCAGGCATAATCCTATCATGGTAAATTTTGCATAAAGTTGCATAAACATTTTTTCCATCAACATCTAAAGCATATTGTTCCAAATAGATCTTATGCATGATAGGATTATGGTTGAAAATAACTAAAGCACTAACAATAGGCCTAGTAAGCATATCCAAAAATTTGTCATATATGTCTTTCTTATAGCTTATCACCAAGTGAAAAAATAGCTTGTCAAGGCATGGAATGGAGCTTGCTTTGCTTTCAAAGATTTCTTCCATGTGTCTCCTTCAACAATCATATTTGTAGTCTTTTTTATCGGGCTAATTGTTAAGTGCGGACACAAATAAATCCCCTTATATTCACTACGAAACTAGAACAAAACAAGAAAGTACACTAGTCTTTCCTTAGATTCGATTATCAAATGAGAAATGGATCTAGAAAATACCTTTTAAATATCGAAGATCTGACTTCACCAATGCGATCCAAGCTCCATCGTGAGGCTTATGGAGAAATATTTGCAAAGGAACACAAGCCAACAAAGACAAGAATAACAGAGTCTATTTGATATGAAACTATGTACGTAATCAAGGAATCATACAACATGAACAAATAAAAATCATATAGGAAAGAAAAGTATATTTGTATTAAATAATGTGGAAGAAAGATACAACCAGATGCCTTGATGTTGTCAGGTTCCTTCCAATAGTTCCTTGCTTCCCACACACTTCTAATCCATGGATTCTAAGACTGTAGATCTGATAGCTACTCACAATCTATATTGACAAAGAAAAGCTCAAAGCCACTCTAATCAAGCCAAATTTCCAATCTACAAAACTCAAGATCCAACCAATCTAACTTTGTCCATGAGAGCTCCTCTCCTTTTATAAGCTGAATAGGATAAGGTGAGGAGGTTAGGATGATCCCACTAAATAATGAAAGAGAGTAAGATCCATACCATTCGGAGGCCACCTCACCATAGAAACTTCTCCTTCTAGAAGCATCGAGAAGAAGCTCGTTTTTCCCATGTACATGAATCGTCGCACCCTAGTTATAGTGCATCCTGCAGAAACATCGTAGTCTAGATTTAGAGAAGGGTGTGGAAATCAGGCATCGTCGCATGCTGTGTATAGTGCAGCCTGCAGAAATCTTCCTTAATAGGTTTTTTACAAAGGAAAATACAACTTCTTCTCTCAAGAAAAGTTCTTCTCCCTTCTTTCTTTAGGAATTCAGGCCACCGACCCCTTTGAAGGCAATAGATAAGTTTACATCATTAACGGTCATAAGGGTGACAAAAATAATGTGTAACAGTCTTGTTCAAGGCTCTGAAATCTACCCACATACGCCATATACAATATTTCTCTGGTACCAAACCAATTGGTGACCTGTATGGCAATGTGCTTGGTTTGATGACCCCTTTGTCAAGCAACTCTTGGGCTTGTTTTCATATTTCAACCTTCTCCATGTATGAAATCTTGCACATGTCAATATTTGGAAGAGGACCTCTTTGCTGCAATAGAATCTCATGTTGGATACCCCTTTTAGGAGGCAATCCCCTTGGTTCCTAAAACATATCAACATTTTTGTTAACAACCTCATACAAATCACATTGTAACTTTGCATCACATCCTTTGAGAACTTATTCTTCATCATTGTCTTTGGGTTTAATCATCAAAAGTACAATGTTCTTACTGGCATTGACTAGTCTCTTCATTTGTCTAGCATTTGTAAGTGACAAATACATCTTCTTTGTATGTGCTCTAACAATGTACTCAACTCCATTTTTAAACAAATGATACTTGTTCTCATGACGATGAAACATGTCTCTCCTATCATATAAATATGGGCTTCCCAACACAATACCACAAATATCCAATGGAATAACATCAAGCTCTACCTCATCTATATAGTTTGCGGTGATGACAAATATAAGTTTACACCTTCTTGTCACATGCAATTTGGCATTGTCACATATCCAACCTAAAGGGTATGGTTTAGGATGATGAGTAGTTTCCAAATCTAGTTTATTGACAATGTATTCAGAAATAAGGTTTTCTTGCGATCTTGTATTAAAGAGAGTATATATATTGGTATGTTTTAAAATTACCCTTATGTGGAAAAGATCTATCCTTTCTTTTTCATGTTGAGTTTGATTGATGGTAGAAATTGAAGAACTACTACTAGCTATAGAATTATTACCTTGTAAACCCATGGCTATGATTTTTGTTTCATCTTCCGAATCAGATCCTAAATCGTGTTGTACAGTTGCAACAATGTTTGGTTTCTCTTTGTTATTGAACGTTTTCGGTCTCTTTTCAGGATGAAGTTTCCAACAATGGTATTCATCATGGCCATCCTTTGAACAATGTTTACATGAAATTTTCTCTCTCTCTTTCTTGACTAAAGCATTTTTCTTTCCATTTCCTTCAAACTTCCTCTTTCCCTTTTCTCCATTATGAAAATACTTCTTGCAGCCCTCTTGAGTTTCATTCCTTCCTCTTATCTCTAAATGAGTATCCTGCACACATACTTCATCTAGATTTGAAGGGTTAAACATAAGTATTGTATGCCTCAAGTAGCTATGAAAACCTCCAATGTATTTGAGTAAAGTTTCTTGAGAAGAGAAATCTATACCCAAAACCAAATCTCTTCTCCTAAATTCTTGAGTGAATATTTGCACATATTTCCCTTTAGCTTTCCTAAAGTTTTGCCAATCCATAATATCTTTTTGCATGTATGCTAATGGATAAAATTGCCTTATAATTGCAACAATAAAATCATTCCAAGAGGATAAAAATTTACCATGTTTCTTCATGTCCTCTTGAGTTTTGGCTTCCCACCAAATGAGTGTTGCACTATCCAATCATAAATAAGAAAGATTAATCTTAGTTTCATCACTTGTGATTCTTTGTATCCTACAATACACTTCAATCTGACGAATCCGATTATCTAATTTCTCAGCACTTACATCTCCATTGTACATAGTCAATTCAAACATAATATCAAGATTAAGCAAAGGAGTTTCTAAGGGAGTTTTACCATGTTATTTTGGAGAATTTGGAGGTGGAATATGGAGGTGAAGGAGGTGGAGAATCACCATTCCCTCCATTTCCCTTTGGATTTTTATCACCATTGTCTCCATTTCCCTTTGGAGGGTTGGAGCTTTCACCTTGAAATATTGAATTTATTTCTTCAAACAAAACTTTGAGCATCTCATTCATATCATAGAAATATTTTTTGAAATTTTCCTCCTCTGAAGGAATATTTACATGACTCTCCTCATGAGCCATACTTGGTGAATATCTCCTTGAATCTTGAGGTGATTTGATAGTTATCCTTCTTGACAATTGACAACCTGGCTCTACAAGTTGACCTTCTCCTCTTGTGAGCTTCAACCTTGTAAGCATCAGAAAAACAAAAAATTGCAAACAATCAAACCTTCAAAAACCTATGCGTTGATACCAACTGATCTGAAAATGGAAGGCATTCGTTTCCAATAGATATTTAAAATGAAGAAGACTTGTATCTTTTTGCATTGCAAGTGTACAAAGGTATGTGTTTGGGTAATTGGATCAAGTTACTAACACATCAATTAAAGAGTTTTTACTCAATCATCAGTAGCATATCAGGCATATAGAAACCATAAAAAATGAACACATAACACAAAAAATGATAAAGGAGTTCACTCCTCTCTTGGCATACATCTCCTGATCCAACTTCCCTTAGATCACTTTCATTATTCTTAAACATTTCTCTTACAGTGCTCAAAATACAAAATATATGGCTCCAGTGGCTTCAGAACATCCAAAAACCCCCAGCTGGGCTTTTTCAACACCTGGTTTGGACAAAAAATGAAGAATTTACACCTCCTGGAAGTTTTCCCCTTCAAGCTTGTTCTACCTGCTCACCAAAACACACACACTAACAGACTAAATGGTTCCTACAAAATGGGTGAAATTGTAGGACCGTTATTGCACTAGTCCCCAATCTCAGCGGAGAACTCGGTCGTATGACCCTGTTTGGCCAAAGACCTAACAATCATGCTCTCCAATATCTAGCTCCCTTCATGCAAAGGGAGCTAGCCATTGGAGCACATGATTGTCAGGTCTTTAGCAGGTCATGTGATAAATTGCATGTGACTGAGGCTATGCATTTTTCACGTCATTGATTATATCAAATGGGCATATGGTGCTATGTGTTGGGGCTTAACAATGGACTGGGGCTAAACATTCATTGTAAAAATCTGCGCACGTTGGTTATATGGCAAGGGCATATGGGTATGAACCATGGGATGGGGCCTAGCCCCGACCCTTTACTCTGTCGCCCGTCCCTTTTTTAAAATTCAAATACATATGAAATCGTATAGTGCTAAGCAATACACTGTGGGCAAGTTGGTAGCCCAATCCTGCCAAAATCTTACCCCCGCTTGGAGATCACGGGTTTGACTCCTGTGGAGTCATATAAATTTTACCACTTTCCAACCACTAGAGTGTTGAAATTAATAAAAAAATAACTGAGAGGGGGGGGGGTGAATCAGTTGTCTTTGAGCTTAAACAATCATAATTCTATTAAAACATTCTTAAAACTTTCTTCAAGTGATCATCAACATTATACAGTATATGGACAGTAAAAGTAAAAAGCATCAATCACACATAAGGTATACATAGAGATATATTTTCACGAGGAAACCCATAAAGGGAGAAAACCTCTTCTTCTTCGAAATGATAGGCAGTCTTTTAAGTTATGTACATCATCTTTAATTGAGCACCAAATCAATGTCAGGCTGCTACCTCTGTTTTACAAGCTACAACTTGTTTGAGAGCACCAACTCTCTGGTTTCTCTAGCACCCACTAGAAGGAAGCACCAACTCCCTGTATGTTCCAGCATCAACTGGATGGAAGCACCAACTTCTAGTTACACAGGCTCCAACCTGTATAATAGAGAACACTTGTTCTCCCTTGCACCACCTTGCCACCCTGGTTTCTCTGGCTGCAACCAGATGGAAGCTACAACTTCCTGTGTTCAAGTTCCCACTTGAAACTCTGAGGATAAAAGTCCTCCCGAGCACCTCCCAACCTCCCTAATTTATGAAAGAATGAATACACAGACAACTACACAGATAAATCAGTTCTTACCAATCTTTCTTTGTTCTGTAAATCTGGTCTTCTACTAACTGTTCTGCAATTATTTTCTTCCTCTATCTGTTCAGAAGGTCTTCTCTGCATCAACTTTTTTTGTCATTCTGCTATTCTTCAATTTGTTTTGTTATTCTACTCTTATTCAACTTCTCTTCATCATCTTTTACTCTTCTCTGAGTTTCATCTCACACTGTGCATATTCTCCATCTCACACTGCACATTCTATCATTTTGCCTTTCTTACAGATTCATTCATTTTTCATACATAACAGCCAACTAGACACAATCTGTCTCATTTTATTTTATACACCCCTCCACAACAGTTGCACTTCGCATTTCCTTCGGCAAAAGAAAGGCAACTGTCCAAGCAACTGAAACGCTAACTGATTGGAAATCACGAGTCCGTTTCGCTAACAGATTTGTAACTGAGGAGTTAACTATGAGAGAGAATAGTAACCCTCCGATCTTTGTTCAAATTCACCTGCACCATTTGATTGGCTTCATGAGATCTTGCATTCATTTCCTTTAAATCAGGTTTCGACATTTTGGCAATCCTGTGCTGAGTGTCTCGACACTTCATTTCCTGATCTCCAAAGTTTCGATACAAAAATTTTATGCACTAGATCCTTCCCCAATATGACTATGGTCATAACCAAGCACCTATGCAAAAATCACTTTTTGTGAATTCTCGTTTCATGGATCTGGAGATGATGCATCTCGACTTTCCAAGTCGCGATCTCCAAAACCCTGAAATGGAGCTTATCTGGACTGACTCCTTCCCTTCTCGTGACCATGGGCTGTGACCACAGCCTTATGCATAAGGTGCTTTCACGATTTCTCATTTCGTGAGTCTGGAGATGAGACATCTCGACTCTCCAAGTCGCGATCCCCGATACCCTGAAATGGCATGGGATCAACGGTCCTGATCAGAACTTGATTCAATGGCTGCGATTGAATCACAATTTCGCATATTGCAAAATCATCATTCTTGTTGCATTGTTTACTTGCCACTCCATGTTGCGATCCTCGAAACTCCGACACAGACTGGAATCAATGGTCCAGATCAAAGCTTGATCTGACGGCTCAGATTACATCCTGATTTCGTATATCGCAAAATCAAGATTCTTGTGGTGAATGTTCTTTGACAACTTCAACACTCGATCCTCGAAACTCCGACATGGACTGGAATCAACGGTCTTGATTTGATCTTGATTCAACGACTGCGATTTAAGTCGCGATTTTGCGTATCGCAAAATCAGGATTCCTGTTGCATTGTTTCTTTGACATCTCCAACTCTCGATCCCCGAAACTCCGACAGGGAGTCAGATCAACGATCCACATAACCCCCTGAGATGGATGGTCCTCCTGCTTTCGAGATTTGTGAGCCCTCTACTTGTTGCACTTTTAAAGATCGTGCATGTTTTCCTTGATCCAACGGTGGTCGGACCTTGCACTCAGATCTAACACCTAAGATCTATCCTCCTCTTCAGCGCGCGCTCTTCTTGTCTTTATTCAGATTTGACGGCCCTCATGCTGTCGGGAATTTTGGATGGGATCCAATGATCAGAAATGCTTCTCGGGCCTTTGATCATTTTGTCAATGTTGCGTTGCCTTCGATCATTCAATCTTCTTGGACTTATCTTCTATTTGCTTGTTGATCATCGCTGCTGTACTCAAGACATCATCACTGTTGTACTTGCCATCAATGACAAGCATTCACTGTTTGTTAAATATTTTCCATTCGCTGTCTGTTAAATATTTTCCAACATGGAGGGGTGCCACATGGAAACCCACGACTGGGCCACTTGGCACCATAACATTTTCCCACAAAAATGACACTTGTCACAACTGGATTTGTCCACTTGTCACAACCAGATTCATCCACTTATCTTCCATCGAGCCTATATGACCTTGCCACATCAGCCAATTCCAACTCAGCACTCTTCCACTTCACCTTCCACGTGTGGCTCCGTACCCTACCACGTCAGCACTATACGAACTGTATGGATTGTACAGTCAACAAAATTTTGCTTGTTTGGAAAAATTAACAAAACGTGATATCTTTCTCATATGATGTTTGTTTGATCTTGTTCAAGTTGCATTGGTTTTTTGACGATGAGGCCTATGCACATGTCCGTATTGAAGATATTCCGAGCATTTTTATTTTTGAGAAAAATTTGATCCCCTGGATCACACATAAATGACATACCTATATTCATGAAGAAGCATATGATACATACCAGCTCAGACTATAGTAACTCTACTATACCATCAAACCTTGTTGCAACATGATACAATCATCGCTTCCCATATTTATCCTAGTCTCATGGGACTAAGACCTGTTGTCTAGTGGGGCCTTGCGTGACGAGCCCTGGACAACCCGCGGGGGTGCCTCACGAGACACTAGTTGTATGAACCATGGGGGTAAGTCAAACTACGGTTTTCTTAGAAAAACCCACTCTCCTATGCAATCCCAAAACTACCACACTTCTCACTCTTTCCCTAGCTCAGATTTTTCCATCACAAACTCGCCAAAATATCACTTGCTCACATAGAAGATATTCAAATGAACTTATGTGTGAATGTGTCTATGATTGACTTCTTGAGGTGTATATATACTTTTTGTAATTAACCTATTTCCTTAACTTAAGGATTCTTGAACTTTCTTGTTACAACCACTTTACCCTTTGAATAAAGACTTGTAACTGTTTAGGGGATTCTTAAGGATTCTTCGGGGCTTCCAACTTTATAAGGGAATATCCCCCTAACTATGAGGAAATACATGACAGTCCACCTATCGTTGGAAATGGCATGCCAAAGACTATTCATATATGAGGATTTTTATACATTGAAGTGTTCTTCAACCTCATTTTCCTCCGTCAACTTCGGGCCTCATGATCACACCTTTGGGTTTCTTGTAGAATTCTTCAAAGCATATTCCTGTGAGGGAAATTATTAAAGATACGCCATAAGGGAACCACTTTGGAGACTTATTCAATTATACCTAATACATCTAGAGGATTCGATACTTCCTCTAACATATACATCAATGACAATCAATTTTCCAACACCAAATGCATGGGAATGCAGGCCTTATTGCAGGGGGCTAGACACCTTGTTGGAATCTCAATACAAAGGGGGGATGCAATAAAAATATTATGACATGTTCCCTCTTCTATGGTGCATGTTTATAAATTATAGGGGGGGGGACCCTTTTAACATTCACACAAGTTTGTTGTGCACAATTAATAATAGTCGTTGATCTGGCCTTTCTATCAATGTTTAGATCTACACCTTGTGCTATTCTCCTCCCTTTTTAAACTGTAATCATTTTACCCATGCATAATTTGATAATAGTCGTTGATCGACTTTTTGAATGGGAAGTTGGATCTCTCTTCACCCACTGGATACCTGGATTGCTACAAAACCTTGCTTCAATGTTTCTTCTCATGGGTGGATTCTCTTACGTCATCCTAACGTTTCTCGACATCGGGTAATAGACTTAAAAAGATTATCAACATTTGATCTCATCGATGGCCGAGATACAAGATGATAGAAGTCGTCGATATTGGAAGGTTTTTCTAGAGAAAATATTTACCGTACACTCACTTATACTGTAGAAAGGCATATACAAGTTCCAATTTTGGTTGGATCATTTTCTGAAACAAAATTATGGTTTACTTCTTCTTTCTGTAGTATCGTTTTGGTTTAGATTCACAAGAAGGATATGCACATGATCTCCTGCAAGAAAAACACTTCATCATTTTCCCAATTAACACATAGACTTCATTTGTTCAATTGTTTCCATTACCATTCGACGATATGGTTCACTCTTGTCTTTAAGGTCTTCAACAATTCCACAATGTCAACAACTTCCACTTTGTTAGCTATCTCCATAGTTGTATATTCCAACTGCCTATTGTTACACCTCAATATTGCTCACTTTGATAAGTGTCGCAAGTATCGCATGTCCCTCACAACTGTCGCAAGTGTCGCATGTTGTTCACAAGTGCCGCAAATGTCAAATATAGCATACTTCCATGATGACGACACTAAGGAGACACTCAGAATACCTCAGACACATGATTTGGAGGAATAAGAATGGTTAACTGAAGTCAAGAATCTCTTGCCACCTGAAAGGAGCTCTTAAACTAGGGTTTTAAGGGAGAGCGCTCCCCTACATCAGCCTTAGGAGTGCTGGTTCTCCCCTACAAGGTGCTAGGGAGCGTTATAGCACCAAATCACCCTTATGAAGGAGTGCTAAACATATTTGAAGCACTGGCGCTCCCCTTGAGCCTACTAGGGAGCGTTATAGTGCCCCGATGCTCCTTTTGAGGGAGCGCTGTCTAATCTGGGCAGTAGTTGATTTGTTGAGGAGAATAAGGGGAGGATATTTCAAGTTTGGAAGGCAGTTGCATTCGAATTCTTGGTTCAATAAGAAGATCCCTGATCTAAGGAGGGAATTCCTCAACCTACCCTAAAGATACCTCAAGAGGTTAAGCCTCTCTAAAACTATATAAGCAGGCTCTATGATGGTAGAAAGGGGGAAGAATTGCTAGCATGAAACCTATGATCTCATAGGAAACACACAGTGAACTGGAGGAGAGTAATCAGTGAAGCTTCCATCATCCAGGTCGTGGATATTTTGAGCAAGGGTTAGGCAAAGGGGACTTGACGAAACTGTCACATTCACATCTAGGATTGTAAGTTACTGCTGTCATTATTCTCATTAATATGACACGCTTGGCCTGTTTCTTTCTAGTTTGTGTCTAATCTTACATGAACTTATCTCTGGTAGATAGATCTATTTTAAAATTAATATCAATAGAGTAGGAAGTGGTCGTACTGTTGTTTTGTCTACAGGGCTCATCGAGGATCGAAAGATTGGAGCTCAACTCGGAGCGTGCAGGGAAAAACGTCGGTAAAAAGGTACTTCTATTCTCCTTCCTCCTCATACATTAGTTTGTATATATCTGAAAGGAAGTCAGTGTCCACGTTAAGCACTTTTTTTCTTAGAGTTAAGAGTCTAGCTCTTTGAGGCGATCTACCTGTCCACAGGGAGATTTTCCTTCAACAGAAACTGACGACTCCACTGGGGAAATCGAATTGAAACCTTTTTGTTTTGATTTCTCCTCATAGACCATGGGTCACCCATTGATTTTTTTTAGACCTGGTTCACCACTTTTTAATTACTTTCATGAGCTGATTGACTCCCTACCCTATCACACTCAGCTTGATTGACCAAACTAGACTGCAATTTTTGGATTTTTTGACATTTTTAGGAGCTTTTTGAACCTAGCGCCCCTGTGGCTGTATTAACAGAGCTCCATCGCTCCCTGACTACCTTACACAGAGCGCTATAATGTCTGGTTTCATTTACACGAGAGAGCCAACCCTCTTTTGGCCAAAAACTTTCCAGAATTGTTCTTTTCAGGGTTTTACCTCTGTGTTTCACTTGCTGAGCCTCCCTGTGAGTCAATGCTTCTTCTCATTCAACTGTGACATCCTTCCTTATGAGGAACAAACACCTTGTTGTTTAGATTTTGTAGCCTTCTTCACTATTGTTTTTGAGTTTTTCTGTTGTTTGGAGTTTGAAACCAATGCACTGTCTTTCTCTCCTTTTTGACTGAGCGAGAAACTCCGGTGAAGGACATCAGAAGCCTACAGATCTCTCCATTTGGTTTTAGTTAAGGTCATTGTTCTTCGACATTTCTTTTGGTGTGAAGTTCTTGATTTTTTCTTTGTTTTTTTTCTTTTCTTTTGCTTCTTATTTTCGATCACAACGAGAGGGTGTATTGTTTGTACAAAACCTGCTTGTGTTTGTCTGAGTTTCCTTGATCCAAAAGGATAATTGGCAGGAAAAGTGTTGTTTCGAATTAATCATTATTCACATACAAATAATAAAGAGACATCTTCATGATGGATTTTTCATATTAGAAGGTATTTCCAAAAAGTTTTAGCACCACATCAGATTTGATTGAAGAAAATTTGTTTGAGGACATTCCTTATTAGTGCTTGTTAGTGAAAATAACTCTCTCTCTCTCTCCCTTAAATAGATATTCATCGAAAAGAAATGACTGCTTATCATATTTGATGCATTTTTGGGGATTGAGTCCTAATTCCATCCATTTCACTTCCATGCACCCCTTTTGAGTAAATAACAACTATAAAATGAACACTAATTAAAAATTATCTAGAACATTTTCTTTTCTAGGATCCTCCACCAACAATAGACTAGGACTAGTACTTTGGATTAGGCTGTGATAATAACTCTCCAAAGTTTCCAAAACAAACATTAGCATCCTGAGCTAGGGAGAATCAAATCCAATTGTCGTATAAGTCTGCTTGGGATCCCCCTCTCACACAGGGGTTATGCATGAGGTTGCATTCAAGAGAGCTACAAAGATTATCCCTCCGTGGTTTGACTGATTGTAGTGGTCAGATCGTATTATGGGGATCTCTTAAAGGTAAATCCACAATTACTAAGTGGAAGCCTTTCAAGTTGATTTCGGGCTAGATACCCTGCCCGTAGGTTCGGACTAGACTATCGACTGTACTCACCCAGGGGCTGACTGCGAATTGGTAACCTTAGTGGCCATAATATTTAGGGTCTTACACAAGGTGACAATGAAGGGAAGTCTCACTGCACCTGGAGCAAACATTGGTCAAACTCACTTGGGATCCTTGGAGGGTAAATCCACAATTACTGCGTGGAAGCTTGCACCAAGGCGTAAGTCCGTTAAGCAGGTCACCATTGTAACTGTTCCACCATATCCCCGCACCTTCTTGACTTGATCACGCGACGTTCGATTTCATCACCAACTAGTACGGTCATCGAGAGAAGGTCCTCAACAAAATATGGAAGGGAACACCCCTTTACCCCCTCTTTCTATGGAGGAATCTCCTCAACAGAGCGAGGTTCAAGACACTACAACTTCCCAAGAAGAAGTTCCCACTCCTTTAGAAAATTTTTGAATTGTTTCTGAGTCTCCGAAAGCTTTCCGCATTCCGGAGGGATATGAGCAACGTGTTCTCCAACTGAATTCATTCGATGAATTTGTCGTCGTCAATCCTTCTGACATTCCGACTGTGTCTCATTCAAACCCTTTAGTCGATGACCCCTTTTGGACTGCAGACATCATTCGAAGTCCACCATGCATGGTGTAGGATCTTTATGGAGCAGGGATAGGTGCCGACGTGCCTATTACCTACACTGTACCCTTAAACCATTTTACCAGTACTATCGTTTTTATGGCCACACCGTCTGTTGGTCCGAACACATCATCCGTTGGCCCAAGGTCTACTTTTTCTCTCCAGACGACCCATTTTACAATGGTCCCTCACATTCCGACTATTCCCGCCGATAATGCGGTGGTTAGCCAAGCTACAATTGGCACACCAATAACACCTAGACCTACATCATCACTCCCTTTTGGGTACAGAGCACTGAATTCCTCCGCTACCACTACTACCCAAGTTATGCTGGGAAGTTCCATACCTATCCAAAAACCCAGAGGGACCGGTCTTGGTGGTCTTAATCCATTCAGCGGTAACGGTCAGTCATTTACGTCTGGTTCTCAAATTTCGGGAACTCTACCTCAAGTTGGGGGGAATCCTCCCATCGGAGGAAAAATTCCATTTGGAAGGCACCCTCATGCTGGGGGGCAGACTCAATTCGGAGCTTACCATCAAACATATGGAAAAAATGTGTCTACCACACCTAATCCATGGAATATCCCTTTTCCGGGGAACCCACAGTTCTCGGCGGGACACAATTCTCAAGCTACACAACAACCCCCTTATGGACAAATGCCAAATCCAGCTTATAATCCTCAAAACCCATCCGGTTATCCTCCTCTCACACATGTTTCTCAAAACACCTCAAATCCTGTGTACCCTGGTCAACACCAACCTTATACAAGAGGGCCCACTGGTTACAATTATCTGCATAACCTAGTGTATGGTCCTACTGGTGTCCCTATGCCACACTAGTATTACCCACAAGTTAACCGACAAATACCTTTCCTAGCAACCCTGGACCTTCCAGACTTGTCTCGGTTAACGAATGATCCTATTTTTCATTCTCCAGTTTGGCCAGCTATTCCAGCTAAACTTCCTTCTGATATCCCAAAATTCGACGGAAAGTCCAGAGAAGACCCAAACAACCACGTGATGACTTTCCATTTGTGGTGTTCATCCAACTCCCTCATGGACGATTCTATACATTTGCGTCTTTTTCAACGAACGCTTACGGGTTCCGCAGGAAAATGGTATATTGAACTACCACGTGCTTCTTTTCACGATTTCAACTCTATCGCCATGTCTTTCCTCACACACTTCCAACTACCCATTCGATATGAGACGGGTACCGAAGTATTGACCTCCCTTCGTCAGACAACTTCTGTACATATCTCCGATCATATTCATGAATGGAGACGACGATGAAGGCTAATCAAAGCGGTCATTCCTGACCAATTATTAGCGGAATGGTTCACTAAATCATTGTTACCCCAGATCGCTCGTGACGTTGCCATGGGTGGTGTAGTCACCGAGGAAGAGGCTATTGCTCGGGCTCAGTACTTAGACTTGGTTTATTCGTAGTCTGGTACTCTATACGAGTTGATACCCAATGCTACCCATGCCACTAATGATCCATCCAAACCATCGTCTACCTCGCACGTGGATGGATTCATTGGCTCCGTCAAAACCCAATCTGCTTCCCAGTCAACTAGGATAACCCAGCGGTCTGCTCCGATGCCTGCTCCCAGTCCGAATGCACCCTCTTCTACCCCCCCGTCAAACTTAGGTCTCTGAGGTGAATGCGGTCCAATCAACCCCTTCACAACAACCTGGGGGAAAGAAGAAAGAAAGAAATAAACCAAAGAAAAACAACAACAACGAACAACCAAAAATCAACCTCAAACCCCTGCTGTCGGAAAACAACACAACGAAAAATGAAATTCCCTTGTCTCATTTGTGGTGATGATCACTACACCTGAGACTGTCCACATCACGATGAAGTGGCCAATCGTTTCAAAGGAAATTCACAACCCGCTGTGCTTACTCAG
The DNA here is from genome assembly GCA_009831015.1 of Picea engelmannii. Taxonomy (NCBI): domain Eukaryota; kingdom Viridiplantae; phylum Streptophyta; class Pinopsida; order Pinales; family Pinaceae; genus Picea; species Picea engelmannii. Next base: position 178,703 of record ML801572.1, read on the forward strand.
CCTTTTCCACAACAACAATATTTGGTTGCTCAAACCCCCACTGCAGGGGGAAGTTCCAACCAATCCCATGATGAGGCCTCGACAAGTGCCCACATTTTCATGTTTAATGGGATTAATCTGACCACTCGCACTGCGACATATGACACGCTAGTTAAACCTGATAAGCCGAAGACTACTAATGGTTTCGTACCAGACCCATTACCATCTTCCGTTAGTCCTCCGTCTGATAGCCCTCCATCCGGGCCACTTCAGATTGAGAAACCTTTGTTTGACTCCATCTTATTCCCTCCTAAGAGCACTATCCGAAAATCTACCTTCAATCCTAGTTCATGGGCTACCCAAAACTACAACATTGTTGAAGATTTGGCTCAAGCACCATGTGCTATGTCTGCTTTGGAAGTTCTACAACACTGTCCCAGCCAACGTAGAACACTCTTAGCTTCCATCAGTGCTTTCGATCATGAGTCATCTAATAACCTCACGTTTAATCTGGATGATCATCAACCATGACTCTCCCACCAACTAGCTTTCCAGATCGGTGTTGTTGTTCACAATCAACAAATCCACCAAACTATCTTGGATGAGGGAGCCTCTACTTGTGTCATGTATTTAGCTTGTTGGAAAGGCTTAAAATCACCTACCCTTAACAAATCCCCTATGATGTTACGCGCTTTCGATGGGCGAGGTTTTCATCCACACGGACTTCTACAATCCTTAGCCATTCTGTTGGGTGGCAAAACTGTTACCGTTGATGTCGAGGTGGGATTCCCCCCTCAATTACAACCTTCTACTTGGAAGAAGTTGGTTCTACGCTATGACTTATGTCGCCTCGTCGGTGTTTTGATGTGTACAATTCCCCCATCAAGGTAAAATTGTCACTATTGATCAACTAGATTTCTGTACACCCGACACTCGTGCGCCTGTCACCAACAACATTCCTTTTTTGGGAGACCACCCAGTTACGTATGAAAGCGTTGGTGTTGGCTTGTTGAAAAATTCTAGCCTTATGGGTACTTTCCCTACACCATTTCCACCCACCGTGCATCATATTTCCACCGTCAATATGATCTCAACTATGCCTTATCAATCTTTGGAATCATCTAATCCTTGGATTGTACCTAGTCCTATGGAATTCGATGTGCTCGGTGACACTATGCCACTTAGCCCAGTCGAGGCCGCATACGTAGCTATTCAATCTGCCTCTCCCTCTCCGGACAACCCACATTTATTGGCACCTGATGCCTACTCGATGCCCTCATGGTTGGAATCCATATCGTCTGCAATCGATTACATTTCCCAAATTTTCCCTTCTAACGAATCTATTATGGAAATGCTTAGCATTGACGACGTACCTTGGGATGATAACCATCATCGATCCTCTTTTCTTCTGCCTCTAGAAGAAATTCACCAAGACATACACTCTATCTTCCCTCCCGATGTTACCAATGCTCCGCAATCTCCCATCCTCACACAAGATACTCTTTCTGAGGGGAATATGGGTAATATCTCTACCATGATCGTTATTGATATTTCGATCAAAGAAGGTGTTGTGGAAAACATTAACCTTGGTGCTAATTGCACACCTGAAGAAGTGATCTCTTACACCCCTCTTTTTAAAGAATTCCGTGAAGTCTTCGCTTGGAGCTACGAGGAAATGCCAGGGATCGACCCTTCGATCATCGTGTATGAAATGAAGACTTACCCTGGCGCGAACCCTGTTCAAAAAAAACTTCGCCCAGTTCATCCCAAGAAAATCGCAGCTATAAAGGCAGAAGTTGAGAAACTTCTAAAATCTAGCTTTATATATCCTATCCCTTTGACAGAATGGGTCTTCAACCTTGCTCCGGTTGCCAAAAAACAAGGAACCATCCGTGTTTTTGTTGACTATCGGGATCTCAATAAATCTTGTCCAAAGGACAACTACCCTACACCCTTCATCAACCAAATCATTGATAATTGCACTGGGAACGTGATCTTCTCTTTCATGGATGGATTCTCTGGGTATAACCAGATTGAAATCTTACCTGTTGATCAACATAAGACAACCTTTATCTGCCCGTGGGGAGCTTTTTCCTATCGAATAATGCCTTTTGGTCTCAAAAATGCTGGTGCTACTTTCCAGCGGGCCATGTCATACGCTTTCCACGATATCGAGCATATCACAGAACCTTACCTCGACGACTTACCTGCCCACTCATCCAATCGATTTGATCACATTGATCACTTATGGGCTATTTTTCTTCGATGTCGGTTCTACCGTATCTGCTTGAACCCACATAAGTGCATTTTTGCTGTCGAATCCGATCGACTCGGTTTTATTGTCTCTAAAGACGGGATTAGGGTGGATCCTTTAAATATTAAGGCCATTCTATCCTTACCCCCACCCACCAATTTAACCCAACTCCAAAGTTTGCAAGGCAAAGAAAACTTCCTTCGCCGTTTAATTTGCAACTACGCCGAGATAACTAAAGGATTCATGCGGTTGCTGCAGAAAAACACCCCTTTCATATGGGATGACATCACTCAATGGTCATTTGATTCTCTCAAGCATGCCTTGACCCATGCACCTTTGTTGCACCCTCCTGAGTATACAAAGGACTACATCCTTTACTTAGCTACCTCCACTTCCACTATTGCAATGGTGTTAGTTCAAGAGGACCCCAACGGTGAGGAACATGTGATCTATTACCTGAGAAAGAGTCTATCTGGACCCGAACTCCGATATTCACATGTAGAGAAACTAGCTTTGGCAGCCATCATCACTGTCCAGAGATTCTGCCATTACATCTTACTACGCACCACCACAGTGATTGTAGACTCAAACCCCATGTACCATGTCTTGACACGTCAAGTGATTGGGGGAAAATACTCTAAATGGATCGTCATCCTTCAGGAATTCGATCTTGAATTTACAAAGTCCAAAGCCAAAAAGTCCTTGGTGTTTGCGGAGCTCATCTGTGATCTCCCTCGTGCTGATGAAGACATCGAACCTAGAGATTATCTCCCCGATGAAACTCTTTTCCTCATCAAAACCTCTGATCCTTGGTATAGAGACATCCTCCTTTACCTCCAAACCCAACGTTTTCAGCCTAACACTTCCCGTGAAGAACGTCGATGTATTCGCCACCATTCTCATCGTTACCTTATCGTCGGCGACACCCTGTATCACCGTGGTATTGATGCTATCCTTAGATGATGTTTGATTCATGAAGAGGTTGAATGCGTTCTTAACGATTGTCACCTTGGAGCCTGTGGCGGTCACCTTTCTGGGATGGCCACAACCCAAAAAATTCTACTTGTTGACTATTTTTTCCCTCAATTTTCAAAGATTGTATCGAGGCAGTCAAAAAGTGCCCTCCCTACCAAGTTTTTAACAACAAGGCATGAACCCACCCTACTACGCTGCATCCCATTATCGCCATCGGCCCCTTTGCCAAGTGGGGTATCGATTTCATGCAATGTAAGCCTACCTCAGCCGGGGGGCATGGTTATATAATCGTTGCTGTCGATTACTTTACCAAATGGGCTGAGGCTATGCCTACCTTTCTGAACGATGGTCGTACCGCATCTCTGTTTCTTTTTAACCACATCATAACTCATTTTGTTGTACCATGCGCCATTGTCACTGATCATGGTGTGCACTTTAAGAACCAGATGATGAGTGAATTGCATGTCAAATTGGGTTTTTTCCATGAAAAATCATCCCCATACTATCCTCAGGCCAACGAACAAGTTGAGGCCATCAAAAAAGTCCTAAAAACCATGATTCAACGCATGTTAGGGGAAAACAAGACATCCTGGCATCTACAACTTTTCTCCGCTCTCTGGGTTATCGTACTTCCGTGAAAAACGCAACTGGATTTACTCCTTTCCAGTTGGTGTATGGCATTGTTTTACCAATCGAGTGTGAGATTCCATCTCTGAAACTTAAAGTAGAACTCCTACCCCACACTTCTGTCGAAGAAGAATGTTTCTTATATCTATCCAAGCTAGATAAAACATGCCGTGATTCCTCTCTCGTTAATGAGGCACATCATAAACGGATTAAAAATCAATATGACAAATCCGTCCATCCTCGGACTTTTGCAGAAGGAGACTTAGTCCTCGTCTATGACCAAGCTCATGAAAAATTGGGGACAGTTAAGTTAGAACCTTTGTGGCATGGCCCTTACATCATGAAACGTGTTCTACACAGAGGCACCTACGAGTTAATAGATTATGATGGAATTTCCCTAGGAGAGCCTCGAAACAGGATTTACCTTAAAAAGTACTATGCCTAGATCACCTAGCATATGTACTTGTAAATTATTGTATTTTAGTTTGGTGTACCTGTTTCTTTCGCGTGCTCAAGTCTTTACCTTTTCCACTCATAACTGTGCCTTGTGTTTTCATGCGCAGATGACATCTTCCTTTCCTATCTTTTTCGGGTTTGTGGATGGCGCTAGTCGACATACCTGGAACATTGCTTCGACAACATGGGTTATTTACCAATTTGATGAGGTGGTGAGTTTAGGAGGTATTTGCTTAGGACCAGCGACCAATAACATGGCATAATATCATGCTGTCATCGGAATTTTGACCCAAGCCTCCTCCCTAGGTATCTCTCGTATCATTGTTTACTTAGACTCCCAACTCATGGTCTATCAACTCAATCGAATCTATGCTATCCGTAATCCTATCCTTCTATGTCTCCATCTACAAGTTCACCATCTTGAATGAATGTTTGATTACATTGAATACAAACACATTCCAAGAGAACTCAATAGTGTTTCGGATTCGTTAGTTGATTACATTATGGATCAGTATCTCGCCCATATATAAGATTTAAGGAAAGCAAAATTGTACATCACATGTAAATTAAAACACATCACATTAAAAGCATCATCATATACAAATGTTTTGGCACTATAAAAACTCAAAACTGTATATATATATACATAGCGTGACTGAATTGTTTTGATTACATAAAAAAAGTATTTAGAAGAGCAAAATGTTGGGTCTTTACACCCATACAACATTCCCTGACAAGGCATACAAAAATACAATCACCAGAGAGACTCTAACCTCCCTGCGCTACATTGTGCTGAGAGTAACATATCACTGCACGCACTACATGTCTCAGTAGAGAATTGACATTCTCTGGCACTCCCACAGTGTGCCTCTACAGATGTAAAGGCACTTCTCCCCTCCGTAGAGGAGGAATGCCCATCATGAGGCCTTGGAGGTTTCTTTCAACCTCCTGGAGACCTATCACTGGTGCTCTCGTATCTGCTGCAACCGAAGCACCCACACGACGTCCTGCTATCGGTATCTCAACCGGGCGCACTGCTCCCTTTTCTGCATGTTGAAAACAATACATCATTTAAAAACTCTTCTACATACCCAAAAAAAAATATAAAACTTAAAAAAAAAAAGAAACTAGACAAGGTGTTGCTCAATTTCTTACCTGACGCATCCCAATCTTCCCCTGCGGGTAGAATCAAATCCATGCTCCTGTGAAAATCCACCTCCAAAGTGAGAATCTCCACTGCTACAAATCCTTATGCAAAATGAAATGGTAAATGAATTTTTCCTTGTATTACTATTTATAAATTTTCATTTTTATAAGGTATAGTTATTTATGGGTTTCTTTGGCAATATAATGGCTTCACTAAACCACTGGATTGCAGTTTTGATGTCACAGGTTTCCCAATAGTTCCGATCATCTGTTTACCTTGTCATGTCCATGAGCATAGTCTTATTTCATTTTCAAGCTCGAGAATATGAGAACGCACCGGGTAGACTTTTATCTCTTTTTCGGACCCGCACAGACACACAAAAAAGGAACCCCCTAGAGTCATATTTAAACCCTTTTCAGACTCTCTAAATATGAAAATATCATCAAGTGACCTTGCTTCCTTTCACACTCGTTAAAAGGTTCGAAAGGGCATCTTTTGAGCGGTAGTTTATCTCTTTTTCGGTCTCGTCAGACTACTGTACGAAAAAGGAACTGAGAGAGTTCTCTTTTAAGTGTTTTTCCAAACTCTATAATCATGAAAAACCTTCGAGTTTTCTATCTTTGGACTTGCTAAAACACAAATCGACAGGACCATACGGGATCAAACCCTTACTTCTTCCAGTTTGTTAAACAAAGGAAGAGGAACTTACCGAAGGTGAGTTATATCGAGCATGTGTTATCCTCCTCGAGATCATTAAATAAAAAAGAGGTACTCGTCTATCTGGATGGGGGAAAATTTGAAAGAAGAAATCCAAGCAGTCTCTTGAGAACATTATTAAGTAATTCTTAGAGTCGCCCTTGAACATGACACTTTGTCATTTGCACGCACTATAACCCACTGAACCCTTGCACTAAGCCAATCCTTTGAGTTTATTTCACTCCTTTAGGTCACCTGACGTAAGTCACAACATCCACTACATTATCAAGTTTTGGTCCGTGTCATGTTTCTATTGTTGTGCCTCAGTGTTCAAGGGAAGTATCCGCCTCTAGAGTCAGCCATCACAAATATCTTGTCTCAAAACCCATGTCAGTCCATGTTCATTTGATCTACCAATTACATCTCTATGTCCATTTCGTTTCGTTGATGGGGGATTCATCAAGGCCCTCCTTCGACGAGCCTATTCCTGTCAACCTCAACACATTATCTAGGAATTAGGCTTAGAAACCAGTTAGTACTTTGGGACCTGCATGCCTCAATGGCAGGCCTCCTCACATTCGACAATAGGTTTACATCATTGACCTCTGATCGGATGATTCTACGGATGTTTGACTCCAGCTCATCCATTCACATTCGTTGGAATGTACTAGGGTACCTTGGGAGTCATTGACATTAATGGTGATATCCCTCGCACTTGTTAACAGTTTACACCATTGACCGGTAATCAAGTGGTTTCTGCCATGTTTGACATCAAGACATATATTCACATGGTTAGATTCGTACCACATCGATATCGGTAAGAAGACCCTGGGTTGAGTGATCACTTTGATATGTACTTTGCCCAAGTTGCGAAGGAGTTTATCTTGGACAAATGATGCATACATTGTTACATAGATCCACTTTGTATTGGTTGTGGCTATGTCTTTTCATCTCGTAGATCCACTGTGTATTCTTTGTGGCTATGATCAGTCCAGGTCATCAGAGTATAGATCCACATTGTATATTCCGTGGCTATACCTTTTTATCAATACAATTATGGATCCGCAGTGTATTTTATGGCGGCCATATCTTGCAAGTCTTGATCACCCAAGCATAGGTATGCCTACCTTGGGTTTTGAAACATGTCATGATATTTGTTGGATGTTTGTGTGCATCTTCCGTCAGGTTCTTCGAGTCTATACCCTTGCTTAAAAATCTATAAAGTATTTCAGTTATTAGTTCGCATCTTCTAACTTCATACTTTGGGGGGCAATCTGTTACACCTCAATATTGCTCGCTTTGATAAGTGTCGCAAGTGTCGCATGTCCCTCATAATTGTCGCAAGTGTCGCATGTTGTTCACAAGTGTCGCAAATGTCAAATAGAGCATACTACCATGATGATGACACTAAGGAGACACTCAGAATACCTCAGACACCTGATTTGGAGGAAGAAGGATGGTTAAATGAAGTCAAGAATCTCTTGCCACCTGAAAGGAGCTCTTAAACTAGGGTTTTAAGGGAGAGCGCTCCCCTACATCAGCCTTAGGTGTGCTAGCACTCCCGTGCAAGGTGCTAGGGACCGTTATAGCACCAAATCACCCTTTTGAAGGAGCGCTACACATCTTTGAAGCATTGACGCTCCCCTTGAGCCTACTAGGGAGCGTTATAGCGCCATAATGCTCCTTTTGAGGGAGCGCTGTCTAATATGGGTAGTAGTTGATCTGTTGAGGAGAATAAGGGGAGGATATTTCAAGTTTGGAAGGCAGTTGCATTCAAATTCTTGGTTCAATCAGAAGATCCCTGATCTAAGGAGGGAATTCCTCAACCTACCCTAAAGATACCTCAAGAGGTTAAGCCTCTCTAAACCTATATAAGAAGGCTCTATGATGGTGGAAAGGGGGAAGAATTGCTAGCATGAAACCTATGATCTCATAGGAAACACACAATGAACTGGAGGAGAGTAATTAGTGAAGCTTCCATCATCCAGGTTGTGGATATTTTGAGCAAGGGTTAGGCAAAGGGGACTTGACGAAGTTTTCGCATTCGCATCTACGATTGTAAGTTACTGCTGTCATTGTTCTCATTAATATGACACGCTTGGCCTGTTTCTTTCTAGTTTGTGTCTGATCTTACATGAACTTGTCTCTGTTAGATAGGTCTATTTTCAAGCTGATATCAATAGAGTAGGAAGTGATCGTACTATTTTTTTGTCTACATGGCTCATCGAGGAGTGAAAGATTGGAGCTCAACTCGGAGCATGTAGGGACAAACATCGGTAAAAAGGTACTTCTGTTCTCCTTCCTCCGCATACATTAGTTTGTATAGATCTAGAAGGAAGTCAGTGTCCACGTTAAGCACTTTCTGTCTTAGAGTTAAGAGTCTAGCTCTTTGAGGCGATCTACCTGTCCGCAGGGAGATTTTCCTTCAACACCTATAGTTTCTATTATCTAGAGCCATCCTTCTAAGTATTTCAGGAGGTATTTAGGAAGTATTTATGTTCTATTGTAATATGCTTTACCAAGTAATTATGTTCTAATGACAATATGCTCAACCATATATGCACCCTGACATCAATGAAAATATACTCAACAATCTCCCCCTTTGTCATTGATGGAAACTCTACTATTGATTTTCTCCCCCTATCAGTGTGATGCTAAGAGATTTTCTTTCTTTCCTACTTTTTTCTCCCCCTAACAGTATGTTCCTTTGGTTTTTCTTCTTTCTCTGCCATTTTGACAACAAGGACAAAGGGTGCATTCGATTAGGGATTTGTTGAAACCATAATCTCTGTCTGAGGTACTCAAAATCATATTTAGGAAGGGGCTTGGTAAACATATATGCAATTTGTTCCTTGGTAATAACATACTCCAACTTGATAATCTTATCATTTACTTGTTCACTTAGAAAATGATATTTTATTGGGATATGTTTTGTCTTTGAGTGCATCATTGGATTCTTGGAAATACTTATAGAACGAGTTTTCTCACATAGTATAGAAATTGGTTGCTTGTATTTTACCTTAATGTATTTCAGTGTTTTATTCATCCAAAGGATTTGTGTGAAACAAGATGTTGATGCAACGTACTTTGATTCTGCAATGGATAAGGATATTGAAGACTGTTTCTTTCTTAACGAAGATACTAGACAACTACCCAAGAAGAATTCTCCTCCGCTTGTGCTCTTCCTATCATCAACATTGCCTTCCCAATCTGCATCAGTGTATGAAGTTAGGGTATCTGAGAATTATTCTTTCCAAAATCCATTATTCTTTTCAGGTATTTGAGAATTATTTTGACTACCAACACATGTGATTCTTTTGGTGCAGATTGAAATCTTGCATCCAATCCAACAACTTACATGAAAACAAGATTTGATGCAGTCACATATAAAAGGATACCAATCATTGATCTATACATGGTGTGATCTGCCTCTGGTGATTCTTCATCCTTACTGAGCTTGCAACCTGTAATCATTGGAGTACTAATTGTTGGTTCTGGAGCCTGATTATATTCATGTTTCATAGGCCTTTATTTTCAATTCTGTTTATACCCCATGAATATTGTACACCCATAAACAATGTACACCCTTCCACTTGGGGGGGGGGGGGGNGCAAGGGGGGATTTCCTTCCATGCAGGTTCTAGGGGAAAGAAGGGCCCGAAAGAAAAAATTGCCTTGTATATGTATATTATTGTAACATATCCTCTGTTATGTCATATAAATACATGAGAAATAGTCTGATTTTTTTTTTTGAAATATTAATAAGCATCATTAGAACAAGAGAAACATGACAAGACATAAATAGAATAAGTGAAACATGGAATTAACATACTTCAGTCAAATGCAGTCAAATTCATGATAATAACATATATCAGTAAAACACATTCTGCTTCTCTCAATTCATTTGAAAACCAGATTTAGATACTACTTAGAGCATGAAGGAGTCTGTCACTTCACATAAAATGAAATACAACTACCCACCCAACCTATCTTGCAAGGTTAGGAATTCCAAGATACATAAACAACGCTCAAGTCTAGGATTTGTTCGATTGATCTTGACCATTTAAGGTCTCAACAATGGTGACTGTTCTGAGGAACAAGGAAGTGTCTAATTCCCATAATCTCATTTCATTCCAAAATTTTCAATATACAAACAATGTTCTTAAATACCCTTATGTAAACAAATAAAATATGGTATCCTGGTTACTTCATCAAACATCATTGCATACTATTTCCATACCTTATCACCTTACTCATTAAGGATAGGGATACATTCCAAAAACACCAAGGTAATAATCTTAAACGAAAAACCGAATACTTTTAAGCTACAATCTACCATTTATGACAAATTTGAATCACTTAGATACAGTGAAGAAATAATTTGTAACTGGGAGAGAGAGTTTTTTCTAAGAGTTTATGTTCTGTAAGAAGCCTAAAGATTCTCTTCTAGTAACACAATGCAACACCTCTAGAGTCAATTCTAGGAGTGCATAGATGGCTCCTTGAAGGCCCAAGGTTCAGAAGATACAACACTAAAAGTGCACAGAGACCCTCTCAAGTCGAGAACAGGTCAAAAATTTCAGAAGTACAAGTTTATGAGAGATAGTGCGAACATACACAGGGGAGGAACAAGTACGCACTCAATAATTAGCATATAAAGCTTAGGAAGGATGCACTAAGAGAGTTGGAGTTCAAATCAAGGAAAATCTATAGAGAGACATGGGTGCAAGGTTCAAGGAGGGGTCAATACCATAGAACCAAGGGAAATCTACGATAGTCATCATATCTGGGAGTTAGTGAGGAGGGTCGTCCAATTAACATCTGATTAAGTCTCTGCCGTCAGATCTCAGCAAGGGTAGATCAATGATAGGGATCCATTGTGGGATCAAAGGGTCAAGTTAACTATCGTGCCAGTTTGGGTTCCGAAATCCACACAGGTTGTCGATCATCACCTACAAACAAATTAATGGTTGACATCGATAACACTATCAGTGAGCAGTTTCAAATGCGTAAAATCATGAGAGGGTTTAAACATCATGCTATTCAAGGCTACACAATACTCCCAAGCCATCGATCTTCAATATCGATGAAATCACAACCGTCAAATCAACCTGTCGATTAGCACACAAGGAAATGGGTTGAGGTCATAGCTCTCAGTCATACGAAGGAAGGACAGAGGCTCTTCGGGCTATTTGACAATGAGGGAAGAACCCCGAAGACCCAAATATATGAAGTGATCTACACCATAGATCAATGAGTTTTTTATAGCAATTGAATATGTTAATATTTTTGGGTTTAAGGTGGACGATTAGATAAATTCAAGATGCTCGAGGTTTAAGATCCAGGGAATATCACTTCGAGAGAAAAGGGAAGTGGAAAAAAAGAACAACTCCGAGTCCCAAACCTTGAAATGAATCTGGAACATTGATTCAGGACCAATCACAATCATTGGATGAAATCCAAGTGGAAGGAAAGTGTAAGCATTTCCATTGCTTACCAATTTGGCACTGACCACTTTAACAATGACCACTCCAAAGAAAATAAGTCCTGAACATGTAAAAATACCTGAATGCCAAAGCCCCAGAGTCATGAGGTAAGACACATGGAAACACAATGGGATCCCACGTCATCATAGTCCACATTAGCAAGATCAAGTCAACAAGGACACGTGGTGCAATTAGATAGTGACAAGTTTCAAGGTCAAGTTGGAACTTTAGGTATGAAGGTTATAAATCAAGGTGACACGTGGAAGCCACTCATCCAGTGCCACATAAACAGTGACATCAATAGCCATGTCAGTCCAGGAGGATGTCATTGAGGGATGTTTGTATCCAAAGTAAATACGGTTCTCCTAAGAGTCATATATATGAAATCATTTCTAGTCATAGATTAGAGAAAGGTATATGGACCGTTGATCTCTGAGTTTAACAAGATTCGACTCTTTGCCTAAGTTAAAGATAAGGGTTAAAGGTTGTGAAGACCCTGAAGTTTCGAACTTCCAAAGTAAAAGAGATCCATAGATATGGAGAACAACTTGGCCTGTTAGATATTCAAGTGTGAGTCCTTCGTAGGGTCGACAATTCAACACTCCAAAGAAAAATGCATTGATGGTTACAATAAGGTGAAACTCCCAGATTTCCGAACTCTTGAGGGGATATCCACCGTAAAAACTTGGGTGAGGAGAAGCTCCACCCACCGTTAGACTAAGTGGTTAAAAGTCAACGAAGGAGGGCGGTAGGTCAGGGTAACTTACAACTTCCGATCAAATCGTCTTATGACTGACTTTGACCGGTTAACACTTCGGGAGAAGGGATTGTTGAGTTTGAATAACCTTCAGAGCGTCAGAGTTTTGGAGTCCTGAATAATGCCCTTCTTGAATAACACTATGTTCTGGCTCCTGGTCACATGCATAACTTGGTTTAGGAAAAAGGGATAATTCCTAGGAAATAAGTCAATAAAGGTTATAAGTCTGAAGACCTTCACCAAAAAAACCCGAGATCCCAAATTTGAAATTTAAGATACTATGGCACAGGGATTCCTCACTACTAACAACTAGGGTTAACCCAAGATTTACATCAGAGGAAAACAAAAATTTGGGTAAACCACCATTGAGAATCCATCATTTGATATAAAATAATTATAGTAAAATTAACATTACGTTATGATACAAGTTTGGGTCTCGTACACCTCTTGGCAGCGAAACCCACCAATAGAATTGATTTGGATTTTTAAATGAAATTCAACAAGGACTTACGATACAAATTGGAACTAAACTACAAATGACCAACGAGAAATACATTAAAATTGTCCTAACATAATCCCCTTAAAATGTGATCAACATATTCAGGTAAGGACGAAAAATACACACTTAACCATAAGATATATGAATACATATTTCTCACTAAAAAAGGAGGATCAAACAGATATACAGAGTTCGAAAAACGTTTGAAATTTACAAGGAAGATTTAAAATATAACATTGTAGCTATTGTTTGTTTTCCAACAAACATAACACTTGACATTTATACCTTCCAGTGATTCTATAGAGACTCTATCCATCTATTGTACTGATACTCTCGTAAAATAAATAAATTTATCTTATAAATACTAGAAATCAATGAAACTTGTGTGTTGAAGATGTCCTTCCAGAACTTGTGCTCCTTCCTTTCCTTCGCTTGCTAATCACAGAGACTTCATCGGTACATCCCAGCCAATGCTAGGGGTATTCTTATTCCCCTTTATCCCCCCAAGCCACAAAGGGGCCAAGCACAAATACCAAAACACAATAGCTTCCAAGCTTGCCTCGCAAGGAATGACTTTCACTCCTTTCACAAGCCTGGAGTCCCAACACTCACAAGTAAAAACAAAGTCAATCTAAAATTCGGCAGCATAATAGTGCCTTCCCGAGGGTCCCATGCCCTTCCCTTATACATCCATTTTTTTATAGAATTCTTCCTCACATACATCTATCCCTCATGCACAATTCATAGGTTTTTAGAATTTTAGTTCAAGGATTATTCATCCACTATAGGTGTCACATTATCCCTAGGTTTCACAATAAATTTCTCCTTTATTTTTCTTTAAAATTCACCTTTCCTCACATTTCCCCATCTATTCCTCAATTTCCTCTTAGTCATATCTTATTTTCCCCAATACCATTAATTAAAGGTTGTCTTCTAACTAGGTTTTAGTTAGGGTTGGATTCAGAGTCTTCTTAGTTAGGCTAGGGTTGGTTGACTCAAATTATATTCTATGTACAACCCATTATCTAAAGTTGTAATTATTTTTAAACAAGGGTTTATTTTTAATAATTTCATGCACCCTTGTGTATTTTATCAATTCTTTAGGTTCTTACTTACTAATTCCTAACCATTGATTTCCTTCAAATATTTACTCATGTCACAATTTAATTATCCCCTTTATTTAAAATTTATGGTTGGCCTTAATAATTGATAATCTATTTTTTAATTAATTATTTTAATCCATCAAGGTCAAATCATTCTAGTGTTTTCTAGGCAACTTATGTTTATTGACTTAGGTTTTAATTGTGCGATGTTCCCTTCAAGATGCAACTCATGCTCCAAGGGTTCCACTCGCGTTGACTTGTTTTTGGAAGTTTGTCCAACCCCTTGGAGTCAAAACTCAATTTGGTCGACCTTGTGACAGACTAAGGGATTATAAGGAATAAGGACCCTGCCTTATTGGGCACCCCTTAGAAATATTCATGAGCGACTATCTCAGTCTACCTTCACAACATCATGGACCACCTAACTAGGTAATCGTTAACCTACAATTATGGCCACGACATGAGTGCTAGTAGTCTGTGACATAGATGTTTCCACCCCTCTCCCTCAATATATGATTTTATGTGCAAGTCCCCTTTACTCCTTATGTGAGTTGGATTAGAAAGCATTGTCAAGCTTGCATCCACTCACAA
>ML801572.1:193526-223877 GCA_009831015.1 Picea engelmannii
CATTGATGCCACCGACATCCATAACCTATCATGTGTCATGCACACTCAAGACGACTTGTCAAAAGCACATGTCAACACACACACACACACACACACACACACACACACACACACACACACACACACATAACACCTCAACATCATCATATATAACCCAAACTCTGAATGAAATCATAGTGTTCCATACCCTCATCACTTGCAAGAAAGTGTCCTAAAAAAAAGAGTCAATAACAATATGCTCAGTAGAGTGAGATGTTACAATTGTAATTTCATAGTAAATTTGTACTATTCATTATAAGGTTGCATATATGATGGTAGAAGTTATGTTAGGGTTTTTTTCCCTAGAAGAAAACCCTCTTTTATGAGAGAATTGTATTGCGACTGTGAATCATTGCGAATATTTTATTCTAAGAGAGGATATTGTGAGAGAAAGAAGAGGAAGTTACAATGAGTGTGTTGTAGGTTGTATCCCTTCATTTGCTAGATAATAAAAATGAAGCACCTGGAAATTTCTCTAGTGGGCGTAGCCCACACTGGGTGAACCACGTATATATGTGTCTCTATTGTNTGTATTTGTTTTTATTTTATTGCTCCACGATCCTGCTTTTATAACAACCGGTTTCAAAGAGAAAGGTAACTCGCAGGAAAAGAGGGTTCCCAGTTCGAGTGGGAGCAATGTTGGAAGATGGAAAGCTTAGGGTCGAGCAATTTAACGACCAAAACTACCAGTTATGGAAGATGCAGATGGAAGATTATTCATATCAGAAGGATCTATTCCTACCATTGGGTTGTATAGGAAAGAAGTTGATGGCCATGAAGGATGAAGAATGGGAGGTTATTTATAGAAAGGCACTAGGAACGATATGATTGATCTTGGCAGGGTTGTCAGCTTTCAATATTTTGAAAGAAAATACGATGAAGAAGTTGATGGAAGCATTGGATAAACTATATGAAAAACCCTTGGTGTCCAATAACGTATTTCTAATGAAGAGATTATTTAATATGAATATGTCAGAAGGTGGGTCCATTGTAGATCATTTAAATGAATTTAATATTGTTACTAATCAACTAAGTTCTGTAAAAGTGGACTTTGATGATGAGGTCAGGGCTCTTCTAATCTTGTGCTCATTTCCAGAAAGTTGGAACAACTTGGTCATGGTTGTAAGTAAATTTGTCTTTGGTTCAAACACTTTAAAATTTGATGATGTTGTTGGTGTAATCCTTAGTGAGTAAATGCGACAGAAAGGCACAGGTGAGACATAAAGTAATGCGTTAAACATGGAGAATAAGGGAAGACAAAAGGATAGAGGAAAGGGATCAAGGAACCGCGGGAATTCTAGGATGGGAAGATCCAAATACAGACTGGGAAAGATAGAGTGTTGGAATTATGGGAAGAAAGGACATCTCAATAAATACTACAGAGCTCCAAAGAAAAAAAGAGATGGACAACAGGAGAAAAATCAGGAAGCAAATGTAACAGGTGATGTGTGACAAGATGATTTGATTCTTTTTGTAGATAATATTTCGGAGTCTTGAGTAGTAGATTCAGGCTTCATTTCATGGCACACCCCACAGGAAATTTTTTATAGATTATGTTCAAGGTGATTTTGGACAGGTTCATTTGGGTGATGATGCACCAAGCAAAATTGTTGGAATGGGAAAGGTAAAAATAAAACAAAGGAATGGAAACCAATGGTTGTTGAAAGAGGTAAGAGATGTTCCATATCTAAGGAAAATTCTAATTTCAACAGGGCGGTTAGTAAGTGAAGGTTGTATATCCATATTTACAGATAAGGTGTGGAAGGTCACCAAAGGATCACTGGTGATAGAAAAAGGAGAGATAGTAGGTACATTGTATTTATGTACTAGTAATACTAAATATTCTATCTCTTTAGCTTCTACATGAGTGGATACAACACTGTGGAATCATAGGTTTGGACACATGAGTCAGAAAGGGATGCAGATACTTCACAAAAGAAATTTGTTTCCAGATCTTAAACAAATTGATTTGGATTTCTGTGAGCATTGAAAAGAAAAGAAGATTTAAATGTTAGATCTTGTGCATATAGATATATGGGGACCAACTCAAGTATCATATCTTGGTGGGTCTCATTATTATGTTACTTTTATTGATAATGCAACTAGAAAAACTTGGGTTTATTGCATTTGACAAAAATATGATGTTTTTGATACTTTTAAGAAATGGAAAGCTTTGGTTGAGAATGAGACAGGAAAAGTGTTGAAGTGTCTCATATCAGACAATGGAGGTGAATATTGCAACAAGGAGTTTGATTATTACTGTTCATACCATGAGATTTGTAAGGAGAAGAAATTTCTAGGAACACCACAAGAAAATGGTGTGTCAGAAAGAATGAACAAGACAATGATGGAACGTACAAGGAGTATGACATTGCATGATGGTTTTCCCTTACAGTTTTGGGTAGATGTTGGTAAAATATCGTTGTTTACTTAATAAACATAGGACCTTCAAACTCTTTGGATGTTGGAATTCTAGAGGAGGAATGGAAAGGTAAAAAGGTAAACTATTCTTTTTTGAATACTTTTGGTTGTGAATCATTTGTCCGTATTGATAAAGAAAATAGAACAAAGCTTGGGGAAAAATCCAAGAAGTGTACCTTTATTAGATACGATGTTAATGATTTTTATTTTATCACTTATGGGATTATGAAAATCACAAAGTCGTTAGGAGTAAATATGTCATATTCAATGAGAATTTCATGTACAAAGATTAGTTGTAGGGAAAGAAGTAGGAAAAATAAAAACTAGAATACAACTTGATGAGATCACTAAAAAAGAAATTCCAAAGGTACCCAAAAATCAAAATGTACAACAACAGGAGCAACATGTACCTCAAACTCCTGCAAGTTTTGTTATAAGATATACTAGGTTAAGTAGACCCCCTGAACGATACTCTCCTTCATTATATTATTTATTGTTCATTGATTCTGGTAAACCAGAATGTTATGAAGAGGAAATGCAGTAGACATAAAAATAAATGGGAGCAAGGCATGAAAGAGGAAATGGATTCCTTGGTAAAAAACCAGACTTGGGATTTGGTTTAGTTTCCTACAAGAAAAAGAGAATTGTAGAATAAATGGGTTTACAAGTTGAAGGAAGAAGATGGAGGCAAAAAGAGGTACAAGGCTAGACTTTTGGTAAAGGGGTTTGCACAAACGAAAGGTATATATTTTGATGAAATATTTTCTCCTTTTGTTAAAATGACTTCAATTAGGACTATTTTAAGTCTTGTGGCAGTAGAAGATTTACATCTTCAACAGTTAGATGTAAAAAAAAAATTCACCGTGGGGATTTGGAGGAAGAGATTTATATGCAACAGCCACAGGGGTATGAGTTCAAAGGGAAGGAAAAATTGGTATGCAGGTGGAAGAAGAGATTGAATGGCCTAAATCAAGATCCAAGGTAGTGGTATTTGAATTTTGGTAGGTATATGAAATAACAAGGTTATAGTAGATGCCATTTTGATCACTGTGTTTATTTTAAAAAACTAGAAAATGGAAGTTATATTATCTTTCTATTATATGTAGATGGCATGCTTATTGCAAGGTCTAATATGAATGATATAAATGTGATCAAGAATAAACTAGATAATTCATTTACGATGAGGGATTTGGGAGCTGAAAATAAAATCCTTGGTATGAGAATAACAAGAGATAGGAAAAATTGCAATTTGATATTGTCTAAGGGTGAGTACATAGAGAAGGTATTGAAGAGGTTTAGAATACATAATGAAAAACTAGTTAGTACACCTTTTTCTAGCCATTTCAAATTAATCAAAGAAATGTGTCCCAAGACATAAGAGGAGATAGAATACATGTCGAGGGTCCCTTATTCATCAATAGTTGATATCTTGATGTATGCGATGGTTTGCACAAGACCAAATATTGCACATGCAGTGGGATTTGTGAGTAGGTATATGAACAATCTAGGTAAAGAACATTGGGAGGAAGTAAAGTGGATTCTCAGGTATTTGAAAGGTACCGGTACTCATGCATTATGTTTTGGAGGTTCAAACACTATTCTATAGGGATATGTTGATTCTAATATGGAAGATGATAAAGATAGCAAGAGGAGAATCACTGGGTATGTTTTTACTATAGGTGGAACATCAGTAATTCAGATTTCGAAACTGAAAATTTTTGTTGCACTTTCAACAATAGAGGCAAAGTATGTTGCTAATATAGAGGCTAGTAAGGAGATGATTCGGTTACAAGGTTTATGGAGATATTGGGAACGAAGAAAGAGAATAGGAGGTTGTACTATGACAATGAGAGTGCCATTCATCTTGCATAGAACTTAACCTTCCATTCTAATACTAATCATATACAACTCAGGTACCATTTCATACGATCCATCTTGAAAGATGGACATTTGAAGTTGGAAAAGATACACACTAGCCAAAATCTTGCAGACATGTTAACAAAGGGAGTAACTAGGGAGAAACTGACTTCCTTCTTAGTTTTAGTTGGTCTTCAAGAATGAAGGTGAATATGATAAATTTTATAGGTCCAAGGTGGAGTATAGTCCAACAGGTACAACAACAATGGAGTTGTTGCGATCAGTCTCCAAGTGGGAAATTGCTAGTTGTGGAGCCTGATTATCTTCCTGTTTCATAGGATTTTGTTTTCAATTGTGTTTATACCCCATGAAAACTGTACACGCTAGAATATTTTCCAGGGGGGGCTTGCCCTCCCTACGGGGTCCGGGGGAAGCAGGGCCCAGAAGGAAAATTTTCCTTGTAAATGTATATTGTAATTTCACAGTAAATACAAATCGTTCATTATAAGGTCGCAGAACTGACATTAGAAGATATGTTAGGGTTTTTTCCCTAGAAGGAAACCATGTTTTATGAGGGAATTGTATTGTGGTTGTGAATCATTGTGAATATTGTATTTTGAGAGAGGAGATTGTGAGAGAAAGACGAGGAAGTTACAACGGGTGTGTTGTAGGTTGTATCCCTTGATTTGCTGGATAATAAAAGGAAGGACCTATCAATTTATTTGGTGGACGTATCCCAAATTGGGTGAAGAATGTATATCTGTGTCCACTGTATTGTGTATCTTCTATGTTTTATTTCCGCATTTTGTTTTATTTTATTGCTCCGCGATCCTATTTTTCTAACACTAATAGGCTTGTAGTATTCCATATTGAAATTATTTAACATCTCCTTGATATATTTTTTCTGAGAAATGAATATACCTTTATTTTAATGAGAAATTTGCAAACCTAAGAAGAAGGACAACTCACCTAGCATGGATATTTCAAATTATTTTTGCATACCTTTGACTCAGATCATCAAAGTTACTTCCAAAAATAATATCATCTACATAGACCACAATGAAAATAATATTTATATCTTCTTATTTGACATAAATGTTACTTTCTATAGTTCCTCTCTTGAAACCTTGTTGTAGTAGGTACTTATCAAGCCTTGAGTACCAAGTTCTAGGTGCTCGCTTCATACCATAGAGAGCCTTCTTTAGTTTGCACACATAATCTTGATTTTATGACAGTTGAAATCCTTCAGGTTTCTCAATGAATACTTCCTCCTCTAGATTTCCATTAACAAAAGTAGATTTAACGTCCATCCGATATACTTTGATACTCTTATAGCTTGCAAGTTCCAGGAATATTCTGATGGCTTCTAGTCTAGCCACTTGAGAAAAAATTTCATCAAAATTTATACCTTCGACTTGAGCATAGCCTTTACATACTAGCCTTACCTTATTTCTCACTATTTGTCCATCCTCATTCAATTTGTTCCTAAAGACCCACTTAGTTCCTATGACATTCTTGTCTTTTGGTCTAGGAAATAGTTCCCAAGTTTGTTTTTTCTCAATTTGATCTAATTATTCATTCATAGCATTTACCCAGTTCTTATCTCTGATAGTTTCCTATAAGTTCTTGGGTTCTATTTTAGATAGAAGAGACAAATTAGTTTGTTCTGGTGATCTTGTCAATTGTCTTCTTGTTTGGACACCTGCGTTGTTATTACCAATAATTAGTTCTCCAGGTTGATTCTTTTGAACATACCTTGATGAGGTCTTAATTGTGTCTTGTCTAGGAGCTTCTTATTCCTCTTCTTTTCTATTATCATTTTCATTGTCTTCAACTTCTTCTGTATTATCCTTCTCATTGTATTTCTCTTCTTCACCACAAATTTTTGTTGTTGGCTGGTCATTTGTTTACATCTTGATCCTTCCAAGATTTCCATCATCCACTCTTACACTTTCACCTTCAAAAAAAAATTATAGTCTCAGATTGAGACATATGTAAGATTTGTTTTTAGAGGAGTAACCAATAAAGATACCTTCATATTATATGGAGTCAAAATTTATGAGGTTGTCATCATCTCTCTTTATGTAGAATTTTATTCCAAAAACGTTAATGTGTTTGACATTTGTTGGCCTGCCTTTCCATAATTCATATAGATTTTTGTCACTTTTGGGTCAGAGATATGCTCTGTTCAGAATGTAAATAGTTGTGTAGACTGCATCCCTCCAAAACATATCTGACAACTTAGCTTGATTTAGCATGGTTCTAGACATTTCTTGTACAATCCTGTTTTTCCTTTTAGCTACTCCATTTTGTTATGTAATTTTTGCAGCTGAGAAGTGTCTTCTAATTCCATGATCTTCACAGAATTCATTAAACACATAGGATGTGTATTATCCTCCATTATATGATCTTAGGCATTTAATTTTTAGGTTTGTTTCATTTTCAACCAATGCTTTGAATTCTTTGAACTACCCAAAGGATTTTGATTTATGTTTGAGAAAGGCTACCCAAGTAATTCTTGTGTAATCATCAATGAGAAACATGAAATAATGATCACCTTGCAGACTTTGAGATTTAGTTGGCCCACATAGATCAATTTGGGTTATTTCTAATGGTATTTATGTTGAATCTTCCTTGGTTTTGAATCTTAATCTTGTTTGCTTTCCATGTTGACAATGTTTACAAATTGTATTTGAAGGCTTGATGATTTTTGGCATGCCTCTTATGGCCTAGTTGTTACTGACCTTGACCAAGTTGTCAAAGATTAAATTTCCCATTCTTTTATTTCATAACCAAGTTTCATATGCCTGTCCCATACAACATACTTTTCTTCCAATTTTATTTAGAATGTATACATTATTTTTAGTTTTGATTATTGTTGCTACCAATTTTTCGGTTTCTTCTTTACTTATTTTTCATTCATGGGAGTTGAAAAGGAGTGTGTGTCCCTGGTCACATAGATGGATAACACTTAGAAGGTCACGCTTCAGATATTCAACTAGTATAACATTATTTGTTGTGGAATTCTGACTTCCAAGGCCGACTTTACCTTTTCCAATTATCTTGGCATATTTATTATCTCCAAATGAAACACTTCCTCCCTTCTCTTTATTTAGCTTAAGGAATTTGTTTTGATCACTAGTCATATGTTTTGAGCATCCATTGTCTATGTATCAATATCTTTCTTTGTCTTGAAAATGCATTACTAAGTCACATTATTCATGAGAACCCTTCTCTTATTTCTTCCTCCAGACTTTGGTGGTATTTTTTACAACAATATGTTTTTCAATAAAGGCATGTATCCAACTTTTGGAATCCTGAGCTTTATGGCCAAAATTGTTTCATTTATAACACTCAAGATCATAGTTAAGTAGTGGAGCAAATGAATTTATATTTTTGTTGTCAACAAGATTTTTGAATTTGTTGTTCACACAATTATTTCTTGGAGCATTGTACATGCCTCCATTTACTCTTGGATAATGCTTTGTATATGCTCTGTATTCTATTTCCTTGTGTCCAAAATTGTTGCATGAAAAATAATTACCAAGAAAGAGATATTCATACTGTTCACAATAGGTCTTCTTGGAGTAATAACTTTTTTGAATTCATTATTCCTATGAAGGACAAAAGGATTCTGTTGGTCATAGTTTGATTTATTGGTGATCTCATTATGTTCATTGGGATTGGTCAGGGCCACAACATGGCTCTTGGGCTCTTCCATGGTTTTTTGCAATGTGGTGTTGGGATTGTAACCTAGTCCAGTTTTGTCAAAAGGTGATCTTTGGTTATTGAGCATATTGTCTAATGACATGGAACTTCTTTGAAATTTTAGACTGTTGTTCAACTCAGTTGTGATAGTATCAATTTCCTTTCTTAGGGAAACATTTTCCTTTTCAATTTTTTCACAATCTTGTTCTTTGTTCTGCAGTTTGTTTTTTTATTTCGTCTTCAATTTTCTTATGTTCATCTAATTGAGATGTTAGATCAAACTTGTGTGATAATTCTTCCTTCAACTATCTATTCTTTCTTTCAATCCTTTTTTATTTCATCTAGATCACAAAGTAACTCTCCTTCAAGATCAACATTCACATCATTATTGTCTCTGATTTCTGGGATGTTATTACTGTCTTCATCTTCATTGGAATCTGTTTCTAGGGCCATGAACATAACATATTCTTCAATATATTCATCACTTTAAGAACATGAGTAGTTATTCTCTTTGGAATATGTATTCTTATTTTGTTTTTGGAAGTATTTGTTCCTTTGAGTTTTACACTTCTTTCATTGGGGTTAAAATCATCTTTATCTTTATTGTACCTGTTTTTGTTATGAGGATATTTAGCAACAAAGTGCCCTACTTCACCACAATTAAAACATTTGAAAGGAAGCATACCTTTATATCTTCCAGTTCCTCTTTGGATCCTTCTTACAAACTGGCTTCCTCTGCATCAAAATCATCATTGGAGTTGTCACTTGATATTTCTTTTATTTTGTTGGTCTTCTTTGAGGATTTGAATGTTTCTTCTCCATTAGATGTGTTTTCTTATCATATTCACATCTAATAAGCTATAATAATTCCATGCAATTCATCCATTGTTAATTTATCCAAATCTTTTCTATCTTCAAGATTTGATATCTTAGGATTGAATCTCATAGGAAGTGACCTGAGTACATTTTTCACAATGAACTTTTCATCAATTGTTTCCCCCAAACCTTTGATGATGTTTACAATTACATCCACACACAGAAGATATGCAACCATTTTTTCTTCTTCATCCATCTTCAAGATTTCAAATTGACTCCTACGAGTTTGTAGTTTTTCTTTCTTGACCTTTTCATCTCCTTCATAAGTGCTCTGTATTTTATCCCACATCTTCTTGGTTGATTTGCAATGCATTACTTTGGTGAATTCTGATTTTGATAATCCTTCCAGAATTTCATTCATGGCCTTTGAATTGTTGTCACTAAGCTTCTTTGCAACTATATCAAAGAGTGGATTTATTGGAGTTTAATAACCATTATTGAATGATTCCCAGACATCATACCTTAGTGACTGTAAATACCCTCTCATTATGATGCTCTACAAGGAATAATCTATTCCATCAAATTATGGAGATTTACTTAAGGATGATTTCTCCTATTTTTCCATGTGACCTACTGGGATTTTCCTTCCATTGGTTAGACTGTTGCTGAAGGAACCTTCTCTGATACCAATTGTTGAAATATTTAATAGTACTGAGCGCGGGGGGGTGGGGGGGGGGTGAATCAGTACTAGACAAGTTAAATTATTTTCCCTCTAAATATTGCTTCAAACACTTTGATATATTAATTTTAGATAGTCATATCATAAGTAAATTTCACATATATAACACCATTAATTAACAAATTCACAGTACATAGAGATTTGAATTGCAAACCCATATTAGGAGAAAACCACAAAAAATATCTCACAAATAAAAATCAATTTGGTTATAAACAATTGTCTGTGAGGAAACCAATCCTCTGAAGGCACAAACCTACAAGTAGTTGAGGACACCAATCCTCTATAGAACCAATGTAATGACTTCAAGAACCAACTTGCATATAGATGAGGACACCAATCCTATTGAGCACCAACTCAATGACTTTAGGCACCAACCTGCATGTAGATGAGGAAATCAATCCTCTTGAGCACCAAATCATTGAATTCAAGCACCAACCTGTTGAGAGGACATTGGACCTCTCCCTAGAACCACCCTACCACCCTAAAAAAAATTATTCTCTTCAAATTTCATATTCTTCCACAATCTATAATTATCACACAATGATTATTTCTTCTTACGGTCTTCAACATCAAGCTTGTCTACCTTATGACTGCAATCTAGTCCTCATTCTTTCTTGCACATGATATTCATGATATTTATTTATTAAGAACTGCTTCTCTACCTGTGTCATTCAAATCTTCATTCTTTCAATCCTTGTCAAGGAAAGGGGTCTATAGCTCTCAAAGAGAGTCATTCTCAACCATACTAAATTTAGATACACTTATCATTTCATTTCCTAATCAAACATATCTTTCCTTTATGCCATTTAATTAACGATGCTCCTTTTCAGTATAATTACCTCACTTCAATTTTTAGACCCTAGAACAATATACAATCTCTGGAAATTCAATTTATTTCCAAGCCAGTCTTTGAACCCATTAAGAACAACATAATTACTCCTCTGCAAAACAGTCTCAAGGAAACCTATAAAATACCAAATCACATCCCTACAAACATCATATCTCGACCATTACAATATCCAAAACAAGTATTTGGACCTTTATAATGCCCAGAGCATCATCTTGCTTATTTTACCATCACAAAACACTCTTCTTAGATCTTTGTTCTTCCGAATTTGTTCTTTCATAGCCTCATACTCTTCTTAATCATCTCCACTTCTTCCCATTGTCGTAATACACACACACACACATATCTATGTGTGTGTATCTTAATAAAAATATATGTGGGATTCATTTACGTTCAAAGTGGACCCAATGATTCTTTGAGCCGATGAGTGGAAAATACATCACTGAAATGGTTCACATAGTGTATAAGCCCCTGAGAATTATTTTTCTTTGTTAAATGTTTTAGTCCGATGATCATAGAACCAAATGTGTGGGACCACAAGCCTTATTACCTGGGGATAAACACATTTTTGGAATCTGGATATGAAGGGGGCTGCAATAACAATATTGCAACACATGCCCTCTTCTATGGTGCATGTTGACAAATTACAGGGGATCCAACCTTTTTAACATTTGCGCAAGTTTTTCATGTGAAATTAATCAAAGTTGTTGATCTAAAATTTATGTCAATGGTAAAATATGTGCCTCATGCTAATATCCTTCCTTTTTAAACCATACTCATTTTACTTGTGCATAATTTGATAATAGTCGTTGATGTCCTTTGTGAATGGGCAGCTGGATCTCTCTTTTATGACTTACAACAATACTGAGAGGGGCGGGGGGGGGTGAATCAATATTGTATCATATTTTTCAATTTTATTTCCTTTCGACAATTTAAATTTATTTATAAATTCTTACTCAATCAATAATACATGCATAAATCAAAATTCAACACATAAAACACATTACATAAGGAGTTTTACGTGGAAACTCAATATGGGAGAAAACCACAAAACATATTATGTTCTTCTGCAAGCACCAAATTACAATTTATAATTATTCATCAGGAACCCACATGTACTAGATAATGAAAGCACCAATCCTCTTAGGAACCAACCTATCATAGATAATGAGGACACCAATCCTCTTAGGCACCAACCCGTCATAGATAATGAGGACACCAATATTCTTATGAACCAACCTATTATAAATGATGAGGAAACCAATCCTCAGTGAGATTTAACTCACCATAGCACCACTCTACCACCCTATATTTAGTTTAAAAAATAATTCTTACAAAACTATCTGATATGTCTCCAATTCATTTTCTTTGAACAATTACAGAACCTTTGGCTTCTCTCCTCATCCACACTTGAATCGAACAGAGCGCATCCCTATTTATAATGTTTTTTCTTGAGTTCACAATATTTTATGTGGACACATAATAGTTATATTTTAGACATATCTTAACCAGATAAAATTTCTTTTGGTTACACTTTTGTCTAAATAAAGCATGTGGATGCATGATGGTTATATTGTGTACATATATTGACCCAATCAAGGTCCTATTAGTTACACTTATGTATAAATAAAACATGTGGATGCATGATGATTATATTGTGGACAAATATTGACCAGATCAAGGTCCAGTTACATCTAGACATTCTTTGACTAAATAAAGCGAACCAAATCTTCCTATGAATGAGCTCCAACTCATCTCCAACAACAGAACCTCCTCAAGGTTGATGCAACAAATCACATTCTGGTCTATAGAACACCTACTGTGCAGATAGAACAGGAGCCCAAGTTTCAAGTCACAAGTCTTCATCCTATCACACTTGGCATACAATGCGCTCACCCAGTCACTCCACCAGATTGATAGCACTTCTTGGTGATTCACTCACTTGACTGCCAAATTTATGTTCATCACGTCACATTCCACTCTATCGCTTGTCATACATGATTCATATTGTCACAATTCATTGGGCCATTTGTCGCAATGGATCAAGGTTCCCTGCATATTTTATTTTGTGCAATATTCCACACAATCCATCGTAGTCCATTCCATTGAACCAACTTCATCTTGAAAAAATCTACTGCATCATTTGTCGCACTAGTTCAAACCACCCTACAGATTTTCTTATGTGGAATTGACCCTTTTTTGTGCCATTGATCCTTTCATCCTTCAATCCTTCTATGAAATTTTGTTTTCATACTTTCTCTAATTCCTCTATCTATGCACCATAATTTGTGCCATACTTTTATGTGCCATTGATATTATTCTGCACCATTGATCCTTTCATCCTTCAATCCTTCCACATACTTCTTCTGTCTGTTATTTCACTATAACTAACGTTGTCCATGACCACTTTGACATCAATGACAACATATGTGAAACAAACTCCCCCTTTTTCATTGATGGAAACCAAAAGAGCCTTCTTCTATGTTCTAAAACATGACTGCCAAAGCAATGTCCTTTATGCTGAGCTACTCCCTTTCAATGTATGCAATTGCAAACTTCTCCCACTTTCAATGTGCACAACTTACAAATCAATATGCTTAGTTGTTCCATTGAAATCAAAAACATCATGGTTTTGTTATTCTACTCCCTTTCAATGTGCACAACTACAAATTGCTCCCCCTTTCATTATGCACAACTGCCAAATCAATATGATAAGTTGTTCCATTGTAACTACAATATGCTCCCCCTTTCAATGTGCATAAACATCATGGTTTTTTTATTCTCTCCCTTTGACAACAATGGAAAACATAGTCTTTGGACATTCTCTCCTCCATACCTCTTTACACACACAGAACCATAATTAAACAAAATACCATTGAGAGCCATTGCAAACTTCAATTGTGCACATCTCCACAAAAGAAAATTTATCCCTGATACAAAATCAAATGGGGCATTTTTCAAAGTAGTAAACTATGTTCTTTTACTGAAGAATGGAAGACGATATCACCCCCAACTTTTGTCTAAGATACTGAAAGGGTTCTCTTGGTAATGTCTTGGTAGAAATATCTACAATTTTCTCTTTGGAAGGAACATACTCTAATTTGACCACCTGATCCTGAACCTGTTCTCTGCGAAAATTGTATTTGATTGGTATATGCTTAGTCTTCAAGTGTTGAACAAGGATTTTAGAGAGGTTTATAGCACTGATATTGTGTCACATGAAGGATACAAGTTGATCACAAGGAACTTGAATATATTGGAGATTGCTTTTAATCCACAAAACTTGAGTACAATAGGATGTCGAAGCTATATATTCAACTTTAGTTGTAGAGAGAGAAATGGAAGTTTGTTTCTTGCTGAGCCAAGACACTAAACAACTTACAAGGAAGAATTTCCCTCCACTGGTGCTTTTTCTATCATCCAAACTTCTTGCCCAGTCTGCATCTGTATAAGCTCTAAGAATTAGGTTTCTATCTTTTGGATATGACAAGCCATAATCAACAGTTCCTTGCAATTATCTAAATATTCTTTTAACTATAAGAACATGAGCTTCCTTAGGATTTGCTTGAAATCTTCCTACCAAACCCACTACTTGTATGATGTCAAGCATTGAAGCTGTGAGATAGAGTAATATACCTATCATATACATTTAATGGTTTGATATATTTCTATATCATCGTCATCTTTGTTGAGTTTGCAACTAGTAGTCATAGTTGTTCTCACTGGTGCACAATTTTCCATGCCAAACTTCTTCAAGATATCCTTGAGATATTTACTTTGAGAAATGAAAATTCCTCTTTCTGATTGATGAATTTGTAGACCAAGAAAGAAGGAGAGTTCTCCCAACATAAACATCTCAAACTCTTGTTGCATTGCAACTGTAAACTTCTTACTCATTAATTCAATGTTACTTCCAAAGATAATAACATCAACATACACTACAATAATTAACAAATCATTACTTTCAGCCTTGATGTATAAGTTTCTATAAACAATTCCATTTTTGAATCCTTGCTAGTGAAAATACATGTCTAGTCTGTAATACCAAGCTATTGGATCCTCTTTTATCCCATATAGGGATTTCTTTAATATGAAAAAACACAATCCTTTTTTCTAGTTAATTGAAAACCCTCAGGTTGCTCCACATAAACGTTTTCCTCTATGTAACCATTTAAAAAGGATGATTTAACATTCATATGATAAACTTTGAACATTTTGTAACATGCAAATTCCAAAAACATTAGGATTTCTTCAATTCTTGCAACATGGGTAAAGGTTTCTTCAAAGTCTATGGCTTATACTTGAGCATACCCCTTTGCATACTAGTCTGGCCTTGTTCCTGACTATATGTCCATCTTCATTCAATGTGTTTATGTATACCCATTTAGTTCCAATTACATTCTTGTCATTGGGTCTTGGGAATAGATCCCAAGTATTGTTTTTCTCTATTTGGTCTAGTTCACGATTCATGGATTTGACCCAATGGTCATCTTGACTTGCTTGCACAAACGTTTGTGGTTCACTCATGGATAATAGCGCAAAATTTGCATAACTAGATGTATCTATTATTTTTCTTCTAGTTTGTACACATTCTTCCTTGTTTCCAAGAATCTGATTCTCTGGATGATGTTTTTGAACATACCTTGATGGTGTCTTTGGCTGTGATATTTTCATTCTCTCCTCTTCTTCTAAATCCTCTTGTTCATGTTGATATTTCATTCCATCGTATTGTAACGTATTGTTTATTGATTCATCATATCAATAATATGGTGTTGATGTCTCACTGGTTGAAGTGGTCCCTCATCTACTTTTACATCTATGCTCTCAATTATTTTATGGAGCCTTTTTTTGTATCACTTGTATTTTTTACTTCTAGAGGAGTATCCTAACATGATACCTTCATCAGCTCTAGAATCAAACTTACCTAAGTTTTCTTCATTTCTTTTAATGTAGCATTTTCTTCCAAAAGTTTTGAAGTGCTTTGTTGATGTTGTTTAGTCATGCCATAACTCATAAGGGATTTTATTATTGTTTATTCTTATGTGATATTTATTGAGAATGTTAATAGTAGTTTGAACATCTTCTCCCCTAAAGGTTTTGGGTACTTATGATTCATCAAACATGGCCCTGGCCATTTCTTGAAATGTTATGTTCATCCTTTCTACAACTCCATTCTGTCAAGGGGTTCTTCTAATAGAAAACTATCTCTTGATCCCATGTTTTTCGTAGTAACTATTGAATTCATTAGATGTGAATTCTCCTCCTTAGTTTGACCTCAGGCATTTGATTTTTAAGTCCATTTAGTTTTCTACATGTGCTTTGAAGATTTTAAAATTTTCAAAAGCCTTGAATTTGTGCTTTAACAATCCAACCCAAGTCATCCTAGTATAGTCATCAATCAACAAAATGAAATATCTTTCACCTCGAGGCGATTGTGTACTAGTAGGGCCACAAAGATCTGTATGAATCAACTCAAGGGGTCGAGTGGTGGAGTGTTCACTTTCCTTGAATTAAACTCTTGATTGTTTTCCAAACTAACATGACTTGCATAAAATATTCTCAGGTTTGGAAATTTTTGGCATATCTCTCACATCGTCTTTTCTTCCTATATTAACAAGCTAATTAAAACTAAGATGACCTAGTCTTTTGTTCCAAATCCAGATCTCATATTTTTTACCAATGCAACTTTTTTATTTTCTTTCTTCTAGAACATAGACATTCCCTAAGGTTCTGACTTCCTTTACAACAGTCGTCCTTGTATTCACATGCATTAATTTACAACCTTTTGAATGAAAGAGAACACTATGTCCTTAGTCGCACATTTGAATTACACTCAACAAGTTATGTTTTAGACCATCTACATACACCACATTTTGTGCTTTGGTCTTTCCCTTCTTTTCTTCATCTAGTACAACAATTCCTTTTCCTATAATTCTATCTAGAGCATTGTTTCCAAACATAAAATTACCACCTTTTTCTTCAGTTAGGAATTCAAACTTACTTGTGTCTCTTGTCACATGCTTTTATCAGCGATTGTCAATATACCATTGATTTTCTTGATTTTTGGCATATAGAGCCAGCCCACAATTTTCTTTATTTTTATTTTTCTTCCTCCAAACCTTGGTAATATCTTCTTGTATGTCTTTCTTATAAATAGGAAACATATTGCTTATGCATTCACTTTCCTTGTGTCCAAAATTATTTCATATGTGAATTCGATATTATTTAGAAGCGGGGAGAAGGCGTTATTGAGGGAATTTTGAAACATAGCCATTCGAGGTTTATTGAATCTAATTCTTGTATTTATGTTATGTCTAAAAGTCCTGCAACTCACAGTTTTATGTCCAAAGTTATCACAAGAGAAACAATATCCATAGAAAAAAATTGGATGTCTTTGAAAAAACTTGTAGGAATTGGTCTTTGTCTTCCAACTCGATACGATTCAGGCACTTGTTGCTACCTTGCTTCATATTTGTTTGCATGGTTGGGCTTATCCAGTTCTAAATGCTTCTTCTTTTTATCTTTTGATTTGTTAGGCTGATTGTTGTTTCCCTTGAGAGGATTTGCATAACTAGTAGGATTCTCACTAGTTGACATGTTGGTTCTTGATCCACCTTTGAAAAAATCTCATAATTTCTTTATATCCTAGCCATGTCTTGTCATTTGGTGTTCTCTGATTGCTAATAACATTATCTAGAATTTCAGATCCTTTTATGAATTTTATTTGAGTCTTTGATTTCTCTATATTCTTTCTTAAGGTAACTATTTTTTCTTTTAGTTTGTCACATATGTTCTCTTTTTCTTTTATTTGATTCATCAATATTTATTACCTCCTCTTATCCTCTTCTAGTTGAATTGTTAATATACTATTTCTTCACTAATCTCATTGTCTTTTTCTTTGTAGATCTATAACTATTATTTTCTTAGTATGTTCTTTTTCTTGAGCCGAGAAATTTCCTCAAGAGCACTAATGAGTTCTCCTTCTATGTCTACTATAGCTTCCACTCTTTTGTGTCTTTTTTTTTCATATTTTTGTTTCTCTAAAGCCATGAGAATTTTTTCATCATGAATTTTATCTCGCTCATATTCTTCTTCTTCAATGTTTGAAGAGATGCTAGTATCCCATTTTGAATATGAAATTTTCCTTTTAAAATGCTTTTTTCTTTTTAAACTCCCTAGGTTTATCCTTTCCTTTTATTTCTTTTTCATTTTTGTTGTTTTCTTTGAAGGGACATTTAGATGAAAAATGACCATCTTTACCACAATGAAAGCATTTGAATGGTAACATACCTTTATACTTTCTGGAGCCCCTCTTTATTTTTCTTAAAAACTTAGCTTCCTCTTCATCTAAGAAGTGTTCAGATAAATTATGATCTTGAGATGATGATGATTTGATTGATGCCTTGAAGATTGCATCCTTAATATTTGGTTGTTCTTTCCTGGTCCTCATCTCATAAGCAATTAGAATTCCATGTAGCCTATCAATAGTCAGTTTATCTAGTTCATGCATTTCTTCTATAGTAGAAACCCTTTTCATCAAGGCTTGAGGAAAGATATATAAGTATCTTTTGAACCACTATAGCTTCTTCAATATTCTTCCTATCCCTTTCATAGTGTTCACAGTCTCATATACTCTGAGAAAGAAACTTGCAATATTTTCATCTTTGCTCATTCTTAGGCTTTCAAATTGCATATCGCGGGCTTGAAGTTTGGCCAACTTCACTTTCTCGTCTCCTTCATAATTGTTTACCACTGTATCCCATATTTTCTTTATGGATTCCAACTTCATTATTTAATAAATTATGTTTCTACAAGTACTCCTTGGATAGAATTCATAGCTCTTGCATTATTGTAGTAATTATTCTTGCCTGCTTCATCAGTAGGAAGAGTTGTTGGGATTTTATAACCATCTACCACAATATACCAAACTTCCATACCAAGAGACATTAAGTAGGTATTCATTCTGGTTTTCGAAAATGAAAAATTTGTTCCATTGAATAGAGGAGGTATGGTTGGATAAGAAGATGAATCTTGACTTGTCATACCTTTTATGTGATCTTCCTTCCATATGTTATGTTGTTACTGAAGGAACCTGCTCATATACCAATTTTTATGACTTACTAAAATACTGAGATGGGAGGGGTGAATTAATATTGTATCAGATTTCTCAATTTTCTTTCCTTTCAACAATTTAAATTTATTTAGAAATGCTTACTTAATCAATAATACATGCAGACATCAAAATGCAAAAAAGAAAACACATTACACAAGGACTTTTACATGAAACCTAATGTGGGATAAAAACATAGAACATATTTCTTTATGTTCTTTTGCAAGCATCAAATTACAATTTATAATTATTCATCTTGACAGGCACCCACCTATCACATATAATGAGAACACCAATCCTCTTAGGCACCAACATATCACAGATAATGAGGACGCCAATCCTCTCAGGAACTAACCTATCACAGATAATGAGGATATAAATCCTCTCAGGCATCAACCTATTAAAAATTATGAGGACACCAATCCTCGGTGAGATTCAACTCATCCTACCACCACCCTACCACCCTATATTCAGTTAAATTTTGTTTATTACAAAACTATCAGATATGTCTTCAGTTCAATTTCTTTGAACAATTACATAACCTTTTTATTTTCTCCTCATCCACACTTGACTCGAATAGAGCACATCCTTATTTATAATGTTTTTTCTTGAGTTCAAAATCATGTATGTGGATGTGTAACCATTATATTGTGGACACATCTTGACCATATCAAAGTCATTTTGGTTATAATTCTTTCTAAATAAATTATGTGGATGCATGAGGGTTATATTATGGACATATCTAGACTATATCAAGGTCATGTTAGTTATACTTATGTCTAAATAAAGTATGTGGATGCCTGGTGATTATATTGTGGAAAAATATTGACCAGATCAAGGTCCAGTTACAAATAGACATTCTTTGACTAAATCAAATGAATCAAATCTTCCTACGATTGAGATCTAGATCATCTCTAGAAACAAAACCTAGTCTTATCAGAGAATCTACTCAAGAATGATGCAACAAATTATATTCTGGTCTATAGAGCACCTAATGCACATATAAAATATGAGCCCAAGGTTCAAGTCACAAGTTTTGATCCTATTGCACTTGGCCTATAGTGTGCTCACCCAGTCTCTCCACCATACTATTAGCACTTTTTGGCGACTCGCTCACTTGAATACCAAATTAATATTCATCATGTTTCATTCCACTCTATAACTTTTCATACGGTATTTGTCTCATCACAGTCCATTGTGCCATTTGTCACACTCACTCAGGGTGCACTGCAAATTTTCTTCTGCGAAATCTTCCACACAATTCATCGCATTCCATTCCATGGAATCTGATTTGTCTCGACACACTCCACCACATTGTTCGATGCAGTAGTTCAAAGCATCCTGCATATTTTCTTATGCACCATTGACCCTTTTTTGCACCATTTATCCGTTCGTCCTTCGATCCTTCTGTGCACTTTTTTTCATCCTTTCACGACTTCCCTTTTCTATGAACCATACTTTGTTCCATATGTTTATGTTCCATTGATCCTATCGTCCTTCGATCCTTCAACACACTTCTTATGTATGTTATTGTGTTATAACAAACCATGTCCATGACCACTTTTACGTCAATGAAAACATATGTGAAACACTCTCTTCACCCACCATATATCGCTTCAGGGTGTCATCTCCTGGGTGGATTCCCTTACATCATCCCGATCTTTCTTAGCATCAGGTAATTAGGAATTACAAAGATTCTCAACATATGATCTCATTGATGGACGAGATCTGAGATGATAGGAGTCATCAACCTTGGAAGGTTTCTCCAGAGAAAATATTGACTGTCCACTTACTTATACTATAGAAAGGCTTCTACAGGTGCCAATTTCAGTCATATAGTTTTCTGAAACACAGTTATGGTGTAGTTCTTCTTTCTATGGTCTCGATCTAGTTCAGATTCACATCAAGGATCTACACATGATCTCTTACAAGTAAAACACTTCGTCATTTTCCCAATTAACTTATAGACTTCATTTGGTCAATTGTCTCCATTACCATTCAATGATATGGTTCACTTTTGTATTTAACGTCTTCAACCATTCTTCCCCCATTGTTAGCAACATCCACTTTGTTAGCTATATCAATAGTTGTATCTTCCAACTATATATAGTTTCTATGATCCACAGCCATCCTTTTAATTATTTCAGGAGGTATTCAAGAAGTATTTATGTTCTAATGTAATATTATTTACCAAGTAATTATGTTCTAATGACAATCTTCTCAACCATATGTGCACCCTCACATAAATGACAATATACTCAACAAAAGTTTAAACATTAAATAAACTATTCTTGAATAAATGTATATTGTTTTAATATGATCTAAAATGGCCCACTTATTGAGTCATTGACTTATTACTCAATGAATATTTTTTTGCAAGGGTCATTATTAACTCTGAAAACTAGCATTTGTGAATTTCTCTTAATCACAATGAAGTTTAAACATTAAATAAACTATTCTATTGAAGAAATCTAGACTATTTTAATATGATCTAAAATGGATTACGTATTGAGTTATTTTCTTATTACTTGATGAATAGTTCTTTTCAAGGGTCATTATTAACTCTCAAAACTATCATGGGTGACTTACCAATAGTTTTGCAATTACCATTCATTATAATGTAAATGTTGTGTACTTTGGAGTATTATTTGTTACAAGTATAATAAGATGTTTTTTCAAACTATAACACCTACATGATCATAACTTATTAATATATAACACATCTAAAATTTTCAATGTACATTTAATTAGAAAATGTGTCATCATGTCTAGAGGTACATGATGGTAAATTGTGCCCAAAGTACAAAATCGAAACTAGGGACCAAAGTACTACAAAATCCACATGGTGGAAATGACAAATGGAGGTAGTCATTATTTCCCACCACCCTTAGCACTGCTAGAGGCAACATATCCAAAAGTGATATTTCTCCTCTTTGTGAGAAACCTCGAGGTTGCCAATGTAGAATATTGTTCTGCATTTCTATATATTGAAAAAAAAACAACAATTATAGGTTACTTTTAAGAATTTCAAATATCAACAAACATACAAAACATAATTTCACAATTTTCAAAACCAAAAGAAAAAACAAAGTAACAAACAAAATATTTATTTTTTTGTTTTATTCATGTTATTTACAAAATATATTTTTAGAATTTTCAAAAATAGAAGAAAAAAAAAAAGATTTTTTTATTTTTATTTTTTATTCATGTGATTTGTATTTATCTACAAAAGGGGAGAGGGGTAGCTTACAAGTTTTAGGGTAGGTGGAATTTTTCATTTAAGAAGGCATCTTTATCATTGCATGCAAGACTGACAAGATGGTGATAATCAGGAAAAACATGTCAACCAACAAAGGCATGTGGTGCATGAGAAGCGCCAAGCAAGATCCAAAAGTACTAACTTCCATCCCACAAGATATTTCCACTCTTTTCACTAACACTACATTTCAATTTATCCTTCTCTGAATTCTTGCACATATTCAGAGTCAATGTTCCAATAATCTAGAAGGTGGGAACTTAAGACAAGGTTCATGATAGTGGCCACCTGCAAGTAAAAATTAGAGACCATGTCATACTAGTGGATTGTGAATAAGTTCCCTTATTTACTTCCAAGGCGCACTCATGATCCATTTCTTCCTGAAGTGAGACCTCATGATCTTCACAAGGGTACTCATCAAAGACCAAGCAAGAGTCAAACCCACTCATCTAATTATGTAAAGGCACAATAAAGTCAAATTCAAGATAAAGAGTATCATACATGGTTTCCCTATCCCCTAGGCCATCTTCTTTGGACATAACTTGTTTTTTATGTTGGTAATATCTAATGAATAAGTCATATACTATATCCCTACACTAGTACACATGGGATCAAAATGTGATGAAATATTTCCACGTTTCTATAATTCATGGAAAAATGCATCAAAATTTTAGCTTTATTTTAACTTTTTTTTGTTTGTCCCCGAAGTTCATCGATATAGTAATAGATTCCAAAAACCATCTTTATATCCATGAATTTTCCTTGCTATAGCGACACTTGTGCCACACGTGCAGTGCAATAGGTATTGAATTTTTTTCACGGTCAACTCGTTTATTTTCGTTGCTATATCAACGAGCATCAATCTATAAATACATGTCTTTAAGACAAATTTCGACAAATTTGCTATAGTTGTGACAATTGTTCTAGTGATTGTTTGAGATGTATTTTTTTTTTCACGTATTGGATTAACACATCTAATTCTCAATCTACATAGCTTAGATTTTAGACTTGCAAGATTAGTATTTTTAATTTTCTTGTCTCTTTTAATATAAAGCTATGTTAAGAAATTTTAATTTCAAAATTTTTTAACATGAATGTTTTAAGCAAATTTATTTTTTTTAATATTATTTTTGAATTTTAGCATTGCTACATATATTTCGTGTGATTGAACATTGAAGTATACAAATTTTAAATTATTTTTTTTCAATGTTTGAACAAAATTATTTCTTTTAATAATTTTTTCAAAATTTAGCATTGCAACATATATTTCTTGTGATTAGACCTCGAAGCATATGAAATTTTATTTATTTTTCAATGTTTTAACAAACAATATTTTTTTTAATATTTAATTGGTTCTTATAGGCAATTACTGTGTCATATAAATATATTATGAATGAAAATGCAAGGAGGCTTGCTCAGTTTAGAGTGGCATTAGAGGTGAAGGGCAATGGAAAATGTTGTTTCCCTTGCAATGATTGCGGGAGCTTGCAAACAAGAAGAATTTTAATAACAACAATTGAAGGGGGTTATGAATATCATCCCTTGGTAAGACATTATTCAATATATAATGTATTATTTGTAATAGTGATAATGTCATGTATTTGCTAAATATTTTATCGTATTAATATATGTTCTATACACACTAATTTTAATACATTGTTTGTAAATATAAAGACAACGCCCCCAAAATGTCGACCGCCAGAGAGTTATTTTCCAAGTATCAGCATAAATATTACTTTACAAGGTGAGGAACATGGAGATATGAATATTGAAGATTGAGTTCTTAATGATGATAAGGATGGAGATAATGTTATTGATACAAATCAGGAAGATGAGATACATATATTTATCCAAGACACATTTTCTCCAATGGATGAGGACAATCAGGATGATATTCATGATGTCGATCCTGTACTTGAGAAGTCACGAGAACCTCTTTATGAAGGCTCAACAACATCTCTTCCATCTGATATATTGTTTTTGGTGGACTTGAAGGTTTTGAATGGTTTATCAAACACTTGTCTCACACAGATCCTAAGGTATGCAATGTATTATTTATGTCATGTTGACATGTACATAAAGGTTGACTATTTTCATATATTGTTATTGTTAATTAATTCATAAATTAGGGATGTGATATTTATGATTAATATTGTTTACATTGACTTATTTTTTTGAATGGTGTAGATTGTTAGGTAAATTTTTATTACAACCATAAAATATTTTACCATGCACATATCGAGAAATATCTTTGATTATGAAAGAAATTGGAATGGAGTATCAAGCTATTGATGCATGTCCAAATGATCATTTCATATACTATGGACAATATGCATCAGAAAATAAATTCCCACTGTGACGTCCCAAAAAAAATAAAATATTATTTTTAAAATTTAAATGTACTGAAAATTCATTTCCGTTCTTAGTAAATTCAAATTTAGAATTTTTTTTCCATTTATGGCAATTCAGAATTTGATGATTGTAATTAATTATTATGACTATTGGGCATAGACCTGATTTGACCCAACTAACTATTTGACTATGACACTTGTATGAAAACAAAATATTTTATATTGATTGCAGGAGGACAAATGGAACAACCATGTTAAATTTAGCTGACCAGGACTCCATGAGTGGGGAACACATTGGAATTAACTCTGGGCTGATTGTTACAAGTGAAAAATCAGTGATTTGGCCATTGGCAGCCCTTGAAAATCAGGGATTTAGAAAGCTGCGAAAATTCCCAAGGGAGGGAAAAAAGTCCTAGGCAAATTAATAAATAGCATATGTTAGGAGGCAAGACACTGCCAAGTATGCTGGGAAGGAAGACTATGATTTTTTTCTTTGTTTCTTGTTGTTATGAGCACTACTATGTGAGTGTGAGGCAAGAGGGATACTGCTGGAATTGAAGGACATTGTTGGACAGGAGATTTCAATTCACCCTCATGGACTCATGTTCAAGCAAGGGGGTGAATCGGGCAAGTAGATTGGTTGCCCTATTCTACGGTTGGGAGGAACGTGGTTGTTCCCTTTGTCTTCTCATAAATTTGGTTCAGATATGTAACTCTACCTTATCCTAGTCAAATGTCATGTGTTGCAATCTGTTTACTTCTATGTATGAATTTCTGGTTGAATGTTGTGGTGGAAAGATCTATCATTTTACTTCATAGGGGTTGGCTAGAAATGGAATCATTTATTTAGATGTGATGCTGAGTAATTACTAAGATATTGGAATGTACCAAACAACAAAACGAATTCTGTAGTAGTTACTAACCCCATAATAGAATGGATTTCAGACTACAATTATCTTCTTAGTTAATTCTGTTAAGTAAAATGAAAATAAAATTGTTTGCGTAAATACTCGAAGCCATGCACACCAATAGTTGTGCGGATTTCATTTCCTATAGATGCTTATAGTATGCAATGAGCCTCCTCTATTGAGAATACCAGTCCAGATTCAAAGTAAATACACTCTTTATCACAGAGGTATTAATCTATATGTATATCGACCTGTATAAATATATCATGAACATATATGTATATATATAATGAGAGTTATGTATGATATAAGATGACACTGGAGTAAACTGATTACTAAGGTATCCAGAAAAAAAACTGGATAGATATACATATAAACATTTACATAGGAAAATAATTCAGAAACTTACCAAAACCCCATTACAGAAAATTAAGTATATGTGCATCAACATGGTAGTGATGGTACTTTAGTAATGACTCTATGGTTTAAAGGTGCATCTACAGTATAACCTCTGTCGTGGGTACAATGCTACAGGGTATCTAGAATAAAGGAGTAATAAAATCACATGAGAGGAAATAAACCCGAATTTCTGGAAGTCTCGATCTTTATAATCTCAAACGGACAAACATTTTCCTGTCGATTTATATATGAGAAACCCCAAAATCTGGACAGAATACCACAGACATAAGCTTTACATGAAACCATTTCATACAGCTGGTTCGTATGTCAAATTTACAAATGGTGGAATAACACTCAGGTTCAACTCCTACCAAAACTAGTGTTGTATCAGAATGCAAGTATACGATGCTTAAGCGAAGTCTGGAAGTCATCACTCGATCCCAGTGGAAAACAAATCCCTTAGGAGCAGTTGCTATTATGCTAGTTTTCTGAATACTACTATACTTAAGTGAATCATTTTTTATAAGGGACCATGTAATCAACAGTGAGATTCAATTCTAGAAAAAATAACTAGAGAATTCAAAATCTGTAATAACAAATCATTTTTCAAAGATACCAAAGAAAAATATTAAACACGAAAAATGACAGATTGAAATCCATTAACACAACAAAATAATACTCAAAGCATAATGATCATATTACTTAATTAGAACGATTGTCTGAATATCACAAGTACAACCAGGCGCAAGCTTTCCATAAATTTTCTTCGTACCAGAATGTTTATACAAAATCAGGGCGTACCCTGTATCAACTAAATACAGAACTTGGAGCTAAATATATTCAAACATTAGGGATGGGACAAAGCCTTGACCATCGGTGCATATAAACTCGAAATAGATGGAAGTGCACTATGTTGGAACTCAAATACCTCTTGAAGGAGTGAAGAGGGCATCCCCATGCTTCGCCATGACTGCACCTACACAAAATAATGTGAAGAATTATAATGCATCCAACAGAAAAGATGATTAAATCACAGAACATAATAAAATTAGAAAGTGGGCCGGTGAATACTTAACTGTAAAGGTGTTCTTTCCTTTGGCCATCGCGCTATCCCGTACGCCTCCCAGACTGAAAGGGGAGGAGGAGTTTGTGTCTCCCTGATGGGTACCCTCGCACATCAAGGGGCCCATCATTAGCGATGAATACCAGTCTTAATAAAAAAACACTGCAGAAAATGAATTTGTGTATAACGAGCATAAAGTAATAGTAAACATAAAATTATTGTGACATTTCAAATATGAACAGGAAGGATTAAACACCTCCGGCCATGAGAATGTCGCTCCTAATAAATATAATGACACTATCAATTTAAACACAAAAGTTCTCTCAAGTTCAACAATATGCCGAAAGGTCTGTTACGCACCCAAGTAAGGGGAATCCCGAGCATGACACTTTGTCATCTAAGACAAATCGATTGGGAAACTGGTCCATTAACAAAAGTTCAAACAAACAAAAAATAGTATATTCCGAATGCACATTTCTAACAGACATCGTAGTAAGTTCCTCCAAGAAAGGAGAATAGCTCGGCCTCGACAGGAAGACTAGTACAGAGAAAGGGGTTAAACCGTGAAGAACCTAGACCTGGCTAGGGTAACACCTACCCTTTCACAATAACCTCGAAGAATGCTACCGAAAATATGATTGGGACCAGGAGCATGCAGAGACCTACCTAACAAGATAGAAAGATCTGAATGCGTAAGTAAAAGAATAGTCAAGGGTAAACTTACCCCGCACAGAGCTGTCGTCAAGAAGTTCCACCCAAGATATTCACCCATCTAGCATAGGGGTCGAATCATAAACTCATGTCCATGTTGCTAAAGCCAAACAAAAGAATGGTTTGAGACATTCCTTCCTCCTTCACTAAACCAAAACTAGAATGCAAACGAAAAATGGATTGAGACGGTGCTTCCTCCTTCACCAAACCAAAACCAGAATGAAAGTGAAAGTGTGGGAGTAACCTTTTGCATGGAGTAAAGGGGATGGGGTCTTCGTACTTGGACCATGTGAATATAGGGTAAGTGTCGACATCTCATTGGGGCACGCCAGTCAAGATCTAAATCAAATAGACATATCCTAGGTGCTTTAAATGTTGTAGACAGGCCTTTAAGGCATGAGGGTTCTAACCTGTATCGGTTGCTCAGAGTATTAATGGTGAGGTAACTGGATGGCTTACTTACTACACCGTTATATGTTGAATCGAAATACCTTTGCATTAACCATCCAAGGCAGATATCCCTTGTCATTACCTAATGAGTAGTTGTGTTAGCACGATCATAACCATAACCTTCACATGTTAACCTCTGCGCGCTTTATATTCAAGGTGCAAGTTTAATGCCTAATTTTATACCAAATAACTTTTGTTTCTGAATACTGTTAACCTCTCCATGTAGATCTTATAATGATATACATATCAGAATGAGAATAATAAGGCCTTACATCTATAGCCCTCGCATTCGTATGATAGTGACTCTAAGTAGTTACATCTCCATATCATGAAGTGGTTTTGGAAACGAAATGATATATAATAACAAGTTGCAATGAAATAGGATATCCCTAGCTATGAACCTATGTTTGTATATAACTCAATACCGAAATAGGAAGCTATGACTTTATGTTAAAATAGGATAGAGGAGGAAAAGGCAATAAGACTGCTGTACACGATTGATGAATGACTAAAAATCTTTAAAGACACAGAACCAACTCAAAGTCCCCAATTATTATTATTTTTTTTTTATGTAAATTTTGAGGTACATTACATATGGTATCAGAGCAAAAAGGTTACAACACTGGACCTAAACAGGGACACAATAGCTACTTAGTTTATATATTCCTAGTTATGTAAAACTAATAAAAATATTATGGTTACAAACAGAAAGCTATTTCTGTTTTGTGTTAATTATGGCAACTCAGGACGATGCATAAATCAGGATGGGAGAAAACACACAGCAAGGAACCCTTGGAGATCGAAGACATAACAGTGATGGAAGCTCACCCATGGAAGTGTTAGAAACAATGAGGAACCTTATTCTTGAATTACAGATTTTCAAAGCAAACAATGAAAAATTGAAAAAGGCACAACAGGAATAGCAAGAGATAAATGAAGTCCTTTTGTGCAGTATAGTGACCAAGAAAATCCCAAAGGACGATAACCTCGAGGAAGAAGTCAACAAAATATCCTCCAAGAACTCAGGGCCGGAAATAGAAAAAGGAGATAGTTCGTTGGAAGGAACACCTTCCGCAGAAGAAAAAACTAAATCTGATAGAAAAAGAAAACAAGTAGACCACCTCGAAGCAGAATTTAAAAAGATTAAACCAACTACCTTTGATGGAGAATCCAAGACGGGAGAGGAATCTGAAGCATGGTTGTTGGACATCAAAAAATACTTCCAGATCTACAACTGTTCCAGCAACATGAAGGTCAGAATGGCCATCTACAATCTGAAAGGGAAGGCCAACATTTGGTGGCAGGAATTGAAATTGGCCAAGGGCCTAAAGGAAAAATAGTTGGAATGGTCTAACTTTAAAAAGTATTTCAAGAAACAATACCTTTCGGAAAGCTACTATGAAAGGAAGAAAAAAGAGTTCTATGAGTTACGACTTGGACAGATGGCAATGGAGGACCTTATAAATAAATTTCTGGAGCTGCTAAGGTTCGTACCATACATCCGTGAGGATAGGGTAAAAATTCATCGATTTCTAAGTTGTCTACCACAGTCCTACAAGGACAAAATTGAATTTGACAACCCCAAATCCTTGAGCGAAGTATTCAGGAAGGAACGAATGTGCTACGATTAGTATAAATAGTGGGTAGAATTTCCCAAAGCATGGAAGGATAAGAAACAAAAGTGAATGAACCAATGGAAGAAGGGGTACCAGGGAACTCCTTATCATAATACAACAAATTTTTTTCTAAGAAAGGATTTTCACTCAAACCATCCGAATACGCAAGGTAGTGGTAAACCAGTAAACCTGGGGATGAAGAAGTTTGGAGACAACCCTCGTGAGACATTAAAGTGTTGGGAATGTGGAGAGCCTCATCTAAGGAGGAACTGTCTGTGTTTGAGTTCAACAAACAGAACTGTTGTTCATAATCTGTAGGAATCCTTGACAGTGGGAGATGTGGGTAGAAGCCTACATCGGATAAATGCAACCATAGATGGTCGACAAGCTAACCACCACTTCTCGGTGGTAGAAATCGAAGGTAAAATCAATGACACTCGAATTCTTGTTTTAATTGACCCTGGAGCTACGTTAAGTTATATTACACCTAATGTGGCAGAGTCAAACAAACTTAAGAAACTGAAGCATGCAAAATCATGGCTTGTACAATTAGCGACTGGTACTAAAAGAAAGGTAGTTGAGTTTGTTCCAGATTTTGAGTTCATCTTAGATGGTCAAAGTATAAAGACCCATGTAAACATCCTACCACTAGGATCTTACGATATGATTATCGGGATGGATTAGTTGGAACAACACAAAGCAATGCTAGATTGCTATACAAAGATACTTAGCCATAAGGACAACTTTGGCATTGTTAGAACAACCCAAGGTATACCAA
Source organism: Picea engelmannii (assembly GCA_009831015.1). Classification (NCBI taxonomy): domain Eukaryota; kingdom Viridiplantae; phylum Streptophyta; class Pinopsida; order Pinales; family Pinaceae; genus Picea; species Picea engelmannii. The sequence continues at coordinate 223,596 of ML801572.1, forward strand.
AACCAGTATTAGTCAGACAAGTTTCAGTAATGAAACTCAAGAAATGTATGAGGAAGGGATGTCAAGTTTATGCCATCCAGGTAACAAATCTGCTAGGAAAAGATGATAAGCCAAAACTAGAAGACTTTGTTGTCCTACGTGATTTCAGAGACATGTTTGTGGATGAGATACCAGAATTACCCCCTAGAAGGGAAATAGACTTCTCCATAGATCTGTTACCCTATCTCAAAGGCGCCTTACCGGATGAGTCTACCAGAACTGACAGAATTAAAAATACAATTA
>ML801572.1:241471-256498 GCA_009831015.1 Picea engelmannii
GTGCATTAAACTTCTTCTTGAACAACCATTTGCTACCAACCGATTTTCTTCCAGCTGGAAGCTCAACTATATCCCATGCCTCATTCTTATCCAAGGCATCCATTTCTTCAACCATGGCCTTCTTCCAGAGTTTACTGTCCTCTAAATTCACTGCTTCCCTCACAGTTCTAGGATCATCATCAGTAATAGATAAAGAAAAATTGGAACGAAAATTAGGTGGACTATACGTTTCTAGTTTCCTTCTATCTCTCACTAATCTCCTCAATACTGAGGTATGAGGTTCTTCTTATTCTTCTTTTTCTTCCTCTTCTTCAGATGATTCATATTTTGCATCATCCAACTCAAGCTCTATTTTCTCAGGTTCATCTTGCATTGGTGGGAATTTCTATTTGGACACATCTTTTACCTCTCTAAAAGCAACATCTCGACTGTAAATAGTTTTCTTGGTTTCTGGGTTCCAAAGCTTATAACCTTTCACACCATCTTTATAACCAATAAAGATACACTTTTCAGCTTTATTATTCAGCTCACTCCTATTTTCCTTTGGAACATGTACATAGGCATCACAACCAAACACTCTAAGATGTTGAAGAGAGGGTTTCTTTCTAGACCATACCTTGTGTGGAGTTGTATCATCCAATGCTGATGAAGGTGATCGATTGACCATGTAACATCTTGTACTCACTGCCTCTGCCCAAAATTCTTGTCCTAACCCAACACCGCTGAGCATGCTCCTTGCTTTTTCCATCAGTGTCCTGTTCATCATTTCTGCAACTCCATTCTGTTGAGGAGTGTATGGAGTAGTCTTCTGCCTTGCTATACCACACTTCTTATAGAATTCTTCGAATTCATTTCCACAGAATTCTCCACCACTATTTGTTCTCAATACCTTTATTTTCTTCTCTGTCTGATTTTCTACCAGAGCCTTAAACTCTTTAAATTTATCAAATACCTCAGATTTCTTTCTAAGAAAATAAATCCATGTGTTCCTTGAAAAATCATCTATGAATGAAGCATAATACACACATTTACCTAGGGATTATTATCAGACTAATCGGTAGGTGAGGACACTAACAGATCTCCCTAGATCCACCTGGATCTAGAACAAAACAGGACAGGACATGACTCTTTTCCTAAGTTTTGACCATTGAATTAGCTAGTAGGAAGGGACAAGTAACATACCTTTATATCGCTTCCTAGGGTCTCTGTTGCTCCTGCTTCACTTCGGTGCTCTCATGAGGTCAAGACCAAGACAACACAAACCAACCAAAGTGAATATAGAAAAATATCTTCAACTGTCAACTTATGTGTATGATCAAGGAATTACACAATAAAGTGAGAATAGCTTTATGGGAAAGGGACATGCCATTGTATCATATTAATTGAAAGTAAAGATTACAACTTGATCGCCTTGATGTCATAAGATTCCTTTCAATGACTCTTGGCTCCAACACACACACTTGCTCAATCCTTGCATGAAGAAGATCAAATCCTCTTGATAGACTTGCTAGAGTCTCCAAGCTACTGTTCAAGCTAAGTCCTTCACACAATTCTTTCACCAATTCTCCAATGAATCTTTCTTAACCTTTTCCATGAGAATTCCCTCAATATATAGGAGAGAATGAGATAGTTACTTGGATAAGAATGATCCCACAATATCAGGGAATCCAGTACAAGGATAACCATTCGAATGCCAACCCATTCTTCTAGAAGATTCCCTTCTAGAAACATCGAGAATTCATATTTTTCCATGCTTTAGGACGATTTTGCACCCTGGCTATTCAACACAGTGCGAGAATTTTGCACCCCATCTTAAGGAAGCCTGCAAGAATCAAGCATTCTCACACCCTAGGATACTAGCAGCCTGTGAACTCTCTTCAAAAATGAGTTTTCTGGGAAGAGATGAACATAAATTTTCTCAGGAGAAAGTTCTTATGAAGAGCTTGAATACACCAACATCAATACATCATCATGATGACCAAAATCATGGGTAACAGAATTCCCCCCAAAGTATGAGGCCGGAACCAGTGACAACCGAAAGACTTTGTAAGCTACATCTATGTGTCAGAAACCAGGAGCACACCTAATCGGAAACCTGCAAACACCCAAGCATCTACATAATATCATATATATCAATTCTGAGGTAGGCATTCCCATACTCAGATCACAGACTGATGACATCGTATACATGGGTCATGGCCACCAATCATACGCTGTGGATCCATGCTGTCAAAATATAGCATAACCACCAGTAATACACTGTGGATCTATGCGAGAAAATTCAAATTGAGACGAAATAGCCACGAGACATACATAGTGGATCTATGTGTCGCAAATTATACATACTCCATCGCAACCTAGACAAAGAGATGATATCCATGGTCTTCAATCTCGTCACCCAAAGTACGAATCTAACCATGTGATTACATGTGTTGAAGTCGAACATGGTAGAAACCACTTGATTGCCGATCATTGATGAAACCGTTACCAAGTGTGAGGGAAATCACCATTGATGTCAATGACTCCCAAGGTACCCTAGTACAATTCGTCGAGTGTGAATGAATGATTTGAAGTCGAACAACCGATGGAATCTTTCGATCAGGGGTCAATGATGTAAACCCAATGTCGAAAGCGAGGAAACCTACCATTGAGGCATGCAAGCTCCAAGGTACCAAAGAATTTCTAAGTCTTGATTCTAGATAATGAGTTGAAGTCGACGGAAAAAAATCGTCAAAGGAGGGCCTTGATGTATCCCCCATCAATGACATGAAATGAGTAACATATTTGAAGGTGAAACAGAGTATGATGTAAATTGAACTGGACATAGGGAAGGCCGACATGGAGAGAATGGATAACTGCAGATGGCCGACTCAATAGAGGTTTCAAATGGATTTCTCTTGAACATATGAACGACATGAACAATGATTTGGAAGCATTGACTCAAAGACGACACAGGGAATGAACTTGTAGTAAATCGAATGAGAGACAAATGGATTTCCCTAACTGGCTTCAAATATAATGAATGGGGGGTGTCATGTTCAAGAGCGACACTTACTGTCAATCAATACAAAGATGATAACATATCCCTTTCCCAAATTTTCCCCCACCATTTCTAGCGAGTACCTCTTTATTTTTACGCAAGCTTGAGGAGGATAACATATGCTTGTTGATATAAGATTATCCTTCGGATAAGTCCTTCGGAGTATGTTTAACGAACCCTAAGAAGGAGTGGTTCGGTCCCATTACGGGTCTGTCAATGTTTGTTTAACGAGTCCAAAGATAGAAAACTCGAAGGTTTTTCATGATTATAGAGTTTGGAAAAACACTTAAAAGAGAACTCTCTCAGTTCCTTTTTCGTAAATAGTCCGATGAGACCGAAAAAGAGATAAATTATCGGTCACCAGACGCTTTCTTTAGATACTTTATCGAGCGTGAAAATAGCAATGTCACTCGGCTATCTTTTCATGTTTAGAGAGTCTGAAAAGAGCTTAAAGAGGACTCCAGGGGGGTTCCTTTTTCGAATAACCTTGTTGAGCCTGAAAAAGTGATAAAAGTATGCTCAATCGCGTTCTCATGTATTTTTGAGCACAAGAACGGACAAAGACCATTCTTGAGGTTTTATACAAAAATCCTAAAAAACAATCAAAACATGCGATGACAAAGAAAAATATGTCTGCATCCCTATATATGAACATCGAAGTCATTACGCCTGCAAAATTTACACTCAGAAAGACATTAGGGATTAGGGTTTAATAGATAAATAATCATAACAAACCAAATAACATAGTAAAAGTAAATATAAAGGAGTAAAACTCTTTTTTACCATATCATTTTCACTTTTCCACTATTTGAGCTCTAAAACCCCTCTTTTACCCTCAAATTTCGACGTCAGATTACGGGAGTTACAAGCATCCATTCATTGAGCCGTCAGTGATAGTGAGGTAGGCTCGTTGTCCTCTACTCTTTCATGGTTTAATTTTGCATTTTAATTGGTTAAAAATTCATTTTTGAGTTGATTTTATGAGCCCTACTTGCGCTCAACCATTCTCGCAGGTGGGCTGCACGGGACCTACGAGAATGGGTGATTCTCGCAGGTGAGCCCACAATAGCCTATGAGGTTCTCGCACTGTGCCCAAAGGGCACCTGCGAGAACCGCAAAGCACAATTGTTTTTAAATATTTTACTCAATAAAAAGGAACCAAATCATGAATGGAGTTGATAATCCTCTTTTTGTGCTTCTTATGAAGGTAATTGGCCATCAAAATGGTTCTTGAATGGTGCGAAAGGGAGCATGAAGAAGACAATGCAATTGCTGGAAATCATTCACCTAATATTGCTGCTTTAAGAAACTATGGCCTCCTCAAGTACTTTTGTATCCTAGACATGAGGGCCTAAGTTAGGTTATTAGAGTACCTTGTGCATATGTGGGATCCCGATCAGTAGGTATTTCATGTGGGGGTCCACACATTGTCCTTATATATTGAGTACATTTACTTCCTGACTGGACTGTCATGGTGGGGGTACCATGTGAGCCTCACTGGTGGCAGAGGTGGTGGGTTGCCCATGAGTGAGTACTGCCACTTACACTGTGTTCCTGAGGCAGAAAGGAAAAAAGGGAAAGTAGCTATTTGGGGGGTACGGGATTTGACCCTCCATACTATCCTATTCACCATAGCTTGGATGGTGGGGAGTTCTGCTCCTCACATGGCGCTATAGAGCTACTTCCAGTATGCCATAGAGTGTACTGAACCTTGGGTTTTCAACTGGGCAGATGCAGTGCTTCGTAGTATAAAAAAGTAGTTGACCAAATGCAGATGAGGCGACCTGAAGCAATTCAGGTACGGATCTTTGTTAGTGTCCTTCTTCCTTGAGAGGGTTCCATTACTAAGGTTGCAGGTTGAGTGGAATTTATCGGCTTCCATGGATCCAAGGATGCTGAGATGGTGTCGGCTCATGGCCCGACACGTAGCTGGACCGATCATCAAGTATGATGATACCTTTTTTGACTGGCTTCAACGATAGATGTTGATGGTTGACGATTATGCTTATGTCGGGTTGGATTTTCGAGGAGATCCGGACTTAGTACTGCCAGAGGATGCCCAGTGGGGGGAACTTGGTAAGAAGTACACATTTTTTCCTTTTTAATGTTTTTGTGAATTTTATCATATTCAAAAGTTTTTGTTTTATATATTCGTCCAAAGACTAAATACAAAATCCATTTTTGATGACACAGATGTTGAACCTTACCAACCTCCTGGTACTTCTCCCATTCAACGGCGAGGAGAGGTAGCGCCAGTGCCACAATATGCCAAGGATTATCAAGTAGTGGAACAAAACCTAGAGGCCTTGACCGCAGATATTCCAGACATGCCTCTTGAAGAGGTTCCATGACGCGATCAGTACATCATACAGTAGGGGTGTCAGGGTCCATGAGTCTACTACTCCGTAGGGTTTCTCGGGCAGTCGTGTGTTACCGTGAACATCATCCATGACGTCACTTTGTAGAAGCTATGAGCTTCAGATTTTGACATTTTGGTCTTCGAACAAAACTTTTTGTAAAAAACTCTTTGGATCGTTATATATATAGACGACTTCTACCGATTTACCTTGTATTGTGTGAAAAAATGATGTGATTGATTTATAAATGATCCAAATGTTTGTCTAATACATAGTTAGCCAATGCATCTGTTAATGTATTTAGACATCAAGGAATATGTTGATATGCAATGTAATCAAAATAACGTTCCAAGAGGCAAATTCGCAAATACACCCATAACAAAGTAGGACTTCGAATAGTATAGACATTACTTAACTGTAGTACTACAAGCTGCAAATCGAGCCGCACAACCAAATGATGAATTCCGAGTGAGATAGCATCAACCAATAATTCAATAACGACTCTATACTCTACAATGTTGTTGGTCACACGGCCAAGGCACACACCTCGTAAGGAGACAAGTTCGTTTGTAGGGGCGTAAATTACCCATGCAGCGGAAGCAAGGTTCTGAGTACTATGGCTAGTGCCATCAGCGAAGCTAATATAGGGTAGCGAAGACTCCTACATCTGGATATCAAACACAACGTCACATAAGGGTGGAGACCAGATAACGACAAAAGCAAGCTATAGTAACACACAAGAAGTATGATACAATAAAAATACAAGTACTTGTGCATAGATGATATTATGCATAGTACTTCTTCAAGTACAACCCATTCCTGGGTTCACTCAAAGGGATACCATTGTAATCTACTAACTCATAAGCTCCTTTTTCCAAAACTTGTTGAACGATATAAGGACCTTGCCACATGGCTTCGAATTTTCCAGCTCCTAGCATATCTCGATCTTGATCATAGAGGAGAATGAGATATCCTTCGGAGAAAACACGAGGCTTGTCATGTTTGTCGTATTGGGTCTTGACACGCTTTTTCTGAGCTTCTATGACTAGGGTGGCATTGCGTTGAGTTTCGTCTAATCGCATAAGATACAATAGACATTCTTCCTCAGCAGAAGTGTTGGGTAGGAGTTCAACAACTAGTTTTAAAGAGGGTATCTCGCATTCAATAGGGAGAATGGCTTCCACATCATAGACTAACCGAAAAGGTGTAAACCCAGTAGCGGACTTGACGGATGTCCGGTAAGCCCACAATGCCAAAAACAACATTGTGTGCCAATTTGTTTTATGAATCCCTATCATTCATCGAAGCATAATTATGAGAACTTTGTTAATTGCTTCGACCTGACCGTTGGCTTGTGGGTAATAGGGCGTTGAGTTATCATGGCGAAGACCCAACTTTTCAGTAAGTTCAGACATCATGAAATTTCTAAAGTGGCTACCGTGATCAGTGACGATAGCTCGGGGAACACCAAAATGAGCTATGATGTGATTAAAAATGAATAATGTTGCGGTCTTTCCAGTGTTTTCAAATGTCGGCATCACCTCGGCCCATTTCGTAAAGTAATTGACGGATACAATAATGTAACCATGCTCCCCGACCGAGTGAGGGTGACATGTCATGAAATTGATGCCCCATTTCGCAAAGGGACCAACTAAGACCACAGGGTGAAGAGGAGCGGGATGTGACTGTTTCTTCTGATTATAGGTCTGGCAAGCATGGAATTTATGAATGACGATGATGCAGTCATTAAACAAAGAAGGCCAAAAATACCCTGCTCGTAAGATCTTCTGGGCAGTAGCATACCCAGACATATGACCACCACATGCTCTAGAATGGCAGTCATTTAGAGATTTCTTGGCTTTGTCGAACATTAGGCAATGTCAAAAAACAGAGTCAATCCCCCGATGATAAAGAGTATCTTCGAGGATAATGTATTGACGAGCTTGATAGCATATGCGACGTCGGTAAGTACTAGAAAAAGTTGGCCAAAAAGTTTGGGTTTGGAGATATATAATGATATCTCCATACCAAAGATCATCGGTGCTAATAAGGAAAAGAGATTCATCGGGTAATGAATCCGCTGCTACTGTTTCCATTTCAGAATGGGGAAAGTCGCATATCAACTCAACAAAAACTAAGGACTTCTTGGACTTGGTGCGTTCGAATTCCAAGTCAAACTCCTGGAGAATCACAATCCATTTGGAGTATTTTCCCCCTAGAAATTGACGTGTCAGAATGTGTTGCATAGGGTTGCAATGAGAAATCATTGTAGTCTTGCGCGAGAGGATATAGTGCCAAAAGCGCTAGACAGCTTGAACGAAAGCCAAGGCTAGTTTTTCGACATGTAAATACTTGATTTCAGTAGGTGTTATACTTCGACTCAAGTAGTAGATAACATGTTCATCGTTAGCATCATCCTCTTGGACGAGAACCATACCAATAGTGTACTCCGAGGCAACAAGATAAAGGAAATAATCACGACTGGAATCAGGGGGAAAGAGAAGCGGAGCACGTGTTAGGGACAATTTCAAAGCTTCAAAAGCATTGTTGGCAATGGTATCCCAGACGAACTCTGAATCCTTTTTTAGAAGCCATGTAAATCCACGAGTTATCTCGGCGTAATTCGGGATAAAACGATGAAGAAATTTGTCTTTCCCCTACAAACTTTGTAACTAGCGAAGTGTAGGAGGAGGGAGATTAAGGATCGCCTCAACCTTTAAAAGATCCACCCAGATCCCCTGACATGAAATGATAAAACCTAGAAGGCGGCCAGATTCCACGAAGAAAACACACTTATGAGGATTTAAATGTATATGGTAGAACCGACAATGGATGAAAATGGCTCGGAGGTGTTTTGGGTGATCAACTTGGTGCATTGAGTGAGCGGGTAAATCGTCCAAATATGGTTGAACAATGTGCTTGATATCATGGAAAGCATAAGACATAGTGCGTTGAAAAGTTGTGCCAGCGTTCTTGAGACCGAAAGGAAGTTTCCGATAGGAAAAAGTACCCCAAGGACAAATAAAATCAATCTTATGTTGATCCTCAGGAACAATGTTGATTTGATTATACTCGGAGAAACCATCCATGAGAGAAAATATTTCACTTCCGGTGCAATCGTCAACAATCTGATCGACGAAGGGGGTAGGAAAGTTGTCTTTGGGACAAGCTTTGTTGATATCCCTATAATCAACGCATACACAAATGGTGCCTTGTTTCTTTTCAATCAGGACAAGATTGGAAACCCAGTCTATGAGAGCCACTGGATAAATAAATCCGACTTTCAGAAGTTTCTCGACTTCGAGCTTTATAGCAGCCACTTTATGTAGGTGAACTGGATGAAGGTGTTTCCGAATGGGTTTAGCATTAGGATATGTATTTATCTCATGTATCACAATCTCAGGGTCGATACCCGACATTTCTTCATAGCTCCATGCGAAGATATCACGAAACTCTTTGAAAAGGGACGTGTAGGTGACGACTTCGTCGGAAGAACACGAAGCTCCGATATGGACATTTTCGACAATCCCAGGTTTGATGGATATGTCAAGGGGAATAGTGGGTGAGATATTGCTTAATTTCCCTTCGGAAAACACATCGTGTGCAGACTTGGGAATGGTCGAGATGACAACAATGGTCGACGGGGTTGAAATCCATTGATAGTTCTCAAAGGTATGCTGCTCCAGAAAGAGAATGGAACGATGATGGCCATCGTCCCAAGGGGTGTCCTCCATGACGGACATGATCATCTCGTCAGTGGGAAAAATAACATGAAAAGGATCAGGAGACAACTCACCAAGAGAGGGGGTAGAAGGCATTGCCGATTGAATGGCCTGATAGGCGGATTCGACCGGACTTAACGACATTGCGTTGCTGTAATGAAGATGATCTCCAGGGTCAGGTACTAGCCAGGGGTCGTGAGATGCAGGAAGTTCATGAGACAAGGTGGAGATCATGTTGATGGAAACAACAGATGAGCGTGGAACATCGGGTGGTGCAATGGGGAAAGTACCCATTAACGAAGAGTCCTTTAGAAGGCCTACATCGACGTTCTCATAACCCGGTGGGGTTTTAGCAATAAACGGTACGTTGCTAGTATGGGTATCAGAATTGAAGAAGGCTAGTTGATAGACGGTGACAACCTTACCTTGATATGGGAAATGTACCACACAGAAAAGGGTCGACACAACTGCGTGCATGGAATCGATCCACCTGTGGCCAAGCAAAAGATTGTAATCAAGGGGAGTGTCAAAGACTTCCACTTCGACTTGGACTGTTTTACCTTCTAATGCGATGGGAAACGAAGGAATGGCATCATAGGGCTTAAAACCAGAGTCGTTGAAGTCTTTAAGAGTTTTCTGGGATTCATTCAAAGAAGGAGAGCCAATAGCTTTCCAACAAGCAAGAGACATAACACATGTCGAGGCACCCTCATCGATAACGGTTCGGAAAATGTTTTTGTTAGAGACAATCACTTGGATCTGGAACACAAGTTGAGGGGGTAACCTTGGAATGTGATCTTCCAAGTCAAAGATTATTAAATTCATATCTGTCGGATCGATTCCACCGATATCTTTCAACAATGTCTTCTGTTGTGCGGGACAAGTTTGAAGGACTTCAAGGGCTGACATTGTAGAAGGTGCTTGGGCCAGATCTTCAACAATGCTATAGTTCTGGGCCGCATGAGCATGAGGATTGAAAGATAATTTCCAAACAACGCCCTTTGGGGGGGTCGCAGAACTATGTCGAGGCTCGGTCATTCAAGATGAAGAGGATCGTTGGTAGGTGGAGTCGCGGGAGAGGGTTGTGCCGAGGAAGGCGATAGATAATCAACCTTCTCTTTAGAAGGAGAATAATCTTCGGATCAAGTAGTGAGTGCAACGTTGCTCTACTGAGAATCTCCAGTACACATCAAGACATAGGATGTAGTTGAAGATGAGGGTTGGTCACGAATGACCAACTGAGCTTGTTGTTGAGACGGGAAGGGTTGGGAAAAAATGGCCCGTGTAGGTGGTTTTGGATCTCCTTGAAGGAACTTAGTGACCTTGACGAGTCATGGACAATCCTTCGTGTAGTGATCATCACCACAGACAAGACAAGGGTATCGTGGTTTGCGCTTATACCGATCGTCAACAGGGGTAGTTTTGGTTTGCTCTGTCTGAGAATTATTTTTTCCCTCCTTATTCTTACCTCTCCCCTTTTTAGATTTGTTTTTACCGGCTGGGGTAGATTGGATGACATTGACCTCAGAAGTCTTTCTGGTGGGAGGGGCAGGAGACAGAGCATTTTGAACATTAGAAGAAGCAGGCTTGGGGTTTGTGCTTGAGGCAGAGTGTTGTTGGGCTTGGAAAGTGCCAATCACACCATCAACTGCATGCAAGGCAGTGGGAGTAGTTGAAGTGCTGGAAGTAGAAGGACGAGGTAAGTCAGGTAGTAAGTCGTAAAGGGTACCCGTTTGCGAGTAAACGAGGTCAAGATATTGAGCATGAATTATAGCCTGATCTTCTGTGACCACTCCACCCATGGAAATGTCACGACCGATGTCATTCACAAACGATTTGGTGAACCATTCTTCGAGCAACTGATCGGGGAGTTCGAGTTTAATAAGACGTTGTCACTGTCGCCACTCATGAATGTGATCGGATATATGAGTGGCCTTGTTCTGTTTGAAAGAAGTCAAAATCTCGATCCTCGTATCATAACGAATCGGTAATTAGTAGTGTGTGAGGAAATCCATAGCTAGTGTGTTGAAGTCAGAGAAGAAACCTCATGGCAATTTGATATACCACTTCGCAACAGAACCCGTGAGAGTTCGTTGAAAAAGACGTAAACGAATAGAGTCATCCATCAATGAGTTGGATGAACACCATAGGTGAAAAGTCATAACGTGATTGTTTGGGTCCTCTCCCGCTTTTCCGTCGAATTTAGGAATGCTTGATGGAAGCTTGGCTGGGATAGTATGCCATTGGAGAGAGTGACGAATTGGATCATTTAAAATCCTTGACAAGTACGAAAGATCCAAAGTGGCTATGAAGGGTAACTATCGATTCACCTGCGGGTACTGGTGTCTTTGGGTAGGAAGCCCTTTCGGCAAACCAGTAGGACCATAAGCAATCTTCATATAATGTGAAGACCTAGGTAGATTCGGTGGTGGTTGAAGAGGATAGTAGCTCATAGAATTGTACCCTGGAACAGGGGCTTGAGTTTGAGCATTCGCCCCCCAAATGGGATTGAATGAACCTGGATATGGTTGGCCCACACTAGGGGGTATTACAGATGCAACTGGAAAATGCTGCCCCCAGTTGATTGAGGAGGATGTTGTATCAACTGATTCCAATATTGGGCCAAGGACGAAGGGATGTTTTTCCCATAAGGAAGGGTTTGTCCTCCCATCGAAGGTGGTGTTCCAATTGGGGGAAGTGTGCCAATTGGTGGTTGTGTTCCAATTGGAATTTGCATTCCAAAAGGAATTTTCCCGCTAAAAGGGGGTTGAGTCATACCACCTTGGTGAAATTGTCCACCAACCAGAATTTGGTAATTTGGAGTGAATGATGGAATAGCACCACTAGGATAAAGACTACCAATAGAAGATGAAGAAGGTCCTCCAAAAGGAAATTGAGGGAGTGTTGGAATAAAACCGGGAAGAGAGTGCCCAGAAGAAGAAGGACCACCAGGAGAGCTGGATGGAGTTTGTGTAGGAGTAGGAATGGAAGCATTCAATGCACGGTACCCGGGTGGTAGTGTAGGAATGATGTTGGGTGTTCGCGGTGTGTTGATGGGAGCAAGACTAACCACAGTAAACCCGGTTGGAATGCTCGTAGTATCTGTGAGATGGGCCATTTCGGCAGGGACAGTAAAGTGATAAGCAGTAGTCAACGGTACTGTCTCTGGACTAGAGATTTTAGAAATCATAGGTGTGTTGATTTCAGAAATCACAGGTGAACCTGGACCAAAAAGGTCCCGTCGGAAAACACCTGTAGACCAAAAAAGATCTTGGCCTTCTATGCCTGGAAAGGGTCCAACTGGTGATCCAGAAGATGTAACAACTAAGTCTCTGGAAGAATTCAGTCGCATAAACGGTCACTCATAATCACGGTGAAGTCGAAAGTCCTCTCGAGTATTTGTAATTCGAAAATGTTCCAGAGAATCAGTTTATTCCACTTGTGGTGTGGTGACGACTGTGACTTCACTTTGCCGAGGAAATCCCTCAGGTGTACTTGTAGGCAAGGGTTGAGAACCTTTCAGATGCTCTGGAGATAAACCCTGCATTCTACGTGAATGACGTGGAGGAGATATTGTAAATGAGTGACAAAATTCACGAAGAAAATCTTATGGTCAACTTCGATAAACAAACAACACGCGCTAGTAAACAAATTCTAGGAAGCAATCACCAAGCAAACAATACCTTCTAATTCCGAAGCCACTAGTTGGTGATGAAATCCAACTTTGCAACAATGAGATGAGAAGGGGTTGGGCTAGCGTGGAAAAGTTACACTGACGACCTGCTTAACGGACTTACACCCTGGTGCAAGCTCCCACACATAATCGTGGGTATACCCTCCAAGGAGCCCGAGTGAGTTTGGTCAACGTCAATTCTAGGTACCGTGAAGACTTTCCTCTTCACAGTCACCTCATGTAACAACCTAGAAAGTTAGGCCACTAAGGTTACCACCAACAACAATAAATCCTGGGGGGACAGTCGACAGTCCGATCCACACGCAAGGGCAGGGTATCTAGCTCGAAATCAACTCAAAAGGCTTCCACTCATCATTGTGGGTATACCTACGAGTGATCGCTGTAATACGTGCAATCTCTACACTGATATCAACAAAGCAGGTTGAGTAACTCTGTCAATATCAATGCGACCTCGTGCTTGACCCTTGTGTGAGAAGGGCTTCCCAGGACAAGATGTTGCAAATGGAATTTAACACTCCCTAACACAAGATGCTATTGTGTGTTTTGTTTTTTGGAGCGTATCTCACTTCCTACTCCAAAGCGCTAGCCTAGATAAATGTTGGTGTAATAGAGCCCTAGAAAAGAGTTACTAGGTAAATTTTACAATTGCACAGTGTTATTAAGAGTTGTTGTTTACTCAAAGGAAACGGAGATGAAACTGATGTTGTATGACTCTGACCCAACGATGCATGAATGAGAATGAAAAATATATCGATTTTCGTTCAATGAATCCTATGTATGGGAGGGAAAGAGAAGTTTTCTGGATCAAACTTTGAACTACAAGACACAATTTCCTTTAAAAGGCAAAGGAAACAAATCACGCATCAATAACAATTCTCCATTGCTTCTTTTTCAATAATCTCAACAATTGATTTTGGATGTTTTCGAAGACGAAAAAGATTTTTGAAAGAAAAACTTTGTTCACTTTTCAAAAAAGAACCCACACCATGATAGTGAGAGTACAGAAAATAAAAAACCAATGAACAAGCAATGATAAAAACCCAAACCACTTTTTCAATGAAAACAAAAATAAGAAGCAAACCAGTCTAGTATTTTCAATTGCTTAAGAAAAATGATCTTTCAAACAAAGGGAAAATGATAAAGACAAAGAAAACTCAACTTTCAACCAATCAACGGTTCTTAACTAATCAAACACACTTAGATTCTGAAATCAGAGAGTATAGCTTTTCCAAGAAAAGTCAAGAAATGAAATTCAAGACAGAAGTGACAAGAAAATCCTTGGAAATCCTAAGACTATTCGTGCACGAAAATGAAGAGAAGAAGAACATCAATCAATGGTCCAAGAAACTCTTATGAGGCACCTAGATTGATCTGGGAAGTTGAAGATGCCAAAACTCAAATCCAAAAGTTTGAAAAAATGGGTTCGCAGGATGAGAGTGTTACATAGTGCGAGAATGAGTGATTCTCACAGGTGGCCCTTTAGCAGAGTGCGAGAACCTTGCACTGAACCTAAAGGAAATATGCGAACTCTAAAGATTCTCACGGGCTACTGTGGAGTGTAGTGTGAGAACCTCTAAAACTAGTCAATTTTTTGGAAAATGAAACAAAATTTGAAGAGGCCTCTGGACCCAGAGGGTCTATCAGGGCATCCTGAAGACTCATAGATTGATATGAAAGGAGAAAAGTAAAACAAGAGAAAATGGCCACGGAAAAACACCAAAAGACACAAAGAAAATGGGATGTTCCCCAGTGGAGTCACCAATTTTGTTATCGGACTAATCGGTAGGTGTGGACACTAACAGATCTCCCTAGATCCACCTGGATCTAGAACAAAACAGGACAGGACATGACTCTTTCCCTAAGTTTTGACCATTGAATTAGCTAGTAGGAAGGGACAAATAACATACCTTTATATCGCTTCCTAGGGTCTCTTTTGCTCCCACTTCGCTTCGGTGCTCTCATGAGGTCAAGACCAAGACAACACAAACCAACCAAAGTGAAGATAGCAAAATATATTCAACTGTCAACTTATGTGTATAATCAAGGAATTACACAATAAAGTGAGAACAGATTTATGGGAAAGGGACATGCCACTGTATCATATTAATTGAAAGTAAATATTACAACCTGATCGCCTTGATGTCGCAAGCTTCCTTTCGATGGCTCTTGGCTCCAACACACACACTTGCTCAATCCTTGCATGAAGAAGATCAA
>ML801572.1:259208-272861 GCA_009831015.1 Picea engelmannii
ATCGAATTTCACCATTCGCCATACAATATATACAATGTTTTTAGGTATTCTGTAGATACCAAAACCCTAATCCCTTAATCCAGGATTAATTTACAAATCTGCTAAAAATAGCAAAAATGGCCCCCCAAAAAAAAACCTAGGTTAAGGGATCGTCAGACGCAGTTGTCGTATCTGACGCACCCACACACACACACATGCAAAGAATATAACACATACCCAACACCCTTTTTCTTCCTGTAAATTTGGTTCAGATATATAACTCTACCTTATCCTAGTCAAATGTCATGTGTTGCAATCTGTTTACTTATATGTATGAATTTCTGGTTGAATGCTGTGGTGGAAATATCTATCATTTTACTTCATAGTCGTTGGCTAGAAATGGAATCATTTATTTAGATGTGATGTTGAGTAATTACTAAGATCTTGGAATGTACTAAACAACAAAACGAATTCTATAGTAGTTACTAACCCCATAATAGAATGGATTTCAGACTACAATTATCTTCTTAGTTAATTCTGTTAAGTAAAATGAAAACAAAATTGTTTGCGTAAATACTTGAAGCCACGTGCACCAATAGCTGTGGAGGATTTCATTTCCTATAGATGCTTATAGTATACAATGAGCCTCCTCTATTGAGAATACCAGTCCAGATTCAAAGTAAATACACTCTTTATCACAAAGGTATTAATCGATATGTATATCGATCTGTATAAATATATCATGAACATATATGTATATATATAATGAGCATTCTATATGATATAAGATGACACTGGAGTAAACTGATTACTAAGGTATCCAGAAAAAAAACTGGACATATATACATATAAACATTTACATAGGAAAATAATTCAGAAACTTACCAAAACCCCATTACAGAAAATTAAGTATATGTACATCAACATAGTAGTGATGGTACTTTAGTAATGACTCTGTGGTTTAAAGGCACATCTACATTATAACCTTTTTCTTAGGTACAACGCTACAGGGTATCTAGTATAAAGGAGTAAGAAAATCACATGAAAGGAAATAAACCCGAATTTCTGGAAGTCCTGATCTTTATAATCTCAAATGGACAAACATTTTTCTATCGATTTATATATGAGAAACCCCAAAATCTGGACAGAATCCCACAGACATAAGATTTACATGAAACCATTGCATACAACTAGTTCGTAAGTCAAATTTACAAATGGTGGAATAAGACTCAGGTTCAACTCCTACCAAAACTAGTGTTGTATCAGAATGCAAGTATATGATGCTTAAACAAAGTCTGGAAGTCATCACCCGATCCCGGTGGAAAACAAAACCCTTAGGTGCAATTGTTATTATGCTAGTTTTCAGAATACTACTGTACTTAGCCGAATCATTTTTGAGAAGGGACCGTGTAATCAATAGTGAGATTCAATTCTGGAAAAAATAACTAGAGAATTCAAAATCTGTAATAACAAATCGTTTTTCGAAGATACCGAGGAAAAATATTAAACATGAAAAGTGACAGATTGAAATCCGTTTAAACAACGAAATAATACTCAAATCATAATGATCATATTACTTAAATAGAATGACTGTCTGAATATCACAAGTCCAACTAGGCACAATCTTGGCGTAAATTTTCTTCGTACCAGAATGTTTATACAAAATCAGGGTGTACCCTATATAAACTAAATACAAAACTTGGAGCTAAAAATCTTCAACCATTAGGGATGGGACAAATCCTTGACCATCGGTGCATATAAACTTGAAATATATGGAAGGGCACTGTGTTGGAACCCGAATACCTCTTGAAGGAGTTAAGAGGGCATCCCCATGCTTCAGCATGACCACACCTACACAAAATAATGTGAAGCATTATAATGTATCCAATGGAAAATATGATTAAATCACAGAACATAATAAAATTAGAAAGTGGGCCTGTGAATACTTAACTGTAAAGGTTTTCTTGCTTTCTGCCACCGTGCTATCCCATACGCCTCCTAGACCAAAAGGGGAGGAGGAGTTTGTGCCTCCCTGATGGGTACCCTCGCACATCAAGGGGCCCATCATTAGCGATGAATACCAGTATTAATAAAAAACACTGCAGAAAATGAATTTTCGTATAATGACCATAAAGTAACAGTAAACATAAAATTATTGGGACATTTCAAATATGAACAGGAAGAATTAAACGCCTCCAGACATGAGAACTCTGCTCCTAATCAATATAATGACACTAGCGATTTAAACATAGTAGTTCTCTCAAGTTCAACAGTATGCTGAAACGTTTGTTACGCACCCAAGGGAAAAACCGGACATGACACTTTGTCATCTAAGACAAATCAATTGGGAAACTGGGCCATTAACAAAAGTTCAAACAAATAAAAATTATCATATTCTGAATGCACATTTCTAGCAGACATCATAGTAAGTTCCTCCAAGAAAGGAGAATATCTCGGCCTCGACAGGAAGACTAGTACAGAGAAAGGGGTTAAACCATGAAGAACCTAGACCTGGCTAGGGTAACACCTACCCTTTCACAATAACCTCGAAGAATGCTACCGAAGAACTGACTGGGACCAGGAGCATGCAGAGACCTACCTAACAAGACAGAAAGATCTAAATGCATAAGCAAAAGAACAATCAAGGGTAAACTTACCTCGCGCAGAGCTGCCGTCGAGAAGTTCCACCCAAGATCTTCACCCATCTGGCACAGGGGCCAAATCATAAAATCATGTCCACGTTTCTAAAGCCAAACAAAAGAATGGTCTGAGACGTTCCCTCCTCCTTCACTAAACCAAAACCAGAATGCAAACAAAAAATGGACTGAGACTGTGCTTCCTCCTTCACCAAACCAAAACCAGAATGAAAGTGAAAGTGTGGGAGTAACCTTTCGCATGGAGTAAAGGGGATGGGGTCTTCGTACTTGGACCATGTGAATATAGGGTAAGTGTGGACATCAGATTGGGGCACACTAGTCGAGATCTGAATCGAATAGACATATCCCAGGCGCTTTAAATGTTGCAGACAAGCCTTTAAGGCATGAGGGTTCCAACCTGTATCGGTTGCTCAGAGTATTAAGGGTGAGGTAACCGGATGGCTTACTTACTACATTGTTATATGTTGAATCCAACTACCTTTGCATTAACCATCCGAGGAAGATAGCCCTTGTTGTTACCTAACAAGTAGTTGTGGTAGCATGATCATAACCATAACCTTCACAAGTTAACCTCTGGGCACTTTATATTCAAGGTGCAAGTTTAATGCCCGATTTTATACCAAATAACTTTTGTTTCCGAATAATGTTAACCTCTACATGTAGATCTTATAATGATATACATATCAGAATGAGCATCATAAAGCCTTACATCTATAACCCTCGCATTCGTATGATAGTGACTCTAAGTAGTTACATCTCCATATCATGAAGTGGTTTTGGAAACAAAACGATATATAATAACAAGTTGCAATGAAATAGGATATCCCTAGTTATGAACCTATGTTTGTATATAACTCAATACCAAAATAGGAAGCGACAACTTTATGTTAAAATAGGATAGAGGAGGAAAAGGCAATAAGACTATTGTACATTATGGTTGACGAATGACTGAAAATCTTTAAAGACACAGAACCAACTCAAAGTCCCCAATTAATTTTTTTTTTTTTTTTTTTTATGTAAATTTTGAGGTACATTACACCCACAATGTCAAATAACTAGATATCAAACTGATCAAGCAACAAAAAAGTTTCCTTGCAAATTTCTTCATTATATTCCCATAATTCCATGTTTCCAATGGTTGTTCAGGTGCCAAAGTATAACACAGTTATGGATTTCCATGAAAAGAACAAAAGTGAAGATGATGTTCCTCGAATGCCTACAGATGGTTTTGCATTGAAGAACATCAAAGAAAAATGGCCAATTTTTAAGGAATTCCCTCATAATGTTAGACTTTCATTGGTAGTTGATGGTGTCAATCCATTTGCAGACCTTCGTTATACTTACTCAGTGTGGCCCATTTTTGTTATAAATAATAACCTTCCTCCTTGGATGTCGATAAAGTGAGAGCACACAATGTTAGCAATGATTGTTCCAGGTATTTAATTAACTTGTCTTTATTTACTTGAAAGTATGAAATAATATTTCATTTCTTTGTTTCGTGCATAATAATTGTATCTTTTATATATAAGGACATATAACTAAATATAATTAATCTATGTTGAACCAATTAGGTAAGTACCAAGTTAAATATATGAATGTATACATTGAGCCTCTTATCGATGAGTTGTTGAAGTTGTGGGTTGGCATCACTATGTATGACATCTCTAGACCAATAGAGAAAAATCGATTTCGATTCCATGGAATACTTGCATGGACAATTCATGATTCTCCTGAGTTAACACATTTTTGTGGTATGTAACTTTACGTTGCGCTTTAATATTATATAATTTTTTGAAAATATCATGCATTTTCTAAAATTGTAATCATAATTTTCTACATTAATTCATATATATTCCAGGTCTTCAAACAAAGGGTAAATTTGCATGTCCAGTTTGTGGTCCTAGGATAAAATCACACCATTCAAGAAGTTTAGGAAAGGAGGTGTTTGATGAGTATAGGAACTTTCTACCTAAGAACCATAGGCATCGAACTACTGAGAAAGAAAAATTCAATGGTAAAGAAGAGAATGGAAAAAAAAACATGAAGAATGTGTTGGATTACTGAGGGGGTGAATCAGTAATAGAGAAATTCAATCATTTTTCACCATAAAATGCAAGTGTTATATCAATGTAGAATTATCATCCAATAGTTGCAGAGTAAATAAACAATGAACAAATGAGAAATCATACACATACACAGTACACCAGTGTTTTACGTGGAAACCCAAAACGGGAGAAAACCACATAATTCTTTTTCTTATATGTCTTTAATAATTACATTCATTAGAAGAACCAACTTCCTTTGTTTTCCATATACAACTAGAAGGAGGCTCCAACCCCCTAGTTTCTCAGGATACAACTCAAGGGAATCTCCAACTCCCCAATTATCTGGCTACAACCATAAGGAGGCTACCACCCCCTAGATTCTCAGGCTACAAACTGAGGGAAGATCTGACTCCCCAATTCATTGGCTACAACCAAAAGGAGGTTACAACCTTTCCTTTCCCTGTCCAACCGCCCTGACGTAGAAGTAGAATGATGGAATCATTGTCACACTATCATTGTGAGATATACGGTTGTAAACCTGCACCAAACAACCTGTACTAATAACCTGAACCATGCATCAACCATGCATCAACCTGTACCTCAACCTATAATCAACCTGTACCATAAACAAGTGCATCAACCATGCACCAACCTGTACCTCAACCTATAATCAACATGTATCATAAACAAGTGCATCAACCATGCACCAACCTGTATCTCAACCTATACCATCAACGATTGCATCAACCATGCAGCAAATATGTATCGATCATGCATTAAATACACATAAACTATTGTTGGATATGTTTTATATTCTTTGCATGTGTGTGTATGGGCGTGTCAGATTCTACATATGTGTGTGTGTGTGTGTTATATTCTTTGCTATTTTTAGCGGTTTTCTAAATTAATCCTAGATTAAGGGATTAGGGTTTTGGTAGCTACGGAATACCTAAAATATTGTATATATTGTATGGTGAATGGTGAAATTAATACAATGAAGAGTAGAAAGGTGTGACACCAAGGAAGGTTGGTTTTCTCCTGGTTAAGGGTTTCCATCGTAAATCTCTCTGTACTATGTGTATGAGCCATTGATTAATTTATGTTTTTCTTAAGAATCTGTATGCATTGCTTTACTTCATAGGTTTAAAACTTACATGTGGTATCAGAGCTCATTTTTGGCTTCAGGGGAATGCCTTTGTTGCTGAGGGTTTGGCTTGGTATTGATAGATCAAGTTTATCTTGGGTTTGTGATAAATCTGGGTTTAGTGGGAGCTTTTGCAGTGGTGATTTGAGTGTAGAAAGAAAAAATGGTGAGATCTTCTAGAATCGATATAGAGAAGTTCAACGGTAAAAACTTTGAGCTATGGAAGCTCAAGATGGAGGACCTTATTGTAGAAAAATAACAATGGATCGTTGTGGATCATGGTACATAGCCTAATGGTATGCAATCTATTAGCACATAGTCTATTGGTACACAACCTACTAGTACACCACCTACTAGTATGTCGAATGAAGATTGGGAGAAGTTGGACAGAAGAGAAAGGAGTACTATTCGACTATGTCTAGAAGATTCGGTGTTGTTGAATGTCTCAGAAGAATATACAACCAAGGAACTATAATATAAGTTAGGGAATTTGTATCAATCAAAGTATCTCATAAATAAGTTGTTTCTTTGAAATAATTTGTATCATATTAGGATGGAAGATGGATATTATGTGACAAAACATATAAATGCCTTTATACTCTGGTAATTCAACTGGTATCTATTAATATTATGACTGCAAAAGAAGATAAGTGTATTACTTTATTATTTTCTTTGCCAGAATCTTGGGATAATCTGGTTGTAGCAATTGGTAGTACCACTCAATATAGATTGAAGTATGAGGATGTAGTTGCATCCTTGTTATCTGAAGAGATGAGGTGGAAAATCATGGATAGTCAGAGCACAAATGATTTATTTGTAAGAGGTTGTATACAAGACATGAATCCTAGTAAGTCTTCAAGGGGGATATCTAAATATATAGGTAGATCTAAATCTCCAGGAAATTATTTGAGGAAATTTTGGAAGTGTGGTAAAACATGGAATTATAAGAAATATTGCAAGTCTAAGAATGTTGATAAACCAAAGGGATTTGATAATACCTCTTCCATAGAGGAGAAAACATCCACTAAAGAAGGAGGTGATGTTTACCTGGAATATACAACTACACATGCATACCATGGTGTATGGTTAATCGACTCAGGTGCATCATATCATATGACTCCTCATAGGGATTGATTCTATGAATATGAAAAATATGATGGTGGTGATGTATTATTAGGAGATGACTCGACATCCAAAATCATGGGACATGGAAGGGTTAAGTTGTTGCTAAAATATGGAAGGATTAGAACTCTCCCTGGGGTTCTGCACATTCCAAAACTAGCTAGGAGAATAATATCTGTAAGCAAGTTGAATGACGTAGGAGTGGATATTGTATTGGTAAAGGGAACTTGCAAGATGGTACGAGGATAAATGGTGTTGATGAGGGGATTTCGGTGTGGAACTCTGTACAATTTGTTGGGAAGCACTTATACTAATGGGTTTAATAGTTTTGTTGTCCGTGGGCAGATAAATAAAGAAGACAAGACTAATACTATCCCTTGAAAGAAAATCATGTTGTGGCATCAAAGACTGGGGCATATTGGAGAAAATGGCCTTTGAACACTACACGGTAAATGTATGGTTTAAGGTATGTCTAATTTCACTCTCGATTTTGATTTCTGTGAACATTGCATATATGGTAAACATAATCGAGTAATATTCTCATCTGGTGCTACAAGAGCAAAGGGGATCTTGGAGTTGATACACAGTGATGTGTTTGGACCTATGCATGTTCCATCACTAGGTAAATATATGTATTATGTTTCATTCATATATGATTTCTCAAGGAACACATGGATTTATTTTTTTAGAAAGAAATATGAGGTATTTGATAAATTTAAAGAGTTTAAGGCTCTGGTAAAAAATCAGACAGAGACGAAAATAAAGTTATTGAGGACAGATAATGGTGGAGAATTCTACAGAAATGAATTCGAAGAATTCTGTAAGAGGTTTGCTATAACAAGGCAGAAGACTACTCCATACACACCTCAACAGAATGGAGTTGTAGAAAGGATGAACAAGACATTGATGGAAAAATTAAGGAGCATGCTTAGTGGTGTCGAGTTAGGATGAGAATTTTGGGCAGAGGAAGTGGGTACATCATGTTACCTGGTCAATCAATTTCCCTCATCAGTGCTAGATGATAAAACTCCACATGAGGTATGGACTGATAAGAAACCCTCTCTTGAACATCTCAGAGTATTTGGTTGTGATGCTTATGTAAATGTTCCAAAGGAAAATAGGAGTAAGCTGGATAATAAAGCTGAAAAGTGTATATTTATGGGTTATAAAGATGGTGTGAAAGGTTATAATATTTAGAACCCATAAAATAAGAATATTGTTTACAGTTGGGATGTTGTTTTTAGAGAGGTAAAAGATGCTTCCAAACAAGAATTCCTACCAAGGCAAGAAGAACCTGAGAAAATAGAGTTTGAGTTGGATGATGCAAAATCTAAATCATCTAAAGAAGATGAAGTAGAAGAAGAAGAACCTCATACCCCAGTATTGAGGAGATCAGTGAGGGAAAGAAGGAAACCAGAAAGGTATAGTCCACCTGATTTTGTTATAATTTTTCTTTATCTATTACTGATGATGATCCTAGAACTGTCAGGGAAGCATTGAATTCAGAGTTTAGAAAACTTTGGAAGAGGGCCATGGTTGAAGAAATGGATTCCTTGTATAAGAATGAGGCATGTGATATAGTTGAGTTGCCAGCTGGAAGAAAATATGTTCGTAGAAAATGGTTTTTTAAGAAGAAGTTTAATGCAAAAGGAAAAGTGGAGAGATACAAAGCTCGGTTAGTAGAAAAAGGTTATTCTGAGGTAGAGGGAATTGACTTCGGTGAGATTTTTTCTCCCTTTTCCAAGTTAACTTCTAATAGATTTATTTTATCTATTGTTGCTTCTTTTGATCTTTAAGTGGAACATATGGATGTGAAGACAACATTCCTACATGGATATCCTGAAGAAGAAATCTACATGAAGCAGCCAGAAGGATTCGTAGTGAAGGGAAAGAAAGAGTTGGTCTGTAAGCTAAAGAAGTCACTATATGGTCTGAAGTAATCACCTAAGATGTGCTACCAAAAGTTTGACACATACATCCTTGGACTAGTATTTGTGAGAAGTAGGGTTGATCACTGTGTATATTCCAAGAAGGTTGGTAATAACTTCATTTATGTAGTGTTGTATGTTGATGACATGTTGCTTGTAGGAAATAACATGGATGTTATCAAGGAGGTGAAATCGAATCTATCTTCCAAATTTGACATGAAGGATCTCGGTTTTGCTAACTTCATTCTCAGAATGGATATTAAAAGAGATCGTGCAAACATGAAACTTTGGTTGAATCAAAGAAGATATATTGGGATGATATTGCAGAGATTTAATGTGCATGGAAGTAAACCAGTCAAGGCTCCTATTCCTATAGGTGTAAATTTATTTTCACAATAGTGTCCCGAGAAACAGGAAGAAGAAGAGGACATGCCCCATGTTTAGTATGCCAGTGCAGTTGGCAGTTTGATGTATGCAAGGGTCTGTACTAGAACAGACATTACACATCTAGTGGGAGTTTTGAGAAGGTATATGTCAAAACCAGGGAAGGAGCATTGGACAACAATAAAGAGGGTCTTCAGGTATTTGTGTGGCACTACCAATTATGGATTGTGCTACCAAGAAAGAATAGGATTGGACAGAGTGGTGGAAATACATGGGTTTCTTGATGCAGACTAGGTTGGAGATCTAGATTGCAGAAGATCCACAAGTGGGTATGTGTTTAACCTATTTGGAGGAGAAATCAGTTGGATGAGCAAAAGACGGGATATAGTGGCACTCTCAACTACAAAAGTTGAATACATGGAAGCCACTCATGCAAGAAAGGAAGCAGTATGGTTACAAAGATTGTGTTAAGGTATTGGGTTGGTACAAAAAGCAATGATATTAGAGTGTGACAGTCAGAGTGCAATATTCCTGAAAAAGAACCCTACTTATCATTCGAAGACAAAGCATATTTATGTAGAATATCACTTTGTGAGAGACAAGGTTGAAGAAAATAAGGTGTTGTTGGGAAAGGTTGACACTTTGAAGAATGTTGCAGATTCATTGACAAAGTCTGTGAGCATAGAGAAGTTATACTGGTGTAGAGTAACAATGGGAATTGTTGCCCTGGATTATTGACTATGTAATCCTGTGAACCCCTGTATGCAAAGAAAACAACAAGTGTGAGAATGTTGGGTATGTGTTATATGCTTTGCATGTGTGTGTGTGGGCATGTCAAATTGGACATGTGTGTGTGTGTGTATGCATTATATTCTTTGCTATTTTTAGTGGTTTTCTAAATTAATCCTGGATTAAGGGATTAGGGTTTTGGTAACTACGAAATACATAAAATATTTTATATATTGTATGGTGAATGGTGAAATTAATACAATGAAGAGTTTAAAGGTGCAACACCAAGGAAGGCTAGTTTTCTCTCGGTTAAGGGTTTCCAGTGTAAATCTCTGTGTACTATGTGTATGATCCATTGATTAATTTATTTTTTCTTAAGAATCTATATGCATTGATTTACTTCACAAGTTTAAAACTTACAACTATGACTCATCAAGATGTACCAACATCATCAACTATAAACCTCATGTATGTGCCAACTCATCAACTACTTGTCTCAACCATATACCCAACATGTAACTCAACCATATACCAAATACATATAGCAATATAACCATAAAAATTTATCTTGCAATACATCACACTATCCATAACCAAATACCATAAACCATTACATCAAACCATGTTCCACAACCTCAGTGTTATAAAACCTCTATATGTAACATACCTCAAGCAAAATCCCTCATCAATTTCATCATCCAAATATGATTTGTAACTCTGTAATAGACCTGTTGTATATGATCACATACCTGAAAACCTTCCTTAACTTTAACAACAAGAGACTATCATTTTATCAAACTTTACTTTAGTCTCACATGACTAATTTTGGATTAGTCAACAACCCTAACTTGAAATAATCATAACTATGTACCAGTAATGAATAAAGATATGAAAATGCTAAACAATGTTCTTTAGTTTATTTTATGCAATTTATCCATATTTCATTGCTTGGAACCTCTCAAAAAGGGAGTTATAGAAAAAATGGCATACCTTGTTGAATTCTAGCTTATTCTAGAGAGTGCACTTGTAGAGCATGCCCTGCACAGAATATTTTTTGTATGGATCTAAAAAATGTACACAGAATACTAAAGATTGTACTATAACCAATACTTTTGGTCTTACTAAGTTTTGATCTATTATGAATAAGTTATGACTTTTTTACCTGAAACAGCTGTTTTAGACTAGTTTCAGGACTAGCCACAAACCCTATTTTCCATGACTTGTAACTCCAAAAATAAAACGACCCACAAGCTGAAATTTGTATCACAACTACTTGGATATGTTTCCTCAATGTCCTTCAAATTTCACGTTCTGAATCATTCTATAAAAAAAATTGTTTCAAAAATGGTGAGATGACCTGTAAATAACATACCTTAGAAAGCATCATCAAAAGAATTTATCCTCCCTTGAATTTCAGACTTCTTTACTTCACCTTCCCTCTGAAATTCAGATTAGATATCCTTTGGTTAACTCAGTCACCTGTAGATATTCAATATTCTCAAGTGTGATTAAAATGAGAGAGCCTTGCCTCTTATTTATACTTTCATGTAGCTTCCTCAAGGGGTTACCTTTTAACCATCTTAACCCACTTTCCTTATTTCAGGGTTAACCCACTTCTAATTTCTCCATTAAATTTATTATTTAAATAATTTATTTTGTATTCACTTTGACTTATAGTACAGTCATCACTTCACTTTATTATTTACCTTCTAAAATCTCTTAAACCACTTTGACTACTTTGACCTTTTGGGGCTTCTAGATGACTCATGAGGGTTCTCCAACTTCACATGGCCATAACTCTCTAACCGTGAGGAGCTATGTGACGTTCCACATACCCCTAGAAATGGCATGACATGTAATATACATCTATAATAGTCTTTCCTGCAAATATATCAAAACTCATACCATTATACATCAAACAAACTTGGTTTCATTACCCAAATCTGGGTTCTCCAACTTCTCATGGCCATAAATCTTTAACCGTGAGGAGTTGTGTGATGTTTAACATACCACCAGAAATGGAATGACATGTACTATCCATATAGAATATTATTACCTTCAAATATATTAAAACTCATACCATTATACATGAAACAACCTTGGGTCCATTACCTAAACCTTTGTGCTACCAAAATTCTCTACTGGACTTTATCCAAGGGTTGGCATCAATCACTAAGGGTTGCCATCAATATACAATATCACTCTCCAATTTTTAACATCAATCAAAACCAACAATCCATACCAACTATCCATCAACCTAATCCAAGTGTATAACAATCTCCCCCTTTGACATTGATGATAACACCAACATTGATGGAAACACTTAGTCATGATAACATTTATGCTTATACTCCTCATCAATGTTTCTATATCTCCCCCTTTGACATCAATGACAAAGGGTATCTCACTTTGGTGTTTCTCCCCTGACTGAACTCTCCTTGGGGTTTCTCCCCCTGTCTACATGCTTTTGATTTTTATTTGTGTTTATAAGCCTTTTATTACTCTCTCTCCCTTCATATGAATAATATCTCCCCCTTTGACAAAGGGTATCACTCTGAATTCATATCACTCATTCTTCCCTTGTGACAATCGCTCCCCTTGGAAACATGCCTCTATGGTCTCTCTCCAAGAATTTACCTTTGCATATGATAAATCTCTCCTCCTTTGTCATTAATGGCAAGGGTATCTTTCCATCTGGGGTTGCTCCCCCTAAATAAACATTTCATGGGGATACTCCCCCTAACTGAACTTTTCCTGAAACTGATCTCCCAAACTGAACTGTCCTCTTTATGGTGCTTCCTCATGTAGATCTGTGACATATAAGATAAGCATTCAAAAGCCCTCATTTTGGAGTAGAAATTACTTTGAGTCTCTAGTGAATATACTCAAAGGATTCTCTTGGAAGTGTTTTTGTAAAGATATCTACCACTTGTTATTTTGTGCCCACATATTCAACTTTGATGTTATTCTCTACAACCTGTTCCCGTAGAAAGTGTTAGCGATAAAAAATGCACTGGCATTTTTGAAAGAATGATGCCTAATATTGTAAGGAATATTTGACTAGATTCCTAGTCTCCAAATGCAGATTTGAAAGGACCATTGGAAATATTAGGATTTGTAGATGTCGATCGACTATTTAAGCATGCAAAACGGACTCTCCATGACTGAGAAATTTGATTTTGAAAAATTTGTGCTTTCACCAGCGCAGAAGGCAGAATTATAGCTAGTTAGCTGGTGAAAGCTCCGCCTTTCACCAGCTAAGGAGAGGATTTTCGGGTAAAATAGGTGGTGAAAGCCTGTCACGGCCAGAATAGCGGAAGTTTTTCCCAGATCAGGATTTTTTGGGTTTGAATGGTTTGAAATCTTCTTCAATAAGCTGGTTATGAATTATCAAATCAAAATCTAAAGGACATTCTTAGAGATGAAAGTAAAAAGGGATTTTTTTGACTTTATTTGGTCATTTTCAAGGGGAAAATGATAGGGATCAAATGACACATCACCCAATTCAAATTTTATTTTTCAAGGACCAAATCAAACAGCCTTGGGAGGCTAAAACTGCACTTCATCAACAATCTACTATTTTTAGAGATCATTAAATATGACCTTTCCTATTTTGTTTTGATTTTCCATTCTAGATCCATTTTTATAGGATCTCATCCTACACT
>ML801572.1:272911-302734 GCA_009831015.1 Picea engelmannii
ATTTGACCATTTTTAGTAAATCTGATCCATCTTTCAAGGATCTAGATTTCATCTTGTAAGGCTATAAAGCCAAAGACATTTGGAGCACTAAAGGGGGGTTCAAACTGGGATATATTTTGTGCTACTGTATAGACTCTTATTTATAGAAATAAAGTTCAGTTTCCTTTCATTTTCAATATCAGAAATATCCATCTTTCCCTTTTTGTACTTTGTTTCAGTTTATTTTAGCTTATGAAGACTGTTATCTCTTTATTGAGCTCATAAACTTGAAGTAAAGGATTTCTTTCTATCTTGCATTAAGCCCTACATTCAGTTGTATTTGGAAATCAAGAATAATGTTCTTCATCCTCTCCTTTCAATTGACTTGATCTGATTATTGTTTCCTGAAAGCACTGTTTCTTTAGATGTATGATGAGTTGTCTATTACACTAATTATTAAAAACCTCGTTGTTCCAAGCATAGCTACACATTATTTTTAAGTTACCAAGCATCCTTAGTCTACAACCCTAAGGAGTTTCTTGGAGTGATAACAAATTGACGTCGTTGTCGGGGAATGGAGAATGAAGAAATCTTCCCTGGGAGACGACATAGTTTCAGCTTTTGATGATAGACAAAGGCTGAGCATTATATTGGTTGTAAGCATCTATCTGGCGACTCCACATTCAAAGACTCCACTGGGGAGGATCCTGTTGATAAAAGATGAAGAGGCTCAAATCAAAATCCAGGTATCAGTTCATTAGTTTGCTTCATGAACTGTTGTATTTCTTTATCATCTCTTTCGTGTTTTTCCCTTCGCGTGTAAAGAGAATTATTTTCTGCTGTGTATATTCAAAAAATCATCATCCTTCTTGTATATATCCGTCTTTAGAAGAAGAAATCATGCATCCATACATTATAAATGTAGATTCGGTAGTCTTACCTCAACCCATTCATAAAGATGACCACTGTATTTCTTTTCCTTCAGAATCTGATCAGCCATGTGACCTTGAAAAGATAGAAATTATTTCAGACCCTGTCCAGATCTCAGCCCCTCTTGCCATAATTTCTGGACCTTGTCAACAACTTACCATCTCTCGTGAGCAGCCCACAGTCTTTCAAGTTAAGATCTGGATGAATATGTTCAAGCCTTTAAAGCTGCCCCTTTTTCTTCATCCTTATCCGACTGACTGTTATGAATATCTCCCTTGGTTTTCCAGAGACAATCAAGCGTCAGCTGAGAGACACTTGGAATCCTTTTTGGATTTTGTTGATCATTTTTCAATTGCGCATGAAAATGTGATCACGAGAATGTTTTTGAAATCTTTGATCAAAGATGTTGCTACATGGTTTAAGGGTTTGAGAGATGATTCAATTGGCTCTTGGATTGAGTTCTCTAATGCTTTCCTGAAGTATTGGGGAAAATACAAATCTTTAGATTCTTGCCTCATTGATTTCTATGCTTTGAAACGAGAGCAGGATGAAGCCTTGCCCGTTTTCAATAGAAGGTTTTACCGTGTCTATTATGACATCCCATTGGAGATTCAGCCTATTGAGATTGCTACCATGGTATACTATCTTATGGCTCAGCATAATGAACTTGTCCTTCTCTTGCTATAAAGGAAGTCTTCATCATTAGGGAACTTGTTTGAAGATGCTCAAGAGGTGGAGGAGAATACCCGTGCTTCCAGGAGGATCTGACATCAGGTTGACTTTGACAATCTTGTTGCACATGAGCAAAAACAATGTCAGTATGGTTCATATTTTGAGCAGGGAGGTAATGAGTGTGAAGCAAATTTAGAACAACAGAAAGCATACAAGCTTATTTCAGATTCGGATCTAAATTCATCAACATTGGCAGAATATTCTAGAGACAGGTACGCTTGTGAAGCTTATGATCAATTTGTAAATCAAGAAGAGCCTATGATGACTGATGATTGCATAATAAATTATATGTTCTCAGCTGATCCTAATCCATGTGATGGAAATCCTGTTTTGTTATCCTCTTGTGAGCATTATTCTGATAATGAAATTGTAGTTTTTGACGATCACGAGTTGGTCTCAAGATGACAAGAAGATGATCAGTCTTCTTGTAGAGGAACATTCATTGCTAAGAAGGAGGCTACCATAGATGTGCAACTGTTTTCCGAGGAGAAGCATGTTACTTATATTCCTTTTAAGGATCCAGTGGCAGCTTTCATGGACGTATATTTTTCAAAGGATCTGAAGATTTCGGATTTCCTTAGCTTGTCGTTGTTTCCAGGTAAGTATGGTTTTTTGAAAGACTTATGTTTACTGTTGATTCATGTCAAACATCATTTGTTGATCGACGATGAAGATGAGATCTCTTCAGTATTCAAATTGCTTGAATGGCTGCTATGGAAATCAACATTCACTTAACCAATGGCATAGCTAATTAGATTAGGTTAGGAAATAAGTTCGCTACCCGAGCATTTCTTTCTTCTAGTTTGCAGCAGAAATAGTAGTAACTTGGTTGAATAAAGGCAGGTTTTGAAGGTTTTTAAAGACTAGTTGCACAGATCTTGAGAGTTTTCAAAGATCTAGTGACGACATTAAATGACTCCATTTCCCAACAAACTAGACACAATATGAATGATTGTTGAACAGGTCGCATTATCAAACCCAGTGCAAGTGCCAAGATCATACTCAATTTATTTCATCAAATGAGTAATGTATGCACCAGCTTGTATAAAGGCCGAAGTCTTTAAAAAATCCTATGCATATGGAATTTTGTCAAAAATCAAGAAACCCTTATGTCAGCTGCCAAAACGATGATACAGATGTTAAAATTATTTAGATATCAAGTTGTTGCCAGGTGTTTGCAGGTTTTTGAGGCATATGATATTTATGAGGAATAATCAACAGCACAATTGCCAACCCAACACCATTCCTTTCATCAAACATATCATTTGCAATGTGCAGGTGTCAAGGAAATGGTGCCAAAGATTGTACAGGTGTCCAATATGGTTCAAGATTCCAGGGAAAGCATTTTTAAGCACCGATTACATCCATTCAACACAGCTGCCAAATGCCCAATTGCAAGCAGAGAATGAGTGCGCAGGTGTTTTGTGGATTTTTCAAGAAAAGGAAGTCTTTGAAATGTGTGATGAGGAGGACGTGGAGAATGATTGGGGAAAATGCATATTACCAACTGCATACAACAAGAGACCTCCATTGGATAGAAGGTATTCCATATCCACCGTGATGCCTCAGGCTGAGGTTTCCAGAAATAGGATGACCAATCTTTCTGCCAAGGTCCAAAAATTGAAGAACCGAGTCTCGATAACACAGGAAGATTGCCTAGAATTGAGGCAGCAAGTTAGTGATTTGCAGGAGTAATCAAATGTAAAAATTTCTCAAGTCTCTCGATATTTGGGATTACTTGCAGAGAAAGCACACAAGCTAGATCTAATTACCTTAGAAACCGAAGCCAGGCTCATTCCTCTAATCAAAGAAAGGAATAGTTGACATGTCTAGAACTGATTGTCTAACTAGGGAGGAAAGAGTGGTAGCAAGGAATGAACATGCATCAGCTTCAATACGCAGTGCTGTAATTCCTCAAAGGCCAATATACTATGATTGATGAATAGGATGTGATCCTGCATATCATTTCTTGTAGAAGTACAGGGAAAGGAGCAGAGTGTTGATTGTTTAAATTGCAGCAGAACATAATCCACAATTTATTAACTTAGAGCATCACAACCAAGGGAGCACGAAGAGCCTTCTATCAAGCTTGCTTTTGCCCAAAGGAAATCCTGGCTTGGAAGACCTTGCTCAGACTACAGAAGATTTTAGAGAGGTAACACATTTTAAACTATTTTTAAGTTACAAGTTTTGGTGGCTTAGGCGAACATTTCAATTGTTCATTAGCCACCAAAAGGCAGTGCTTTTGGTAGTCAACGTTTTCAAAATTTTGTCTCTTTAACTACCAAAAGCACAGAAATAGGACATAATGCTACAATTTTTGCACAGGTCCGAGATTTATTGTCCCAAATGCCTCGAGGGTGGATTATAATGATGAAACATAATTAATTGCATCAGTATCAAAGTTCTATTTTTGTGTTTGAGGTGTTTTGGCCAGGTGAAAATCAAGTTAAATGAATTCCAGATTTCAAGGAGTTTTATCAGGCAGTCAAAAGCATGTGGTAGTTAATCAATAGATAAAGATCATATCTAGATTTAAAGGGATATTCGACATCAATAAACTCAGCCATTCGACAGCCTTTACAACTACTTTTGTTTTAGTTTATGTCTTAGGATTCGAATGAATCTCCTTTCCAATAAGCTAGGACATTTTGTTTTGTTATTTAAAACGAGTCAATGATGCAATTGCCCCAACAAAGGAAAGTCCAGTGCCAGATCTTTCATAGCTTTTTGCTAATGTATATGTAAAAGGGTTTGGGACCAAAGCATTCGGTCCAGATAGGAAGGAGCTGAAAGGTTCATTGCCTTGAGATTTAATTCCATGCTTGGATGAAACCTTATTTATCAGCTCGAGCTCAAATTAAATTTGAGGGTCATGAAGCATTATGAAAGACACTGTCCAATTGAATTGCTCACTATTCCAGGTGTAGAATTGATTGGATTCAGAGGGATGGTATATTGCTACTAGATTTGTACAGGTTGTTGAAGCCAAGGGGCTATTTTTCCTACTCTTCGCCTAAAGCATATATGAAAGATGAGGAAGATCTTCAGATATGGAACGCAATGAATTACCTTGTCAAATGCATGTGTTGGAAGATTGCATCAAAGAGAGATTAGATATGTGCATTTGAGATGCTTGTATGTTGCTTGTGCATTTTACTTGTTTCTATTAGTGTGGGAGAAGAAATTAAACAAGGCAGAGCTTTCACCAGCGCACAGGGAAATTTTACAACCATTTAGCTTGTGAAAGGCTGCGCTTTCACCAGCTAACCAGTGAATCATAAGGCGAGTTAGCTGGTGAAAGCACAAAAAGCATTTTGAAAGCTAAGGATGGTGCAGATACATTAGTGGGAAGTGAAATATCTCATTCTCTTGCAAATTTAGAGGTCATAGCCAAGCCTAGTTCCTTGGTTGAAAACATTCAATTTTGTGGACTTGCGACTGATGGTCATCCTATTGTGAAATTTTCAACTGGAAAAGGTATGGAAGAGAAAAGTGAAGTGGTTGTGCATTTTGGTGATGCTTCAAGTGGTAAAAACTCAGATAAATCACATGCAGAAATAGGAGTTGATAAATTATAAAGGTTGAATGACTCCATGTCCAATACTAAAGGCACAAGGTCTGCTAGGTTCTTGGATATCTCACAGGGAGGTTGTAACAACCCTCCTGGCTAAGGACATTTACTCAGTCAACTGGTGAATTTTTTTTTTTAAAAGTGTGTGCGCGTGGGTAGAAGAAACAACCCCCTCAATTCTAAGTCAACACTCGAACCGACATGATGCAAGTAAGACGAACACAATCAAGACGACTTGACATATCATAGCGACAACAAGAAGCAACGCCCCCGAACAGGAGGTGGGAAACTAATGGCTGTAGGTAGAGACAGACACCAGGGGTTAGGCACAGTACTATCACAGAATGAAAGAATCCGTCAGCAGAGTCGCAGTAGTGGAACTGTGCCTTTAAACAACCCGAGACTACTAATACGGCTCGGAATGTGTCGCAAGAGTGGAACTGTTCCTTTAAACAACCCGAGACTCTTGATACAGCACTGGATTCCTTCCACCGGATTACACACAGGCATACATACTAAGCTGCAAAGGGAGTCTATATCCCGCCCGACACAGACAGACTACGCAATACAAACCACCAAGTACTACAAGACCAGGGAGAACAATAAGCACGACACAATGCATTTTTCTAATAATTACCATAAATGAGCAACGACATCCATACCCTAATGGTGAACCCCGACATTACTTTCTCCTCATTAACTTCCCTTCCTACCCATTTATTACCAGACAATTATAGTACCCTAACAACAATAACATTGCAAATTAGACACTGTCATCAACACTTCAGTATAAACGAAGATTATCCTTGCAATTTAAACTCCATCATGAACATTCCAAGTAAACAATTATTAACATTGCGATTGGCCTCATTATCAATCATGCTAATTAAAACAATTATTAATCTCGCAAGTTAACTAGTGTTACCATGGCAACTTAAGCAAATATTAATATTGCAGTGAAGCTTTTATCCTTAGCACTGTAATTTAACAACATTATCCCTGCAATGGAACCAAGTATCAATGTTGCACCTTAAACCAATATTCCATACTTCCCCATAACCTAACAATTAATAGAATTGCAATACCATTCCTTAACATTAACGCTTCAATTTAAGTCAATAACAACATTGCGAACTAAACGTTCATTCAACAATATTAACATTCCATTAGTATTATTACAATTTCAATTACACAATTAATTGTCATTGCAACTCTACCAACCTTAACATTCAATTAATAACATTACTATTGCCTCTAACTATTACTTACCATTGCCATTCTTCCAACATTAGCATTCAATTAATAGTATTACCATTGTATTAAACTATTCCTATCATTGCAATTCTATTAACATTTAACATTAAATTATAATATCACCATTGCAATTACACCATTACTCATCATTGCCATTCTATCAACATGAACATTCATTTAATATTATTACTATGGCACTCAAACTGTTACTCCTTACTGCAATTCTACCTACATTAACTTTTACTTGATAATATGACTATCACCTTTAAACTATTACCGACCTTTGCAATTCTACCAACATGAACATGCAATTAATAATATCTTATTGCATTAAACTAATTCTTATCATTGTGTTCTACTAGTATTAACGTTTCAGTTAAAAGATTCAATTAAAAGATATTAAATTGCAACCACAAATAACCATAATTATGATCATTTACCCACTACTTAACTTGCATTTCCACCAGAAGTGACATTTCCATTAAATAATAATAACAATGCAACTACTCAATAAGTAACAATTACTTAACTATGAAAATCTACCAGCATTACCAATTCAATAAATAATACTAATATTAGATTTAACAATTACTTAACCTCGCCATCCTGCCAGCATTAACAATTCAAATAATATAATTATTCAATTAAACCATTACAATTAAATAAGGACTTATCATTGCAATTCTTCCCACACTAATATATCATTTAAACAATTTTATTATTTCAATTAAGCCCTTGCCATTAAACATTGACTTATCCCTTTAATTCTACCAACATTAATATTCGATTAAGAATAATACTAAATGCAACCAACTATTACCTTTCATTGCCAATCTACCAAAATAAATCTTCCATTAAAAATATTACTATTGCACTTAATTATATCTTACCATTGCAATTATGCC
Organism: Picea engelmannii; assembly: GCA_009831015.1. NCBI lineage: Eukaryota > Viridiplantae > Streptophyta > Pinopsida > Pinales > Pinaceae > Picea > Picea engelmannii. The sequence continues at coordinate 280,286 of ML801572.1, forward strand.
GACATTAACGGTCAATTTATAATATTGTTATAAAATATTACCCTTACATTTAAACTGTTATTTATCATTGCGAGTCGACTGGTATTAACGTTTTCAATAAATAACCTTAACACTTGCAGCTAACAAAGTCAAAGAAGTAAAAATCTAAATGACCCCTGACCTAACTGTGGATGAGCCGATAATGACATCAAATCGCATTACTAGAAGGTAAATCAAGAAGCACAATAACCCCAAGGAATCAACGAAATAAACCCACGCTTTAATGGGACGGCATGATTAACCGACTTTTTGGACAGCAAAGACGCCAGGAGAATTAACGATTTACCGATGAAGTGAATAACAGTCTGGCAGTAAGAAATTAATGACCCTGGGACAATGCTAAAAGCAACGATTTATCTTGTCGAGGCATAAGGCTATCTGTCAGTAAATGGGCAGTGAAATTAATGACCTAGGGCGCAGGGATAATGAACAGTATTTTATCACAGCTAGGAAGGTAACTAGCTGGTCATCATCAATAGTTAAACAACAGAACTTAAAAACCATTAATAGCCAGGACTTATGGATAAAGTTGATTATGGGTGCACGTTGATATTCGACAACTATTATCAAGACGGTCGTAGAGCTGGAAAGTGTTACACGTGACTTCATTCGTTGTCTTGCACTGATGTCAACCGCCTCTCTGCTCCATTAATCTGCATATGGTTGTTGATTTGCCTTGCATTTGGTATGCTGCCCTCGATTGACTATTTTAACCTAAATCGATCCTTCTTAAAGAAGCCATGCGAGGAAATATCGACAATAGGAAGCTGGGGTATTATTTTTATGAAGGTTCACAAAATCGGACCACGAGACGATGACTATCTACGGAACTAAACGGTGAATCCGCTTGACATCTCAAGTTCGGAAGGGATGAAGGACGTGGTCGGGAACACGCACCTCACAGGAGCGGTGGGTTGGGTGTCCATATCTCTACGCTACACAGTAAATATAAATGAACACCCAATGATAAAATGAACATGGACCACGAATTAAAGAGGACACCCAACCCTTGAATGAAACACAGACCACGAGAATTTAAAGAGGACGCCCAACCATTGAATGAAACACAGACCACGAAAATTTAAAGAGGACGCCCAACCATTGAATGAAACACAGACCACGAAAATTTAAAGAGGATGCCCAGCCATTGAATGAAACACAGACCACAAAAATTTAAAGAGGACACCCAACCATTGAATGAAACACAAACCACGAAAATTTAAAGAGGATGCGTACAAGAAATATACAGGCAGAAAAATTAAACCACGCAGAGAGAAGGCCTGTTGAAATTGGCACACGGTAATAAAAATGCCCAACATGTAAAAATCCATATCCCATTTCTAAAGATCCCTTGGATAGTTTTAAATAAACTCGAATCGTACAGGTTACAGGAAACTCTTGCCCCTCCCAGGGAATACGCATGGCATAAACAACTTTAAAATGATGATCAGTTCCTAAGAAATCACTGATATTAATTATTTTCACAGTCAATCTACTGAACGCACGATACCCACCTAAATACCCAAGCAACCGTAAGGTATCAACTCCTCTTAACACATACAGAATCAGATAATAACCCCATATAGCCCTGAAATCAGACCTTATACAAGGAAACACATCAGACAATTTTTCATTACACCACACAAGCTGGCAGCCAGGTAAAAACTACAAATTTGCTCATTAACCATTAACTACAGTTCATAAACACACGCAGCAGGACAAACGCCCATAGACTTACATACCTGTGCCCTCAACGTTGGCAGCAATTATTCTTGCGCTCCTGCCGCTCCTGCTCCTGCTCCTGCTTCCCGACCTCAAGAACCACCGGTACCTCCCAGCCAAACACTAGGGGTACTCTTCTTCCCCCTCAGCCCCCCGAGTCGCAAAGGGGCCACACACAACCAGAGAGTCACTAGCTCCTCAACTCGCCTCCAAGGCTGAGCTACCACTCAAATGTGTTGAGGCTTCCCAACTCCTACCAGAAAATCAATCAGTCTCTCTTCTCCCAGCAATAGCCTTCCAATCTCAGCCCAAAAGCCCTTTCTTTTCCCCTCTCCCCTCCCTTTATCCCCTCAAACCCTAATTCCCTTTTAACTTAGGTTTTCCCCCTCTTTTTCTCTTTTGACTTTCTTTCTTTTTTTTCCTTTTTAGTTTATTTCGTTTATATAATTCAATTTTTTTTTATTTTTCCCTTTTATTTTATTTTTTATTTTTTTATACTTTTTTTCAAAAATCAAGGGTATGTGCGCTCATTTTTTTTAATTTTTTTTATTTCCCCCCCTTTTTTTATTATTTAATCGTTTATATATTTCATTTTTATTTCCCTTTTCCACATGCTTAACTTATTGGTTTATAATTTGTATATAATAACATATACATATATATATTTTCATTTTTCTATTAATAAATATGCATTCATCATTTAATTTACCATTAATATATCTGTATTTTCAGGATTAAAGAGAGATTTAGACGATGGAAACCCAACATAGGGGAAAAGTAAAGGTTTTACAAAAATGAAAAAAAAGAGGATTTACGAGGAGGGATGGCGATGTGGTAAAGTGAACTAGACAAGTATAAGGGAGACGGACACTGGCAGATCCAGGCGATGGAGGATAGTTTTATTAAGTAGACAAGGATAAAGAGAGGGTGATGGTCTGAGTTTTTGTTTTCCCTTTTTTTTGAATTTTCATTTGTTAAGGCCACACTAAAATCCCCCCCCGGTTCTAGAAGGTCTTAGGCTTAGGGTTTAGATTCTGAACTAGGCGACAACTGGTTAAGGGTAATGCTTAAGGTTTTCTTCAAGTGTTGAAGACTTAGGGCTGATTAGGCTGACTCCATCAACCACCTTTACCGCGACGTGCCCTTCAGGTCGCACCACGTACGCCAAGGGTGCCACTCGCCTCTGGAATTCCTTTTGGCGACGTGCCCTTCAGGATGCACCACGTGCTCCAAGGGTGCCACTCGCCGACTAAGTTTCTTTTGTGCGACGTGCCCTTCAGGATGCACCACGTGCTCCAAGGGTGCCACTCGCTGACTAAACTGATTGGTAGACCTCTATAACCCCTGGAGTCAATACTCCGCCAAGTGAACTAGTAGGAGACTAAGGGATCTAAGGAATAAGGCCCCCGCCTTATTGCGCCCCCCTTAGAATCATCGTGAGCGACTGTCGCAGTCGTCCCTCACGGCATCGTGGGTCCTCTCGAACTAGGTAATCGTTAACCTACAGTTCGAGCCACGACGAGAGTGCTAGCAGGTGGTGGCAGGGCTGCTATCCACCCCTCTCCCTCAACCTCTCTGCAATCGTGTGTGGCCCCTTTACTCCATATGTGAGTCAAGTCGGCAAGCTATCGTCATCCTGCATCACCAATAATCCTGTCAGAAATGTCAACATCAAATCATCAATCAAATAAAACATCCTAATAAACATATCAACCCAAAAGCACACTCCCTGACTCAGTCCGGAGTCCAAGGGGGTTCTACCGATGCCTCTGCATCCTCAAGGTCAGAAACCCTGCACACTCAATAAAACTGAGTCAATAGCACCTGTCTACATCAAATGTCAACACATCATGTCATCTGTCAATCACATTATAATCATATATAAAAGGTCTAACATCAAAAAGGGTCCAGATCACTTGCGAGCAAGTGTCCTCAAACAATAAGTGTTCTCAGTGCGCCAGAGCGGGATGTTACAGAGGTATCCATCCCAGTTGGAGCCAGATGTTAGTGATAAAAAATGCACTGGCATTTTTGAATGAATGATGCCTAATCTTGTAAGGAATATTTAACTAGCTTCCCAGGCTCCAAATGCAGATTTGAAAGCACCAATGGAAACCTTAGGATTTGTAGATGTTGATCGACTATTTAAGCATGCAAAACGGAATCTCCATGACTGAGAAGTTTGATTTTGAAAAACTTTGTGCTTTCACCAGCGCAAAAGGAAGAATTATAACTAGTTAGCTGGTGAAAGCTCCGCCTTTCACCAGCTAAGGAGAGGATTTTTGGGTAAAATAGCTGGTGAAAGCCTATCACGGCCAGAATAGCCAATTTTTTTCCCAGATCAGGATTTTTTGGGTTTGAATGGTTTGAAATCTTCTTCAATAAGTTGGTTATGAATTATCAAATCAAAATCTAAAGGACATTCTTAGAGATGAAAGTCAAAAGGGAATTTTTTGATTTTATTTGGTCATTTTCAAGGGGAAAATGATAGGGATCAAATGACACATCACCCAATTCGAATTTTATCTTTGAAGGACCAAATCAAACAGCCTTGGGAGGCTAAAACTGCACTTCATCAACAATCTACTATTTTTAAAGATCATTAAATAGGACCTTTCTTATTTTGTTTTGATTTTCCATTCTAGATCCATTTTTATAGGATCTCATCCTACACTTGTTGTATCTATTTTGATTTGACCATTTTTAGTAAATCTGATCCATCTTTCAAGGATCTAGATTTCATCTTGTAAGGCTATAAAGCCAAAGACATTTGGAGCACTAAAGGGGGGTTCAAACTGGGATATATTTTGTGCTACTGTATAGACTCTTATTTACAGAAATAAAGTTCAGTTTCCTTTCGTTTTCAATATCAGAAATATCCATCTTTCCCTTTCTGTTCTTTGTTTCAGTTTATTTTATCTTATGAAGACTGTTATCTCTTTATTGAGCTCATAGAATTGAAGTAAAGGATTTCTTGCTATCTTGCATTAAGCCCTACATTCAGTTGTATTTGGCAATCAAGAATAGTGTTCTTCATCCTCTCCTTTCAATTGACTTGATCTGATTATTGTTTCATGAAAGCATTGTTTCTTTAGATGTATGATGAGTTGTCTATGACACTAATTATTAAAAACACCATTGTTCCAAGCATATCTACACATTGTTTTTAAGTTACCAAGCATCCTTAGTCTACAACCCTAAGGAGTTTCTTGGAGTGATAACAAATTGGCGTCGTTGTCGGGGAACGGAGAATGAAGCAAGCTTCCCTGGGAGACGACATAGTTTCATCTTTTGATGATAGACAAAGGCTGAGCATTATATTGGTTGTAAGCATCTATCTAGTGACTCCACATTCAAAGACTCCATTGGGGAGGATCCTGTTGATAAAATATGAAGAGTCTCAAATCAAAATCCAGGTATCAGTTCATTAGTTTGCTTCATGAACTGTTGTATTTCTTTATCAACTCTTTCGTGTTTTTCCCTTTGCATGTAAAGAGAATTAATTTCTGCTGTGTATATTCAGAAAATCATCATCCTTCTTGTATATATCCATCTTTAGAAGAAGAAATCCTGCAACCCTCCATTATAAATGTAGATTCGGTAGTCTTACCTTAACCCATTCATAAAGATGACCACTGTATTTCTTTTCCTTCAGAATCTGATCAGCCATGTGACCTTGAAAAGATAGAAATTATTTCAGACCCTGTCCAGATCTCAGCCCCTCTTGCCATAATTTTTGAACCTTGTCAACAACTTACCATCTCTTGTGAGTAGCCCACAGTCTTTCAAGTTAATATCCGGATGCAGATGTTCAAGCCTTTAAAGCTGCCCCTTTTTCTTCATCCTTATCCGACTGACTGTTATGAATATCTCCCTTGGTTTTCTGAAGAGAATCAAGTGTCGGCTGAGAGACACTTGGAATCCTTTTTGTATTTTGTTGATCATTTTTCAATTGCGCATGAAGATGTGATCATGAGAATGTTTTCAAAATCTTTGATCAAAGATGTTGCTACATGGTTTAAGGGTATGAGAGATGATTCAATTGGCTCTTGAATTGAGTTCTCTAATGCTTTCCTGAAGTATTGGGGAAAATACAAATCTTTAGATTCTTACCTCGCTAATTTCTATGCTTTGAAACGAGAGCAGGATGAAGCCTTGCCTGTTTTCAATAGAAGGTTTTACCGTGTCTATTATGACATCCCATTGGAGATTCAGCCTACTGAGATTGTGACCATGGTATACTATCTTATGGCTCAGCATAATGAACTTGTCCTTCTCTTGCTAGAAAGGAAGTCTTCATCATTAGGGAACTTGTTTGAAGACACTCAAGAGGTGGAGGAGAATATTCGTGCTTCCAGGAGGATCCGACAGTGGGTTGACTTTGACAATCTTCTTGCACATGAGAAAAAACAATGTCAGTATGGTTCAGATTTTGAGCAGGGAGGTAATGAGTGTGAAGCAGATTTAGAACAACAGAAAGCATACGAGCTTATTTCAGATTTGGATCTAAATTCGTCAACATTGGGAGAATATTCTAGAGACAGGTATGCTTGTGAAGATTATGATCAATTTGTAAATCAAGAAGATCCTATTATGACTGATGATTGCATAATAAATTATATGTTCTCAGTTGATCCTAATCCATGTGATGGAAATCCTATTTTGTTATCCTCTTATGAGCATTATTCTGATAATGAAATTGTAGTTTTTGATGATCACGAGTTGATCTCAAGAGGACAAGAAGATGATCAGTCTTCTTATAGAGGAACAATCATGGCTGAGCAGGAGGCTGTCATAGATGCGTAGTTGTTTTCTGAGGAGCAACATGTTACTTATATTCCTTTTAAATATACAGTGGCAGCTTTCATGGACATATATTTTTCAAAGGATCTAAAGATTTCAAATTTCCTTAGCTTGTCGTTGTTTCCGGGTAAGTATGGTTTCCTGAAAGACTTTTGTTTACTGTTGATTCATGTCAAACATCATTTGCTGATCGGCGATAAAGATGAGATCTCTTTAGTATTCAAATTGCTTGAATGGTTGCTATGGAAATCAACATTCACTTAACCAATGGCAGAGATAATTAGAGTAGGGTAGGAAATAAGTTCGTTGCCCAAGCATTTCTTTCTTCTAGTTTGCAGCAGAAATAGTAGTAACCTGGTTGAATAAAGGTAGGTTTTGAAGGTTTTTAAAGACCAGTTGCATAGAGCTTGAGAGTTTTCAGAGATCTAGTGACGACATTAAATGACTCCATCGTCCAACAAACTAGACACAATATGAATGATTGATGAACAGGTCGCATTATCAAACCCAGCGCAAGTGCCAAGATCATACTTAATTTATTTCATCAAATGAGTAATGTATGCACCAACTTGTATAAAGGCCGAAGTCTTTAAAAAATCCTATGCATATGGAATTTTGTCAAAAAGAAAGAAACCCTTATGCTAGCTGCCAAAACGATGATACAGATGTTAAAATTATGCAGATATCGAGTTGTTTCCAGGTGTTTGCAGGTTTTTGAGGCATATGCTATTTATGAGGAATAATCAACATCGCAATTGCCAACATGACAACATTCCTTTCATCAAACCTATCATTTGCAATGTCCAGGTGTCAAGGAAATGGTGCCAAAGATTTTACAGGTGTCCAATATGGTTCAAGATGCCAGTGAAAGCATTTTTAAGCACCGATTACATCCATTCAACACAGCTGCCAAATGCCCAATTGCAAGCAGAGAATGAGTGCGCAGGTGTTTTGTGGTTTTTTCAAGAAAAGGAAGTCTTTGAAATGTGTGATGGGGAGGACGTGGAGAATGATTGGGGCAAAGTCGTATTACCAACTGCATACAACAAGAGCCCTCCATTGGATAGAAGGTATTCCATATCCATTGTGATGCCTCATGCTGAGGTTTCCAGAAACAGGATGACCAATCTTTCTGCCAAGGTCCAGAAATTGAAGAACCGAGTCTCGATAACACAGGAAGATTGCCTAGAATTGAGGCATCAAGTTAGTGATTTGCAGGAGTAATAAAATGTAAAAATTTCTCAAGTCTCTCGATATTTGGGAGTACTTGCAGAGAAAGAACACAAGCTAGATCTGATTACCTTAGAAACTGAAGACAGGCTTGTTCCTCTAATCAAAGAAAGGAATAGTTGACATGGCTGGAAGTGATCGTCTGACTAGGGAGGAAAGAGTGGTATCAAGGAATGAACATGCATCAGCTTCAATACGCAGCGCTGTAATTCCTCAAAGGCCAGTATACTATGATTGACGAATAGGATGTGATCCTGCATATCACTTCTTGTAGAGTTACAGGGAAAGGAGTAGAGTGTTGATTGTTTAAATTGCAGCAGAACATAATCCACAATTTATTAACTTAGAGCATCACAGCCAAGGGAGCACGGAGAGCCTTCTATCAAGATTGCTTTTGCCCAAAGGAAATCCTATCTTGGAAGACCTTGCTCAGACTGCAGGAGATTTTAGAGAGGTAACACATTTTAAACTATTTTTAAGTTACAAGTTTTGGTGGCTTAGGCGAACATTTCAATTGTTCATTAGCCACCAAAAGGCAGAGCTTTTGGTAGTCAATGTTTTCAAAATTTTGTCTCTTTAACTACCAAAATCACAGAAACAGGGCATAATGCTACAATTTTTGCACAGGTCCGAGATTTATTATCCCAAATGCCTCGAGGGTGGATTATAATGATGAAACATAATTAATTGCATCAGTATCAAAGTTCTATTTTTGTGTTTGAGGTGTTTTGGCCAGGTGAAAATCAAGTTAAATGAATTCCAGATTTCAAGGAGTTTTATCAGGTAGTCAAAAGAATGTGGTAGTTAATCAACATATAAAGATCATATCCATATTTAAAGGGAGATTCGACATTAGAAAACTTAGCCATTTGACAGCCTTTACAACTACTTTTGTTTTAGTTTATGTCTTAGGATTCGAATGAATCTCCTTTCCAATAAGCTAGGACGTTTTGTTTTGTTATTTAAAACAAGTCAATGATGCAATTGCCCCGGTAAAGGAAATTCCAGTGCATGATCTTTCATAGCTTTTTGCTGAGGTATATGTAAAAGGGTTTGGGACCGAAGCATTCGGTCCAGATAGGAAGGAGATGAAAGATTCATTGCCTTGAGATTTAATTCCATGCTTGCATCGAAACCTTATTTATCAGCTCAAGCTCAAATTAAATTTGAGGGTCATGAAGCATTATGAAAGACACTGTCCATTTGAATTGCTCACTGTTCCAGGTGTAGAATTTATTGGCTTCAGAGGGATGGTATATTGTTGCTAGATTTGTACAGGTTGTTGAAGCCAAGGGGATATTTTGCCTACTCTTCGCCTGAAGCATATATGAAAGATGAGGAAGATCTTCAGATATGTAATGCCATGAATGACCTTGTCAAATGCATGTGTTGGAAGATTGCATCAAAGAGAGATTAGATCTGTGCATTTGAGATGATTGGATGTTGCTTGTGTTTTACTTGTTTCTATCAGTGTGGGAGAAGAAATTAAATAAGGCAGATATTTCACCAGTGCACAGGGCAATTTTACAACTAGTTAGCTGGTGAAAGGATGCACTTTCACCAGCTAACCAACAAATCATAAGGCGAGTTAGCTAGTGAAAGCACAAAAAGCATTTTGAAAGCTAAGGATGGCGCATATACATTAGTGGGAAGTGAAATATCTCATTCTCTTGCAAATTTAGAGGTCATAGCCAAGCCTAGTTCCTTGGTTGAAAACATTGAATTTTGGGGACTTGCGACTGATGGTCATCATATTGTGAAATTTCCAACTGGCAAAGGTATGGAAGAGCAAAGTGAAATGGTTGTGCATTTTGGTGATGCTTCAAGTGGTAAAAATTCAGATAAATCACATGCAGAAATAGGAGATGATAAATTATAAAGGCTGAATGACTCCATGCCCAATACTAAAGGCACAAGGTATGCTAGGTTCTTGGAGACCTCATAGGGAGGTATCCATCCCAGTTGGAGCCATATGTTAGCGATAAAAAATGCACTGGCATTTTTGAAAGAATGATGCCTAATCTTGTAAGGAATATTTGACTAGCTTTCTAGGAACCAAATGCATATTTAAAAGAACCATTGGAAAGCTTAGGATTTGTAGATGTCGATCGACTATTTAAGCATGCAAAACAGACTCTCCATGACTGAGAAATTTGATTTTGAAAAAATTTGCGCTTTCACCAGCGCAGAAGGCAGAATTATAACTAGTTAGCTGGTGAAAGCTCCGCCTTTCACCAGTTAAGGAGAGGATTTTCGGGTAAATTAGCTGGTGAAAGCCTGTCATGGCCAGAATAGCCAAATTTTTTCCCAGATCAGGATTTTTTGGGTTTGAATGGATTGAAATCTTCTTCAATAAGCTGGTTATGAATTATCAAATCAAAATCTGAAGGACATTCTTAGAGATGAAAGTCAAAAGGGAATTTTTTGACTTTATTTGGTCATTTTCAAGGGGAAAATGATAGGGATCAAATGACACATCACCCAATTCGAATTTTATCTTTGAAGGACCAAATCAAACAACCTTGGGAGGCTAAAATTGCACTTCATCAATAAGCTACTATTTTTAGAGATCATTAAATAGGACCTTTCCTATTTTGTTTTGATTTTCCATTCTAGATCCATTTTTATAGGATCTCATTCTACACTTGTTGTATCTGTTTTGATTTGACCATTTTTAGTAAATCTGATCCATCTTTCAAGGATCTAGATTTCATCTTGTAAGGCTATAAAGCCAAAGGCATTTGGAGCACTAAAGGGGGGTTCAAAATGGGATATATTTTGTGCTACTGTATAGACTCTTATTTACAGAAATAAAGTTCAGTTTCCTTTCATTTTCAATATCAGAAATATCCATCTTTCCCTTTCTGTACTTTGTTTCAGTTTATTTTAGCTTATGAAGATTGTTATCTCTTTATTGAGCTCATAGAATTGAAGTAAAGGATTTGTTTCTATCTTGCATTAAACCCTACATTCAGTTGTATTTGGCAATCAAGAATAGTGTTCTTCATCCTCTCCTTTCAATTGACTTGATCTAATTATTGTTTCCTGAAAGCACTGTTTCTTTAGATGTATGATGAGTTTTCTATTACACTAATTATTAAAAACCCCATTGTTCCAAGCACATCTACACATTATTTTTAAGTTACCAAGCATCCTTAGTCTACAACCCTAAGGAGTTTCTTGGAGTGATAACAGAAAGTAATACTTTATGGAATGTGCTTCTTATTGGAGTGCATCACCGTGTTCTTTGAGATATTGATGGTGTTTGTATTATCACAATAGATTGGAATGGGATCATACTCAACCTGTATATTTGTCAAAGTTTGTTTCATCCATAGAACCTGTGTACAACATGCTTCTGTTGCAATATACTTTGCCTCAGCTGTAGATAAAGATATTGATGATTGTTTCTTTATTATCCAAGATACTAAAAACTCACCCAAGTAGAACATTTCTCCACTAGTGCTTCATCGGCCATCAATGCAACCTGCCCAATATGCATTTGTGTTAGGAAATAAGTAAAAGATCCTTTCCTTTTGGATACCATAATCCAAAATCTTTTGCTGCTTTGATATATTTGAAAATCCTCTTCACTGTTAATACATGTGATTCCTTTGGTGCTGCTTGAAATCATTCCACCTGTCCAACTGTCTGCATTACATCTGGTCTGGATGTTGTCACATATAGTAAGCTACCAATCAATTACCTGTATTACCTCTGGTCTGTAGACTTTGAATCATCATGTTTTCTCAACTTGGAACTGGTTTGCATAGGAGTGGTAATTGGTTTGCAATATTCCATTCCGAACCTCTTTAGCATTTCTCTAATATACTTAATTTGAGAAATAAAAATTCCATGGTTTCTTTGGCATATATTGATGTAGAGGTTGTTTTCTGTGCTTCCTTTCCATAGTTCATAGGGAGTTGTGTCATTTTTTTATTTTGATCATTACTCTATTTTGAATGTGAATTGTTGTATGCATTGCATGTGTACAAAAAATGTTTGTCAATTTGGAATACGTTAGCATTGTTTGAGCCATTTCCTGTGTAATTATCATCCATTATGATAATGTTCCTTTGTCTCTGAACCAATATATGAATCCATTCTCTTGTCCACTATCATATATCTGTCCAAACCTGCTAAGTGTTGTTACGAATCCATCTTTGTCCATACTGTCCAACACTCTACTTGCGCAACTGCCCATAATGCTGACCCATTTATCACTATACTATCATGAAGTCTTGATTAATCTATCAAACTATACTTTTTCTAACTAACTTCTTTGAATCTTTCTTCTCAAACTCTACAAGTTGCTCGAAGGATGGTTGTTTGGTCTATAAAAGCTATTGCATAGACTCCCCATGTCTAATATTCATATTACCTGGGAGTCTCTAATCCATATGGCTCAGAACAATTCCTGCTATGATGTGTATTCATCATCATCTTCATTGGTAGATTCATTATCTCTCTAAGCTCTAACTTATTTATTTATGTCTTTGGATTCATCTTTCACTACAATGCCTGAAAGTACAATCTCTTGAACCTATTCATTATTTACCTTTCCTTCCTTTCTTTCAGTTATTTTCCAAACCTTTCTATATCTAACATCTTTCTTTTTCTCTGTAGAATTTTCTTCATATTGTTTTATTGTCAATCTTGTGATCTCTGGTACCCGATCTTTGTTCACATATTCTTCCTGTTTTCTTATCCATACTTTCTTATATCTGATATCAGTGTTCTCTTTCATGGAAGTATCGATCATGATTCTACAATCACTGGCTATGTGTCCATAGTAATGACATTTGTAACACTCAATGTTACGTGCGACCACATAGGAACTTCTTTCTTGAACATTTCTTTTATAATCCCTCCAATCTACAAACTTATGTCCAAAATTAGTACAATAAAAACAATGACCATAAAAGAAATTTCCATACCTAGGAGTGAATGATCTTATTTATGGTGTAGTCCTTTTGAATTTCTGCCATGACTGATCATGATCATGATTGAATCTTCTTTGTGGCTTGAACACAGATGGTCTTCTTGAATATGTATCTTCAATAGTTTTCTTAGATTTTGGTTGACCATGATTCCTTCCTTTGAGTACTGCTACATAACTCTTTCTATTTTCTTCATTCTTCTTTTCTAGCAACCTAGAGTGCTTCTCTTCATTCTATGTAACTGATGTGGATGCTTTTTTCTCTTCAATGTTCTTTTTTAGCTTGACAATTTTACTTCTCAATGTGACAACTTATTCGTCAAGTTTCTCAACCTCTTCTTCTTTATTTAATATCTGAGACTTCATTACTTCTTATGTTCTCTTCGCTTCTTCAAGATGAATTTTTAATGTGATTATTTCTTCGTCAAGTACTTTCTCTTCTTGACCAAACTCTGACTCAAGTTGGTTTAGATTGTTAGTTCTTTCCTTAATATGATATGTCAATATATTCTCTCTCATTTATGCTTCTTCCTTATGTGTTGTTATGTTGGCTTCCAAACACTACTTTTGATATTCAATATTTTCTTCGATATTTCTGGCTTCTTCTAGCTGAGTTCCTAAGTTCTCGATGACCTGTTGGGATTCTTCAAAAATGTGAACACTTTCCTTTTGTTTCATCAATTCTTTCTTGAGTGACTTGTTTTCTTCTCTTAGTTTATCTAAAGCACTAATCAATTTTGCCTCATAATTGTCTTATTTTTCAATTTGTTTTCTGTCTCACTTCCTTCATGGCATTATATTTCAAGATGTCCGCGTTTTTCACAATTAAAGAAAAACAACATACCTCTATTGTTTATGTACTCTTCAGCTTCTGAATCTATTTGACATGGTGAACATATTTCTTCTTTATCTATACCTGCATCTTCTTTGGCATTTTATGAATTTGTGATGGGTGAAGAATACATGTCATGTAACTTATCCCAAAGTTCTTTAGCTGATGAACATTTACCAACCTTTTCTCTTACTAGATTAGGTAATCCTTCCCAGATGAAATCCAGTGCTATTTTGTTATTCTTCTCCAATTCCTTCTTGGATGCAGTCTTTGTCATTTTTGAACTATCATATCCTATAATGACTAATAGCCAAATATAATTCCCTTGTTCCTATAAAAATATTTTCGTCATTATGCTCCACATCTCATACTTTAAACCATTTTAATCATTAAACAATGGTACTCCATTGTCAGAATAATCCATGATCTCCTTCTAGTGGTTAAACTATTTCCTGAAGGAACCGACTCTCATACCAATTGTTGGATTAATGAGAGGGGGGTTGAATAAGTAATAGAGAAATTTAATATGTTTTCACCATAAAATATAAGTGTTATATCAATGTAGCATTATCACCCAATAGTTGTAGAGTAAATAAAAAATGAACAAATGAACAATTATACACATACATAATACACCAGTGTTTTATGTGGAAACCCAAAGCGGAAGAAAACCACAGAATGTTTTTTCTTATATGTCTTTAATAATTACATTCATTGGAAGCACCGAATTCCTTTGTTTTCCAGCTACAACTGGAAGGAGGCTCCAACCCCCTAGTTTCTCAGTATACAACCTGAGGGAAGCTCCAACTCCTCAATTCTTTGGCTACAACCAGAAGGAGGCTACAACCCCCTAGTTTATCAGGCTACAACTTGAGGGAAGCTCCAACTCCCCAATTATATGGCTACAACCAGAAGGAGGCTACAACCCCCTATGTTTTTCGACTACAACCACCTATCCTTGCCCCATCCAACCACCCTGACGTAGAAGTAGAATGATGGAATCACTGTCACACTATCATTGTGAGATATACTGTTGTAAACCTGTACCAATAAACCTACACCAAACAACATGTACCAATCAACCTACACCAAACAACTTGTACCAATAACCTGAAACATGCATCAACCTGTACCTCAACCTGTAATCAACATGTACCATAAAAAAGTGCATCAACCATGCACCAACGTATATCTCAACCTATAATTATCCTGTACCATAAAAAAGTGCATCAACCATGCACCAACCTGTACCTCAACCTGTACCATTAACAAATGCATCATACATGCACCAAATATATATCAATCATTCATCAAATACACATAAACTATGACTCATCAAGATGTACCAACATCATCAATTATACACCTCATGTATGTGCCAACTCATTAACTACTTGTCTCAACCATGTACCCAACATGTAACTCAACCATATACCAAATACATATACCAATATAACCATCAAAACTTCTCTAGAAATATATCACAATATCCATAACCAAATATCATAAACCATTACATCAAACCATGTGCCACAACCTCACTGCTATACACCCTCTATCTGTACCATACGTCAACAAAAATCCCTCATCAATTTTATGATCCAAATCTGATTTGTAACTCTGTAATACACCTGGTGTATATGATCACATACCTAAAAACATTCCTTAACTTTAACAACAAGAGACTATCATTTTATCAAACTTTACTTTAGTCTCACATGACTAATTTTGGATTAGTCAACAACGCTAACTTGAAATAATCATAACTATGTACCTGTAATGAATAAATATCTGAAAATGGTACACAATGTTCTTCAGTGTATTTTATGCAGTTCCTCCATATTTCACTACATGGAACCTCTCAGAAAAGGAGTTATAGAAAAAAATGGCATACCTTGTTGAATTTTGGCTTATTCTAGAGAGAGAACTTGTAGAGCATGCTCCGCACGGAATAATTTTTTTATGGATCTGAAATTGTACACATAATAATAAAGAATTTACTATAACCAATACATTTTGTCTTACTTAGTTTTGATCTGTTATGAAGAAGTTATGACATTTTTACCCAAAACACTTGTTTTGGACTAGTTTCAAGACTAGCCACAAACCCTATTTTCCATGGTGTGTAACTCCAAAAATGCAACGACCCACAAGCTGCAATTTGTATCATAGCTACTTGGATATGTTTCCTGAATGACCTCCCAATTTCATGGTCTAAATCATTCTAGAAAAAACAGTTATTGCGAAAATAGTGAGATGACCTGTAAATAACATACCTTAGAAAGCATCATCAAAAGAATGTATCCTCCCTTGAATTTCGGCCTTCTTTACTTCACCTTGCCTCTGAAATTAGGCTTAGATATCCTTTGGTTACCTTAGTCACCTATAGATATTCAATATGCTCAAGTGTGATTAAAATGAGAGAGTCGTGCCTCTTATTTATACTTTCATGTAGCTTCCTCAAGGGTTTACATTTTAACCATCTTAACCCACTTTCCTTATTTTAGGGTTAACCCACTTCTAATTTCTCCATTGACTTTATTATTTAAATAATTTCTTTTGTATTCACTTTGAATTATAGTACACTCATCACTTCACTTTATTATTTACCTTCTAAAATCTCTTAAACCACTTTGACTACTTTGATTGTTTGGGCCTTCTAGATGACTCATGAGGGTTCCCCAACTTCACATGGACATGATTCTCTAAACGTGAGGAGTTGTGTGATGTTACACATACCACTAGAAATGGAATGGCATGTAATATCCATCTAGAATAGTCTTGCCTAAAAATATATCAAAACTCATACCAGTATCCTTCAAACAAACTTGGGTCCATTACACAAACCTGGGTTGTCCAACTTCTCATGGCCATAACTCTCTAATCATGAGGAGTTATGTGATGTTTAACATATCTATGGAAATGGAATGAAATGTAATATCCATATAGAATAGTCTTACCTTCAAATATATTAAAACTCATAACATTATATATTAAACAAACTTGGGTCCATTACCAAAACCTTTATGCTACCGAAATTCACTACCGGACTTTCTCCAAGGGTTGACATCAATCTACAATATCACTCTCAAATGCTTGACATCAATGACAAACAAAAATCCATGCCAACTGTCCATCAACCTAAGCCAATTTTCTAATAGAATGACATCTCACCTATGGAAGTTGGAATATAATAGAAATCGTCAAGGTATGCAAATTAGTTATGTATCATATATATAAATCTTGTGATTTTTTTTTAGTGAATTTTGTTCAGTGCGGTATGTAGCTATATTGATTAATTAATGTTAATGTGATTTTGTTTATGTTTCATAAATGTTGTTAAGGCATGAATGGGATTCCAAGAGGAATGAAAAGTTACTCCATACAATTCAATAGGTTTCCCTACTACGAACACCTACAAATAGTTAATTTGTTTGATACAATGCATATTAGGAAGAATATAACAAAATTGTTATGGCGAATCTTAGATGGAAGGACTAGCAAAGAAAGAATTGGAAAAATTTGTAGTGACATCCAGGAAGCTAATCACGCATTGCAAAGTGTGATTATTAATTCTAATGGTGATGGTCGAGAGAAAAATATTAGTCTTCCGTGGTTATTGAAAGAGAAACATAGCAATGTTTTAAAAGAGGTCATTCGAAAAGTTAGGTTTCCGACGGGGTTTTCGTCGAACATACAAAATATCTTAATAAAAAAGGTGATTTTGGTGGGGTTAAAACACATGACTGGCATACATTCATTAAGGTAATTATTAGGTATATTTCCATATTGGTATACATATTTTTAGTAATTTTTTCTCTTATTTAGAAATAAATATCAATGATTTTCTTTTTGTTACAGTATGTTCTACCTCTATCTCTCCCAGACATATTTGAAAACAACATAAAACAAGTTATATATGATCTTGGAAAATACATGAGGTAAGTAATGTAGTTTTATATGGAAAATGTTTATTCGGTGCTTTGTAGCAGAACTTATTGACTTATTGTGTTTTATCTACAATTTTATATATTCCTTGATATTGTTCAAACCTATTATTTTATTGCATCATTTGTAGGTGGATTTCATCTAAAGAAATTGATAAAGAAGTTATAAGTTATTGGAAGAGAGAAATTCCCCGACTAATGTGTGAAATGCATAAGTTTCTACCTCCAACATTTTTCAATGCACAAGAACACTACCTCATACACCAAGTTGAGGAGATTGAATTATGTGGACCAGTACACACAAGGTCGATGTGGATGGTGGAGAGGTAGTTGAAGTCATTGAAGGATTGTTTTAGACAAAGAGCATGTCCTGAGGTTCTATGGTGCAGTTCTATATGGTATATCAATGCATGGTGTATATTAGTCAATATCTTCCTAAATTAGCTGAAAATATGAATGTGCCTCGCATTTGGCATCTTAACTCCACCAACAAATTTGAAGGGGAGGTCCTATTGGGGAAAGGTAGAATGAGGACCATGAAAGGTAAGTAGATGTTGTAGATTCAATATATTATACATTTAATTTTTCAATTTTATATTATCATACTCATTTGTTTTATTCCATCAAATATATTAAACTTTTCCAATGATAGCTAATTAATGATATTGAATTGTTATATTTTCATATAGTTGGTCAAGAGTGGGATTCTCTAAATTTATACATTGTAAACAATCTTGATTGGATGGAGGATTGTATAGAATGATGTGAAGAATACTATCGTACTTTATCATGGGAAGGGGTCGGTAAGATGATTAAAACAATGCATCGTTATCGACATTAATTTCTTGATCTTATGCAAAGGGAAATTGATTTAGACTTTGTTTTAAAAGGTAAAAAGGAAAGTATGTTCACCCAAGTAGTTTTTGAAATATATAGTTACTAATTCCATAATATATGATGCATATTAATTGACAATGCATTTTTTACTTGTTGTCCATGTTGCAATTAAAACGCCACAAGGCTATGTGTTGTAATGGTCGTAAATTTTGTATCAAAAAGTTGGATGATAAGATGAAAACCTCATATTGCAAGATAACTGTAGTGTTTAAGGTCACTATTTTTTCCTCTAGAAGTGATGGGCATCTAGAAGAAACTAAAAATAGGTATTATGGGTATTTGGAGGATATAATTCAGTGTGATTTTAATTTCTTTAAAATAGTTTTGTTTGAGGTCAAATGGTACAAGATACAAATGCATGAACGTGATCCTGAAAGAACTATTATTGAGCATGCTAATGGATTTACCATGGTTAATACAAGGGAATTTGAACCAGGTACACAAACTTATGTTCTTCCAAGTCAATGTGAACAAGTATTTTACTCAGAGGTACTAGGTAAAGAAGGTTGGTCATACATTGTTAGATATGATCCAAGAGGAATACCATTAAAGTATAATCATGTAGAGGAAGAAGATAATATTGAAGAAGAAGATGATGATGCATATGAATATCATATGGTTGTAGATGTGTCAGATGAAGAAGCTGAAGAAGTTGATCATCCAAATGTAACAATCAATGTTCTCATTGATGATAGCAAAAATGACGTTGATGATGATGTTGATATGAACAATCCTTTCAACATTATCAATTATGAACTAGAGCATGATACATATGTTTATTTGGTTGAATAATAAGATGAATAATCTTTAAATGTTGAAATGTACGAGGTATGTGATTATACATTTTATATGATTTATTCTATTAATTATATATTTAGTATTTATATGATTTTTTGTTTTTGAAGTGTTTACTTATACATGTTTATTACGTGTTTTTAAGTTTTATGCCATTTTTTTATGTAGTGTGTTACATGTTATTTATTACGTCAAATTAGGTATGGAGGAATTGAGAGTGATGTGAGAGGGGGGAGGGGATAATTATAGATTCCACCTTCACAAGGTTTGCCATGTTTAGTAGAGAATTAATTATTCTCCAAACTAAGAGAAGCTCATCCAGGGTTAATTAATATTCTTTGGTTATTCTATCAAAACCCAAAAATAAGGTGTTCTTGCTCATTTACTTGACCCTTCTTATAACTAATATGTGAATGGGGCCAACGTTGAATTTTTTCAATTTGTGCTTGTATGGACTGAAATTTGACATGGTTGGACTAGACGCATAAAATGACAGTATGGGAGGGTTTCTAGACTAAAATATGAATCACACAAACAATTCGACAATCAAACAACAATCCTATAAAATAATTAATGTGAATGGGGCCAATGTTGAAATTTTTCCAATTTGTGCTTGTATAGAATGAAATTTGACATGGTTAGACTAGATGCATGCATTGACAGTATGGGAGGGATTTTGGACTCAAACATGTCTCATAAAAACAATTCAATAATCAAACAACAATCCTATAGAATAATTAATTTGAATGGGGCCAATGTTGCAATTTTTTCAATTTGTGCTTTTATGGACTGAAATTTGACATGCTAGGACAACACACATGCATTGATGGTATGGGAGGGTTTCCAGACTCAAACATGTCTCAAAAAAACAATTAAACAATAAAATATTCTTTGTTTATTCTATAAAAACCCAAAAATAAGGTGTGTTTGCTCATGTACTTGACCCTTCTTATAACTGACATTGGAATGGGTCCAACGTTGAAATTTTTTCAAATTTTGCTTGTATCGACTGAAACTTGACATGGTAAGACTAGACACATACAATGAAGGTATGGGATGGTTTCCAGACTCAAATAGCTTTGAAATACCACAAAAAAATATATTTTCCTATTACATCATTTAGGGCCAAAAATAGGGGCCTAGTCCCTAGATAAGACTTCTAAGGCACATGGCTAATGTGTAAGTCTATGGATAATGACATTGACCCTATAGAGGTAATTGTTCTCTCAATAGTGGACTACATGATTGATTTTGAGGTTTGGTACACTAGGGATGGATCTACTATCCCAAAATATTATTTAGTGATAAAGAAACAAGGAATTAGGCCCTAATGTTATATCTAAGATACATAGGCCATTAATTGATAACTAGTCCATGAGATAGGTCATACATACATAATATTTATCACAGGAGTGGGTTATGGGATTTATTCCAAGGTTTATCATAGGTCAAATATGGGTCACCTCACTAAGGACATTATCAAAGGCCAAAACTATTACATTAGGGCTTGTTAGTTGTGCATAAGGCCCCCAATTAAGAAAAAGGCCTTTGGAAATAATATTTAGCCCACAAATGAAATATGGTTATGATTCCAAGGTTTGACACATTATGGATGGATCTCCTCATCCAAGACATGGTTCAAAGAAAAAACATAGGAGCTTAGAAAATATAAATACTTTTAGGACTCATGGGAAGACAACAAGGTCTCAATAATGACACAACATGTCGATAAGAAATATTTATTCGACAAGTGGCATATTTTTATATTTCTAAGGTTTGGTGAACCAAATAAGGGTATTTTGTCCCAAGAAATTGTTTGATAAGGGATAAAAACTTGGGTCTTAAGCCATAAACACTACTTTTAGGGATTTTAGGCCATGTGTTGGGCCTTGAACCATGGCATAGTTCCCATGAAATGAATATTTAACTAATAAGAGAGACATTGGCCCAATCCCAAGATTTAGCATACATGGGATAAATTGCATCACCAAGGACATAGATTAGGGTAATTACCTTAGGACAAACTCTATTTCTAACACTCATGGGTCATTCTCATCACCTTAGGAAGAAATATGCATCCCACAAGTAGTATATCAATTTGGTTCTAAGAATTGACATACTAGGAATGGGTCTCCTCATCCAAGACATGGTCCAAAGATAAAAACTATGATCTTAGGTGATATACAGTACTTTTATGGATCATTAGAAAGTTAGAGTACCTCGATCATGACATGAGACATTGAGAAAAAATATTTATCCCATGATAGGCATACGATTTTGATTCTAAAGTTTGTTTGCACAAGGACATATATTCTAGCCAAAGAAATTGTTTAGGTCCCAAAACTAGGGGTTGGGGCCCTATAAACTAATTTTATAGATTGTGTGCCATGCAATGGATTTTGAACCATGATACAAGAACTTTAGAAGGAATCATTGGCTTATTAGAGTGGTATTGTCCTAATTCCAAAGTTTGTTGCACAAACAATGACTCTCCTAGCCCATAATGATTAAAGGCTATAAATAAGCTATTAAGACCCTAAATGCATAGGACTGGTTTATGGGCTTAGAACATGAGGGGTGCTCCTCCTTGTGCAAGATATTTTAAATCACATTTGAAATGAATAGATACCTAGGCTGTGAGGAATTCCCTTTGGATGGTATATTTGGTATAAGACTATGATATCAGCTTGATTCCAAGGTTTGATAAACTAGGGGACATTCTCCTTATCCAAGCCACACTACAAAGCCAAAATTTGGTGTCTCAGGTCCTAAATGATATACTCCTAAGGAATTTGGTTCATGCATGCTACCTTAGAATACAAGATAGACCCTCTCGATAGAATATTTGGGCTAGGAGTGGAACATGGTCCCTATTCAAAGTTTCACCAAACTAGGGGTGTGGTTCCTCACCTAAGATATGTTTCATGACCAAATTTTAGGGGCTTGGGCATTGCAAACTACTTATATTACATGGTATGTGGTTAAAAACTAGGGTACTATTCTCTAAATGCTACTTTTATGGATTATGTTCAATGAAAATGGCTCTAGACCATAACATGTGCACTTTAACATGTATCTTTCACCCATATGTAGGATACAAGCTTGATTCCAAGTTTTGATATGCTAATGACTTGAATTTTTACCATGACAACATTCAAGGTAAAAAACAAGGGGATTAGACCCTAAATGATGCTTCTATGACTTGTAGGCCATGCATAGCACCTTAAACCATGAAACATGCCTTT
>ML801572.1:316316-344705 GCA_009831015.1 Picea engelmannii
GCAATTCGTACCTTTTGTGTATGTGGCACATTATGGAGATCAAAGAATTGCTCCATCTGAAGTATCCATGTGATTGGGTCCTTGCCATCAAACTTCCTCATATCAATCTTAGGAACGTGGTTGGTCTTCAAACCAAAATTGGACTTTCACCATTCTTGATTCACCTTCCTTGTGTCCTCATCATGAATTTCATGGGATGCATTTTCACTTTTAGGTGTCTTCTCTGTTACAAAATTTTTCAATACTTCCATGATCTCCCCTTTTAAACCATGTATCTTAGTATTCAAATTAGCTTCCATTGAATCCATTTTAGTATCCAAATTAGCTTCCATTGAATCGATCTTAGTATCCAACTTAGCTTCCATTGAATCCATCTTATTTTGTATTTCATTTATGTCCCTACGCATTTCTTCACCTTCATCAAGAGTCCAAGTAGGATTTTCTGGAGGCTTATTTGGTGTATAAGTTCCCTTTTTTGGTGGCATGTTGGCCAAGTATCACTTTTGAACCTTGATTTTGAGGCGGTTCTGCTAAACAATATTTCTTTTGTTGTATCTCCCAAGTTTTGGCCCTTCTGGGTATGAAACTTTCTCTTATGTATTTCTCTAATATTTCTTCTCTCCAATTTCACAGGGCTGATTAAAATTGGATGTGCCAAGTGGAATTTATGGTAACTTCCCCACAACTTGCTTATTTTTGGCCTTTCCAGGAGATCTCACTTGTATAGTGTGCCCCGCACAAACTAATTGATATAAAATTCTGACAGTCGCACCTAAAATACTATAGACTGTCCAGGATCCAATGCAACTAGTAACATGAAATTTGGATACTCTAGGAATAAGTTATGATTGTTTTACCTGGAACACCTTCTTGAGACTAGTCAATAGGACTAGTCAAATACCCTATCTTACACAGGGTGTATTTACAAATTTAAGATGACCCAGATTATGAACTTTTTACCACATATACCTTACTAATTTCTGTAAATATCCTCTGGAGTTCAGGGTTTGAAACATTACAGAAATTTTTTTATAGAGAAAATTCTGCAATGACTCAGTTTAGGACGATTCCAGAACCCTATCTTGTACAGGCTGTATCTCTGAAAGTGTAAGGCCTTAGGAGCTGAATTTTGAACCCAACGTAGCTTGATATATCTACTAAATATCCTCCAAACCGTTCCTTCTTAAACATTGTAGAAAAAACGTTATAGTGAAAATTCCAAGGTGTCTCAGATGTAGCAGAGAAACCCCAAGACCTTGAGCTCTGATACCATATGTTAAGAACCAAATATCAATATAACATAGAAAATCCTCAGAAAAAGTACTCAACGCCTTGAAAAAGAGAGAATTTCAGATAATAAGTCTCTTCGAGGGGGCAACCTCCTTTTACCCCACTTAAATGTTCAAGTACAAGATGATTCAAAATGAAAATGTCTCCTTGGTATATATAGGAGACTAGGAGGTATAATTACAACTAATGGCCTAAAGACGACATAAATAAAATAACATTACTAATCTAATATGCCCCAATTAAGGGGTAATGAGCCAATATTAGGGCTTAACAAATCTCCAAGCTAGGGTTTTCATACCCTCGACCCTTATTTATACTAAATATGTCTATTAAGAGAAGCATCTAGAGGAAGATCCTTCTAGAAGTGGAAGCTTCTATTAGGTCTTCTTACATCTGCCATATTCTATTTTATTGAAAGGCCTTATTAATATTGACCTTTATTACATCTGAATACATTGATCTACCTATGTGCAGGTTAGGACCTTAACATATCCGCCCCCTTAAAAACAACCTTGTCCTCAAGGCTTGAGATGTGGAAACTGCTACCGAATGGTAGTTGGTTCCCAAGTAGCATTTGTTGGAGTCAGATCTTTCCACTGTACTAGCACTTCCTTGATGGTTCTTTGACACAGGCGACTCTCATGCTGGTCCAAAACTTCTTCTGGTTGTAGCCAAATGGATCCTTCTTTAGCTAACTCTGGAAGGTTGGTTTGAATTTGGCACCTGGTTCCAATCACCTTCTTCAAGCATGAAACATGAAAAATAGGATGTAGCTTCGACTGACTGGGCAGAGCTAACTGATATGTGACTTGTCCCACACTCTTGAGAACTGTGTAAGGACCATAAAATTTAGGCGCTAGCTTCTGACAATGCTCGACCTTGAGGGAAGTTTGCTTATATGGTTGTAGTCGCAGAAACACCTGATCCCCTTCTGGAAAATGACGTTCAGAGCGACCTTGATCTGCTTACTGCTTCATGCGATTCTTTGCCATGACCAAGTTCTCTTTAAGGGTACGAAGAATATCTTCTCGGACTGTAAGTGTTTGGTCAACCGCCTGGACCTTCGAGGTAACCAACAAGTATGAGAGAACTACAGGTGGATTCTGTCCATATACCGCTTCAAAAGGGGTCATGCGAGTGGCTGTATGGTATGTAGTGTTGTACCACCATTCGGCTAGGGGTAACCATTGATCCCACTGGTGTTTTTTTTCAGAGGCAAAGCACCTCAGATATGTTTCCAAACACTTGTTGACAACTTCCATTTGACCATCCGTCTGGGGATGATAAGCTAAGCTGAGCTGCAATTGTGTGCCTTGTAGCTTAAACAGGTCTTGCCAAAAATTGCTTGTGAAAGTTGGGTCACGATCAGAAACAATAGAGTGTGGCATGCCATGAAGATTGAAGACCTGGTCCATGAAAATTTGAGCCACCATAGATGCATTAAATGGGTGGTGAAGAGCGCAAAAATGAGCATACTTGGAAAGGTGATCCACCACCACCATTATGATTGATTTATTCCCTAATTTTGGTAAGCCTGTAATAAAGTCCATAGAGATATCCTTCCAAATAACAGGGGGAATCGGAAGCAGTTGGAGGGTTCCCAGAGATTTGACTATTTCTCCCTTGTTGCATTGACACACCTCACATTCAGTGACAATTTTACAGATGTCCTGTTTCATACCATCCCAGAAAAAAGAACATTTGACCCTATCATATGTTTTGGTGAACCCTGAGTGCCCTACTGTGGGTGTAGCATGAAGCTCAGAAAGTACCTTGGATTTGAGCTTGGATTGTTTACTTAAATACAAGCAGCCTTTGTATCAAATATCATCCTAGAGCCAGGAGTACCTTGGGAGAGCCAAAACCTTGTTCTGCAATTGCTGGATCAGATGTGAACTTTTGGGATCTTGAAGCCATTCTTGGCGCACAGCTTAGAGCCAATCGGGTAAAATGAAGGAAAGAGAAAAAAGGGATCCTTCGTCATCATATTTTTGGGACAATGCATCCGCCATGACATTGTCTTTTCCCTTCTTGTAAATGATCTCATAATCATATCCAAAGAGCTTAGTCACCCATTTTTGTTGCTCCTGGGAGGAAAGGTGTTGTTCCAGAAAGTACTTGAGGCTTTGATGGTCGATCTTAATTTGGAAGCATTGCCCCAAGAGATAAGGATGCCACAACTAAATGGCATGCAGAATTGTGAACATTTCCTTTTCATAAATGGGTTTGCCTAGATTCCTTTCAGACAGTTGCTTGCTGGTGAAGGCCAAAGGTCGACCCTCTTGCATGCGGACAATGTTGTAAGGCATCACATTCCAACACAAAGGTCTTTGTGAAATCAGGAAGGGACAAAACCAGAGTAGTGCACATGGCCGTCTTCAAGGTTTGAAAATCTTGAGCAACTGTTGGAGTCCACATGAAAGAGTTACTTTTTACGAGATCTGTGAGAGGTGCTGCAATATTTCCGTAGTTCTTAACAAACTTGTGATAATACCCTATTAGGCCTAAAAATCCACGCAATATTTTGAGAGTATTTGGGTGTGGCCAGTCTTACATAGCTTCAATCTTTTTCGGGTCCACCCTGACGCCATCCTTTCCCACCAGATGACCCAAGTATTCTACTTCTGAGGCACCAAAATCACATTTAGACTGTTTTAGGAAAAGTTGGTGCTGAGAGAGTAGGCAAAGAACTTGATCCACATGAGTAAGATGGTATGTCTAGTTTTTTCTATAGATGAGGATATCATCAAAGAAAACTAAGACAAAATGATGGAGAAAAGGGAGGAAGACATGGTTCATGAGGCTCTGAAAGGTCGAGGGGGCGTTACACAAGCCAAAGGGCATGAACAAAAGTTCATAGTGGCCCTCATGAGTGTGAAATTCTATCTTGGGATTGTCGGCCTCTTTCATATGTATCTGGTGATAGCTCGAGCGAAGATCAAGTTTGGTAAAGAATTGGGCGCCACTCAATTCATCTAGGAGGTCATCAATGACAGGAATGGGAAATTTTTCTTTGATGGTCAGTTTGTTGAGAGCACGGAAGTTAGGACACATTCTCCAAGAACCTTGTTTCTTCAGTACCATGATGACCGGAGATGAGTAAGGGCTCGTACTAGGATGGATGATGCCTACAGTAAGGAGTTCCTAGACCATTTTCTCAATTTCATTTTTTTGTGCAAAGGGGTGGTGATATGGATGAATATTGGGGGGAAGGCTTCCTGGGACAAGGGGAATGGAATGATCATGAACACTGCAGGAAGGAGGGAGTTCTTGGGGAGTGGAAAATACCGTTTGATGTTTAGAAAGGAGGGCTTGGAGGTCTTGGGGCATTGGGGGTGTCTCTGTGGCTTGTATGGCATGGAGTTGGGCAATGACTCCAAAATGACCTTTTTTGAGCATATTTTCCATGCGATGGGAACCGATGACCTCAAGTGAACTAGCAGTGATGCCTTGGAATTTATATTGGTGTCCTTCTTGGTCGAATTTCATTGCTAAGTTATGAAAATCCATGAGAATGGGACCCAAAGTCCTTAGCCAATCTGCACCCAACACAATGTCACAACCGCCCATGTCAATAGAAAACATATGGGATTTTAGGTGGTAGTCACTGATTTGGAGACGCACATTTTCACAGCGCCCACCACATTTCATAGAACCACCATTAGCAATCATGATTTGGAAATTGTTGACAGTATGGATGTAGAAATGGGTTTCTTGGGCAATGTGGCAATGAATAAAATTGTGGGTGTTGCCACTATCAACCAGAATGATGACCTTTCGGTGCTTGATGTAACCAATTAAATTGAGGGTTTGGGGGGTAGAGAAGCTGGTGAGAGCATTGAGGGAAATGATCGGTTCAACTTCGGGAGGGTCAGAGGGAGGGTTTATGTTAGTGATTTCTGGTGACTCGGGCACAAGGGGAGTTGCATCATCCTCTTCTGGAATATCCTCAGAGATGGCCATAAAAAGATTTTGTTCCTTACATTTGTGGCCCGGGAAATATTTTTCATCACAATTATAACATAGGCCTTTGAGTTGGCATTCAACCATTTCATCCCTGGTCAATTTTTGGATCTTTAATGGGGCAGAGGGAGTAGTGGGGTTTACTAGTTTAGGGCGAGGGATAAAGGAAGGCTTACGGTTTTGAGAGGAAACAATTTTTTGTGCTTCTTTATCTTTTTTGGTAGCCTCCACCCAACTCGCAGGTCGAGCCATGAGGGCATGGGCCTGAATCTCCTCCTTGAGGCCACTGATAAAACACTCTCAAAAGAAAGCATTAGTCATGCCCTCTATTCGAAAATCCAGGCACTCAAATGTAGCTATGAAGTCTTCTATTGTTCCTGATTGTTTCAATTTTGTCAAATGGCCCAAATGGTTGGTATCAGTGTCAAAGCGTTCATAAATCTCAGTCACAAATTGGGTCCAAGAAATATACCCTTAACGGGAAGTTTTTCTTCATTGCCACCATTGCTAGTTTTCTTGATCTAGATGGAGAACACCATACTGGGGTTTGGCCAAGTCATCTGTAATGTTGTAGAGAGAGAAATAATGTTCCATTTGGGTGACCCAACCAGTGGGGTCCGAGCCATCAAATTTGGTTACATCCACCTTCGGAAGTCGTATGTCCCGTTGAAAGTGATGGGGCTGAAAGGTATGTGAATGGGAAGAAGTTTCACCTTCAGTATTTGTATGTGCGTCGGGAAAAGGGTCATCGGTAGGGATCTTGAGTTTGGTGCAGAGTGATACAAAGACAGATTCAAGATGGGTGGTCATTTCTTGTTTGACTTCCACCATTGCGGACTGAACAAATGAATTTATGGTGGTATTGATGGATGTATCACGGGAGGCAATAGTAGCACTGAGTTGTTGCACTTCTTTTTGGGTCTTAAGGAAACTATATTTCAAGGTGTTGAAGTGAGAATCCAGTTCTTGGCTACGAGTATGGGCCATGAGGATGGGTGAACTGAAAAGGGTGCAGCGGGGTCAATTGTTTTTTTAGAAAAATGATATGGATGAATGTGATAAGGGAGAAGAGATGAATCTAATGGAATAGGTCTCAAATAATGGTGAAAAAATTTCCAGACTGCGAGGTTATACTTCGGTCTGAAGAATGTTGCAGTGCTGAAATCCCCAAATTCTTAACTAGAAAGAAATGTGTATTTACTTGGCAACCCGAACACAGATGCATGGCAATAGATCTAGCTGGTTTAATTTGTTTATGTTTATGTTCCCCAAGGGTTAGGTATTCTAGGGCTCTACAGACAAGGGTTTTCTCTATGCTATATCTCTTTGATATACATGCAGGGTCCAACAGTAGTACTTGGCCCAATATCTCAGGGCACTAACTAAGGAGGATAGACCGTACCCTTATCCATATTACCCGACTACCCAGGTACTAGATAGTATCTTCACGGGTGTTGTTCTCAGTGACACTATAGAAGTCTAGCAGCCAATAGGTTTATCTAAAGAGGGCTTCAGGAAATCTAGGTTGATCTGTACACAGGTGTTGTCTGATGCGCTACCACTCGAAGGGGTACCAACAGGGGTTACAAGGGTGGCCAACAGATGTACGCTTAAGAACCACTTGTATTTCCTGCATGTATGAATCCCTCAAGTGCGGGTTTATGCACATAACGAAATATATCTGTGGCTTAAAGACGTCGGAATACGTCTCTACCCTGAAAAAAAATATACCCACAATTTCTGCCAAGGAAAGTGCTCCGATACCACTTGCAAGATACCATATATAATAAATACACAGAACAAAAAAAAAATGCTAGAAATGGTAGAATAAGAGTAATATAACCAGCATAATCTCCACAATAACACAAAAATAATATGAGAAAAACAACTAAAATAGCACTGTGATTCATAAAGCAATGTTCACAGGCCTCTTCGAGGGGGCAACCTCCAGTCGAGCAACGCTCTGTTACAATAATCTCCAAGCTAGGGTTTTCATACCCTCGACCCTTATTTATACTAAATATGTCTATTAAGAGCAACATCTAGAGGAAGATCCTTCTAGAAGCGGAAGCTTCTATTAGGTCTTCTTACATACACCTTATTCTATTTTATTGAAAGGCCTTATTAATATTGACCTTTATTACATCTGAATACATTGATCTACCTATGTGCGGGTTAGGACCTTAACATTTGATGTGAGATGATGTTGGCCCAAGGTTGGATGTTGTTGAAAATTTAATTGGAGTATAAGCATGCCATCAAATAATACTTTGATTTACATATGAAAACTTTAATCTTACCTTTGTTATCCTTCAAAATCTGGAGTAGACTAGAACTACTCAAAAAGTTGGTTGAAGAAGAAGCCTCCGACAGAAAAATTGGTGGGCTTGGAGGCAAGTATTAACTCTAAATATAAACGTCAACAACAGGCTACATAAAATTTATATACATCATGCTTGATTTAATCCTCATATTTATTTTATTTCATATGTAATTAAACCATGCTTGTTGAATGCAGTTCACATTTCATGAATTTCAAGTAAAAAATTGTCATCTCTTCCACAATACTTAGCTCGCTAACTTATCTTCTCACTTTATTGAGTGTAGGTACCACCAAATAGGTACCTTTCATATCTATCTTCCTCGAGTGAGGATCAATATATACTAGGAGACGTTGAAAGTAAGACATATTGTACTAGATCTAACAATTCTAGATCAATTAGAGCTGAAAAGGTAAGGAGAATATTTTGTAGATGCATGAAATTTTTTATTGTCGAAGGAGGTTCATGTGATTATGATGATGAGATAATATGTTAAATAGAGTTTCCCTTAAGGTATAGACATCTAGTGCAATCATGGGTACCTAAGTAGCTACCTCAATTGGAAATAGATTTCTTCATCAATGGGAGGATGTATCACATTTCTCTGTCGTCCTTACATGGAATAGGGATATTTTCCATGGATGGCATAAAGGTCAAATATGACACTGTAACTGAATTGATGGAGTATGTTGGACCATGCTACAAATATAATCATTGGTTGATGTTGTTCTGATATACGTGAAGTATCAAGATATACAAAGTTGTTGCAAATTATATACAACTAATAGACAACAATCAAAACAAATGGGCAACTATGTATATTGATGGAAGGCCAAAAGCTTCCAAAAACATTGTGGGCTTTATAAATAGTACACAACCAGGGACAACAATTAAGCAACCAAATCACATATTTGGGGGGCATGAAAGAAATTGTATATTCGTATGTGCAACAAAATCAGTAGTTGTAGGTGAAGAGTTGTTGATCAATTACAATTTGAATCGAATAGATGGAGGAGATGCTACTATGAGGGTAAATATCTTATATACCATTTAACTCAACCATCGATCAATCACTCTTATTATTTATTTATTTTCATTAATTATCTTGTATACTATCTAACTGAACCATTTGCATTAATTTTCTTGCTTCTTGTATTGTGGCAGAGTGATCATGCCCGGAATCTTGCACAACATGGAGGAAACTCCGATCAGGTAAACTTCAGTGTAATAACATTTATTATTATTATATAGTAGTTTTTAATATTCGACCTTTTCCATGCTTATGAGGTCAATATTTTAAGATGATATCATGTTTATTATATTGTTGTGGGGGGTCGGTTGTCATACGACACAGCTTGTAGCATCTGCGCCTGACATAAACATTAGTGTAATAGTAATTCACTGAAGTTTTTTTTCATTGATGACATTTATTAAACATGTTTAATTCTATTGTTGTAAATTTGAATACATCTTTCTTATTGTGTTGTGGTAGTGTGATTGTGGCTGGAATCCACGGCCTAGTGGAGGCATCTTTGATCAGGTAAACATCTATGTAATAACAACGATTTTTTTTTTAATTATATAATAGTTTTCAAAATTTGATATTTTCCATGCTTATGAGATAATTATTTCCATATGATAACATGCTTATTATATTGTGGCAGGTGGTTGGTCCTCGATATACAACAGAGCATGTAGTTTATGCGTTTGAGGTGAACATAAATATGATTACAATATCTAATTTTTTTAATGTTACAATTATTTTCATAAATTTTATTGATTGATTTATTGTGTCAAGTTGATCATGGAAATTCAATTGTAGCTACATCCATCCAGGGTGACCATGGAAATTCACCTGTTGTGTCGCATTCAGTAAATGTTAAAATATAATTACAATAACTAAATTTCATTAATTTAGTTGATTTAAAATTGATTTCATTAATTTTATTGATTAATGTATTATGGAAGGGTGACCATGGGAAGTCACCTAGGGGTAGATTAGTCCAGGGTGACAATGGGAAGTCACCAACAATGTCACATAAGGTAAGTGTTAGTGTAATAGTAACTAAATTTCTTTAATGTTAAAATTTATTTCATTAATTTTATTGATTAATGTATTGTGGAAAGGTGACCATGGGAAGTCACTTGCAATGCCACATCAGGTAAGTGTTAGTGTATAATAATAACTAAATTTATTTAATGTTAAAATTAATTTCCTTAATTTTATTGTTTGATGTTTGTAGTCCACACTTGATGTGGATATTGAGGTGTTTGAGGAAAACATTTTTTATTCAACAAACCCAATGGAAACTGTCTAGAAGGCCCTAAAAAGGGAAAACATAGAATTACTTGGTTTGATTAGAAGAAGACCCACGACGGAGGAGATCAACAAAAGAATTAATGAGTTGAAATGTCAAATACATTCTTATGGGGTAAGTGGAATATTTACATAATTTTATCAGCTATGGCATATATTCATTTATGATTTTAAGTTTTATATTTTTTATATAATATGATAAATTCAAGTATTCCTTCTGTAGGAGGTTTTAAAACATGAGAGTGGACAAGATACAAAAACCGTTATTGGTAGCAGTGATGCTCCAGTGTGGCCACAACGTTGACATAGCATACTAGTGAGGCTTTTTTACTCTCCTAAGGTTGCCCTTGAATCAAATGATGAGGATACTAATTTTGAGGAGAATGGCATGCCTGAGCAGGGTCATACAGACAGTGGAACTCCACACGATGTTGGAGATGAGCCTTGTATTGATTGTGAGGAATCTTATACTAGAGCATCACGGGTGAAAATCATGGAAACACCAGATCTCACCTTTTTGGTGGATGACGACTTTGTTCCAATAAAGATTAAAAATATTGTAGGTATTTATTAATTAATTGATTGATTTTTATCATGTAATTGAAATGCACATATGTCAAAATTATTTTAAAATAATGATTATAACATTTTTGTAGGAAATAATGTATTCTATAGGAACTTGAATGAGAAGGCATTGGATCTTTTTGGCCCCACCATTTGCACAAGGTGGAATGGCCAAGATAAAAATTTGAAATATGAATTGATAAGCCATATGGTAAACTTTTTTGGAAATAGATTCAACAAAAAAATGGTCACCGAGTTAGTTGGCGTGAGTTTAAAATATCCCAGGGCCCAGTATAGGAAAATATTGGAAGAAAACCTCAAGTATGAGCACCCTCCTATGGTTTCAGATAAAGAGTGGAAGGAAATAATAGAGGATGCAAAGGAGAATTTTCTAAAAAGACAAGGAAAAGAACCACATCTTGGTAAACCAAGGTATGACACATATCATATTTTTAGTGAAATATTCTCAATTTTGTTTTTTTTGTTTTAAATAACAATTGTAACATCCAACATATTTCAAGATTTTCATAGGTTGCCTGACACCACCAAAGAAACAAAGGCTAGAGTGGAAAAGCACAGGCAACATAAACTAGGTTGGGGTGGCTATATAAAGCTAAGAGCATGAATCATGAGAATTAAATGATTAATTCTGTCGAATATTTATTTAACAATAGAAAACAAATAATTGTTTTATTACAATCAATTTTAATGGTGTTATGCATTGCAGGGAAATACATTCAAATCCACTGCCATCGAGGAAGACCTAAATCTTGGTTTCAATTTTGGTTTTCAAAGTGTGGTTGAATATCGAAAAAACTTTGGGCAGATGCCAATCTCCCCAATGATGAAAATGCAAGTAAACAAAATCAATATGGCCATCATTGTAGTATACTTGTAAAATCTATTCATGATTGATTTTATCACCAATAACAAAATGTTTATTTTTGTTCTAAGAAGGAGAGCAACCGAAGCAGTGAGAGTAGTGGTACTCAAAAACTATCACTTGATAGTGGGGAGTTCATGTCACATGATATTGGGGAGTAGACTAGGAATTCATGTATGTACTCTTTATAAATAGAAGTATCTATTATGATTATATATATTTATTTGTTGATGTGTACTTATAAAGTTTCTTCTTTCAATGGAAGAGCATGTATCTCATGAGGGTGACCTACAAGAGGAACAAATGACTCAAGCAATGAACACACCGGTTTTCATGGTTAGACAGAAAGGTAAATAGCTATATTGTAATGTTATTCGAAATAATGAAATAGTTATTTCAATAATATTTTAGCATATCAATATGACAGTTTTTGTTGTTGCAGCTGACACCCATTTGCAGCTACCTCCACACACTACCCATCGGCATACCATAAGTATGGTACGTGAGGGCATGGAAACACAATCAACATAAGGATAGTGCGCAAGAAATAAATTTCCAGATGAGGATGATGATATCCCACTCGTGGGTTTTATGAGAAAAAAACCAAAAACAAAAAAAAAAAATGGATTGTATAAATTTATGACTTGTATTTTGATGACTATCATTCTTAATATGAATGGATGCTTATATGAATTTCATCCTTATTCTCGAAGAAAAAAAAAAAGATAATTAAGGTATTTCACTTTAGTATTTTTAGAGTCTTTTACAGGTTTAAATGCTTGTTTATTTTCTTATATAATATTTACTCATATAAAAAAAAAATCTTTCATGATGTCAAAAGATCTTGGAAATGGAAATGCACTTGTAGACAACTCTTATCAAGTTGTATGGGTTGATGGACCTGGCGAAAGGACATTTATAAGGTAAGGGTTTGATTTGTTTTTTATAGTCTAGTTAGCCCATTGGTTTTATTCTATTAGTAATTGATAATTGGGTGCCTATTTTACAGTTGCATGTAAAAAATAGGGGCAAAGGACACTCTAGATGGTTTGTGGAAATATCATGTAGAGAATGATCAATTTCCCTAAATAAAGGTCTCTATTTTCAATCATTTATATCGCAAGGTATTCTTTCTATATGTTTTTCAGTGCCCATACATTGAATTTCCTGATCCATGTCATGATTTGAAGCTATGATCATCCTCAAATGGTTCAAAAGTAGCATTTAAACCAAATTTCATTACTTGAAATTTCATTCGGAAAGTCCCCACAATCAATTATAGAATCTTCTAGAGTATTCGTTTTATTGTAGGTGATGATCTCCTTTTTGAACACTCTGCATGTGGTCCATTATTGATCTAGATTTTATGAGCAGAACGAAATGAATACATATTATTAATAGATTCTTAACATAAAATAATAGAGATACAGTAAAACTGGTTTTCTATTTGATAATGAAATAAGTTGAAACTATAAAATGCAGCAGAAACAAGCTTGTTGGAATGGTGGCGGCTTATCTCTGAGAGGAGATGTGATAGTTGCACTCATTCACAAGAAGATCATTACAATGAGGATTTGAAGGCCTTTTACAATAAATAGGAATGCCAAAAACCCTATACATCCAAAAACCTAACCCTAGGAGATGAAGCGCCAAAAGTCATGTGGGCCCCATTTGGGTAAGTTAGTACATTAACTTCCTGGGGTCGTAACTTTTGCATACGACCTCAGTTTTAGGCGTATGATGGCCCGTTGGAAAGGTATCATCGAGGAGATTCATTTTTGGGCCTCAATCATGCTTTATAATATAAATGAGAAGCTATATCCCTAAAAACCTTCATTTAGGCCCTCAAAATGGCCTCGGAAGTGTAAACTGCTAAAAATAGTAAATTGCCAAAATTGCCAGAAAACTATTTTGAGCTAGTTGGAAAAGGTGGGTGACCAACGATATCCATATGGATCAATCCTCCCTCCTTAGGAAGTAATGGTATCAATTGCGTTGATTTCCCCCATAAAATGAGGAAATTTCTGCTAAATTTGGCCCCAAGTGAGCCATTTGTCTTGGTGCAGGAGCTGCCCTGATTTGATGACTCGATAAAGTTGGATCCTTTGATGTCAAGTTCCCTTGATATGTGTGTCCATAATATGATCACTAGATTCCTGTTGGATGCAGTCGGGGTTTAGCTCTATTGGTGTCAGTTGTTCTACTATGTCTAAGGTGTCCAATAATGGTGGGAAATAAGGGCGAAGGAGATCCATGTTGAACACTGGGTGCAGGCCAAGGAAAGGAGGAAAGTTGAGCTCAAAAGAATGATCCCCCATGGCATTGGTGATGGTGTATGGCCCATAAAGAAGTGGGTGAAGCTTCCGATTGGGTCCTGTAAGGCGTTCTTTCTGCAAGTGTAACCAAACTTTGTCTCCCACCTTAAACTGATGTGGCACCGGATGTTGATCATGGTGTTGTTTGTACTTGTCATTAGACTTTTGTAGGATATCCTGAAGTTATTGGTGGATGTTCTAGATCCACGCAATTAACTAGGTGGCTTTGTCATCTTTAGTTGGAACAGGAGATGAGTCAGTCGAGGTGACCGCAAGGGGAAGTGAAACATCTATGGGACCTAATGGTTGGAATCCCAATCCCACCTGAAAGGGGTTGTGGTTGGTTGAGCTATGTAGGGATCGGTTGTAGCTATGTTGGACATAAGGAAGGCTCTCATACCATGTGTGAAGGTTATTTGAATTATACATGTGAATGATATGCACGATCATTTGATTTACGACCTCAGTTTGGCCATCTGTCTGGGGGTGGAAGGTCGTGGATTTGGTTAGCTTGGTGTCCAGCAGTGACTAGAGGCTCGACCAAAATGTGATGCGAAATCGACTGTACCTATATGAGACAATGGTTTGTGGGAGTCCAAAATGTACCCAAACCCGTTCAAATAAGATCTTGGTAGTGGCCTCTGCTGTGATGCTCTTCTTGCAGGCAACCAGAATCGCCATCTTAGAAAAGCGGTCAACAACCAAAAAAACACAGTCATTTCCCCGCTTGGTGGATGGGAGGCCTGACATGTAGTCCATTGATATGGATTACCATGGCCTATCAGGAGTAGGAAGAGGGGTGTATAGTCCCTATTTCTTAGTGGTTGGTTTAACAATAGCACAGGCAGTGCAGGGCCTGATATACTTGCTGACCTCTTGTCGGAGTTTTGACCAATATAAATGTTTATGTAGAATCACCACTATATTTTCGACACCGAAGTGTCATGCCACGTGACTCTAGTGGGCTTCCCAGATTAGATTCTCTTTCCCGCTTGATGAAACAAAGATATGGCCTAGACGACACAACAACCCATCCTGAAGATAGAAATTACTGACAACTCTGTTTGCACCCAACATTTGGTAGGTGGTGGTAAAGTCTGGGTCTATCTCATAGAGTTAGGGCAATCCAGAGGTCTCATGGCCACAAGACTCTAGCACCGTGGTGAGTGTCACAACTAGTGGTATGCTGAGGAAATCAACGATGTGATTGGTGCTTCCTATTTTATACTTGATGTTGAGGTGGAATTGTTGCAAGTATGTGGACCACTTTTGATGGCGGTCATTCTGAAATTTTCCTTGTGTCTGCATAAACTGCAGTGGCTTATGATTAGTGTGGATGAGTGTCTCCTTCCCAAGAATGTAATGTCTCCACTAGCAACAGGCTTGCACAATGGAGTACATTTCTTTGTTGTAAGTAGGGTACTTACGGACAACATCAAATATTGTCTCATTATGATAGGCCATGGGGTGGCCGTGCTAAGTGAGAACGACGCCCACTGCATAGTCTGAAGCATCTGTATCGATCTCAAAGGGATGTTGTAGGTCTGGTAGTGAAAGTACTATGGATGAGCACAAACGCTGCTTCAAATCATAGAACGCTTGTTGTTGGGAACATCCCCATGAAAATTTTGCCTTACCACCACCCCTGGTGATTTGGCTAAGGGTCCATGCAATATGGGAGAATCCCAACAAAAACCTATGGTAGAAATTGGCAAGGCCCAAAAAGCTCCGAAGCTCAGTGAGTGTGGTTAGGGCTGGCCAATCATGGATGACTTGGATCTTGGCTGGATCCATATGTACACCATGTTAATCAATGATGTAGCCCAAGTAATGGACCCTGTCCATGCCGAAGGAGAATTTTTTCAAGTTGGCGTATAGCTTGTGCTGTCGTAGGGTGTGCAAATCCTGTTGAATATGATGCAAGTGTTTGGCCCAAGTCTTGTTGTAAATGAGAATGTCATCCATATACACCACTACAAAATTATTGGTGAATGGTCGCAGGATATTGTCCATCATCCTCATGAAAGTGGCTGGAGCATTTGTCAAACCAAAGGGCATGGCCAACCATTCAAAAAGGATTTCCTTTGACTTGAAGGTGGTCTTTCATACATCTGTTTGTTCTATTGGGACCTGGGGGTAGCCAAAATTTAGATCAATCTTACTAAAGTATTTATCCCCCATGAGTTGATCAAGAAGGTCGTTGATTCAGGGAATTGGGTACTGGTTTTTTACTGTGATTTTATTCAGAGCCTGGTAATCAATGCATAGTCGCCAAGCTCCATATTTCTTCTATACTAGAACAACTGGGCTCCCACAAGGTGATGAGCTGGGACAGATGTGCCCCTTGTGGAGCAGTGCTTGGATTTTTCGCTTGATCTCCTCATTCTATAATAAAGAGTGACAATAGACTAGCCCATTGGGCAGCGGTGCACCGAGGGTCAGATCGATGGGCTGCCTGACTTGGCAGTGTAGAGGTACCCTGGTAGGTGAGGAGAATATATATGAGTATTCTTCCATGACCTTATCTACTTTCTTATGCTATGTGTAGAGGTCGGTTGTAGAGACCCTGGATGTGGCTGTGATATTTCGCTTATTCTGAGAGCGAATCCTAAAGAATAAAAACTTCCCCGTCTGAGAGATGACCTTCCTACATTGCTTAGTAGAGATCAAGGAAATAGCACCAGGTGGGACTACCTCATGTATCCTGTACAATTTCCTGTTCAAAGTAATAATAACACTATGAAGCCTAGACTCATATACAACATGACATTTCGATAAATAAGGTTGGCCCAAAAGAACATCACATAATTAGAGAGGAGAAACATCACACAATACATTGTCTTTGAAAGGCTTGATGTCGTATGACAATCGACACTGTTGGCTAACGCGGATATTTCTTCCTTGGCAGAGCCATCCAATGGTGTAGGATTATGGGTGAGGCATTGTGGGTAGGGCCAACTTCTTGATGACCTCTGTAGAGATGAGGTTCTTCTGGCTACCACTATCAACAATGAAGTGCAGCAGGGTGCCTTTTACCCACATTTGCGAATGGAAGAGGTGCTCTCCTTCGTCTGGATCATCTAGTTCACCAGGCTCGAGATTGGTGGTAGCAACGATGGCACTAGGTTCCGCATCAATGATCCATCTTCCCCTTTCTAGTTCTGGATCAGAGTCAGAATCCGCATCTAATTTAGAGGCTTTCACTTTGGCCACCAGTGACTTCTTTGAGTGACAATCGGTAGTGATATGCCAAGGGCTCTTATGGAAGTCACACCACTTCCCGGTATCTTTCTTTGTCTTTCCAGTGTCCTTCTTTGCTTGTGTATTGGACTGGTTTTCTTGATACTATCCATCTTTTCTCTGTCCTTTGTTCTATGGGTTGGGGCCACCCTTTCCTGGCTTTTGTTGTGAGGGGTTCCTGGGCCCAAATTGCCACGTCTTTTGTTTGAGCTTCTGCTCGATTTTGATGGCATATGGGTAGGCCGCGCCCAAGGATGATATGTCTAGAAATTCCATTTCAGTATGGATGTATCTATGAAGAGCACTATGATACTTGAGCACCAGATGTCACTCTGAATCTTTGATACCCAACTTGTTACACAAGGTATGGAATATATTTGTGAAATCTGGCACTGCTTGGTCTCTTTCTTGCCGCAGTGTGGTCCATTTGGTATATAAGTCGTCATAACTTCTGACAGGGTAGTATTGTTCCTTAATAGCATCCCTAAAGGAATCCCATGCGGATATGACTGTAAATAATGATGGTTCCTCTGTTTCCTTTTTCTCACAAAACATTTCCCACCAATCTTTGACATGGGGGATGGCTTTGAGGAGTGCAAAAGTAATATTTTCTCTATTCGAGAAGTTATGGATAGAAAAATACCCTTCTAGCAGATTCAACCACTTGTCTACAACATCTGTGTCTATCTAACCTTCAAATATAGGAATATAGAATTTTATTTGTACCTTTAAGGGGGTGGCGCCTCCGCTCGAAGAAGATGCGTCACCTATTGGTAGTCGTCGAAGGATTTGCATGAAACTATCCATCATCTCGTTCCTCTATTGCGTGAGGGCTTCCTCAATCAACAGTTTGAAAGGATATCATGTCCCATCGTATTTCTTTTCTCCTGCCATCAGAGGTCGCTTGGGCGTGCGAGAGATTTTGTCCTCAAGAGAAACAAGCTCAAGACCCAACTCTTTGTACTCTAACCTCGTTGGAGACATGCATTAAGATGACAAGGAGAAGACCGCTCTGATACCACTAATCCGGATTTTATGAGAAGAACAAAATGAATACATATTATTAACATATTCTTAACACAAAATAATAGATATACAGTAAAACTAGTTTTCTATTCGATAATGAAATAAGATGAAACTATAAAATGCAGCAGAAACAAGCTTGCCGGAATGGTGGCAGCTTATCTTTGAGAAGAGATGTGATGGTTGCGCTCATTCGTAAGAAGACAATTACAATGAGGCTATGAAGACATTTTATAATAAATAGGAATTCCAAAAACCCTAGACATCCAAAAACCTAACCCTAAGAGATGAAGCGCCAAAAGTCATATGGGCCCCATTTGGGTAAGTTAGTACATTAACTTCTCGGGGTTGTAACTTTTGCATACGATCTTTGTTTTAGGCATATGATAGCCCGTTGGAAAGGTATCATAGAGTATATTCATTTTGGGGCCTCAATCATGTTGAAGTATATCATTGAGAATCTCGATCCCGAAAA
Organism: Picea engelmannii; assembly: GCA_009831015.1. Taxonomy (NCBI): domain Eukaryota; kingdom Viridiplantae; phylum Streptophyta; class Pinopsida; order Pinales; family Pinaceae; genus Picea; species Picea engelmannii. The sequence goes on from ML801572.1 coordinate 334,708, forward strand.
ACTTCATTTAAGCCCTCAAAATGGCCTCGGAAGTGAAAACTGCTAAAAATAGTAAATTGCCAAAATTGCCAGAAAATTGTTTTGAGCCAGTTGGAAAAGGTGGGTGGCCACTGATATCCATCTGGATCAATTATCTCCTTACAAGGATTTCAATATTAATCCAATTCCTCGCATATAAGAAAATCAATCACATAGAAATGTAAATAAAGGGGATGAAGTCATAGTCAATAGTTGATAAAGGATCATGTAGGATATTAATCTCTTATCAACTAAGACTTAATTCCTTTATCATATGTGAGTATCTTGCAGTGGAAAAGAATGGGGTGAAGAGGGAATTCTCGCTAGATCCATGACCTAAAGTGGCATACCATTTTCTTAGATATATTACTTGTGATGGAAGACTAAGTTTGGTCTATGCATATAACTTCATATTCTTACACCATCTAAGACATTTATTTCACCAAAATCCTAAGCAAAATTTAAGTATCCCATTTTTTCTTTTGCACTCCCTGAGAGAGATGAGGACAAAGGTAAAGAGAAGTAAGAATGAGGAACTAGAACATCATGGCCTCATCAAGCTAGTAGTTTGTGATTCCTTATAAGTATAGAGTCTTAGGGTATCATGGGAATAATTTGTGGATATGGAGATATAGGCCTTTATGGAATCTCAACAGTCTTCTCAAGAGCTAAGCCTTGAGAGGGATATCATGAGGAATAATAAACAAGGCAGGCTAGGTACCTCCATGAAAAAACAATCTCAAAATAAATTCAAGGTACAATCCATAGACAAGGAAGTGGATTCTACCCTAATTAAATTAAGTACATCTCCAAGCAACTCATTAAATATTAGGGAGAAAACCACAATTCAAAGGGAGAGTGAGAAGTTCTATAGGAGAGCTAAGACTAGATCCCAAGAAAATCCTAAACCAATCATCCCAATCTCCTCTTCTATAGTAAATGTGGAGGAATCCCTTTCTTAAATGAATCACATTAGAGGAACCTAAGGAGGAAAATACAATGGAACCTATAGAATCCACCTTGCAACTCACTCTAAGAGAATTAGAATTAGCCAGGGATAAGGCCCTCAAATGTAAAAACATAGAAAAAGATAATATGGACAAGGGAAACAAGGTATAAGGAATCACAAAGGGCACTTGGAGAAACAATTCCATCACCTACAATAAAAGTTTCAAATCATGAGAATGCAAGGAGTTAACAGTCATAAGAAACTAGAAATGAAAAACAAGAATTTGAAGGAACAATTGAAAATAAATAAGAAGGATTTGACAGCTCAAATTTACCAGGAAATGATAATGAAGGTATCCATAACCAAAATGGCCTAGCTTGAAAAATATTTTATGAGATATAGGAAAATGACCAAAGTTCACAACCTTTTTCTCATAGAGCAGTGGTATAAATTTCAAATGTAGAGTCTAGTGCAATAGGTTGCATTTAATATAGAGACCCCAAAATAATTTGTGGGTGTATGTCAAGATAATGATGAAGAAATGAGGGATATGGTGTGTGAATTTTATCTACACAAAGTTTCCCTCCCACATCCCTACAAATAGAACCCAAACCCATATGTAGGGGATTTCCAACTCGGGGCACTATTGTATTGGATTCAACATGAGGATTTGAGAGAAGTTGAATTGAATAAATATAGTGAAGAAGAGATAAATATCCCTCTCTGGTTCAAGGTAGAAGCCCCCAAACTAGAAGAGATCATAACCATCAATGAGGCTCTCATCTCAAATGTGTAAGTGGCACCCATATTAGAATAAAAATAGATGAAATACATTGCTCATTTTGAGGAAACCTTAAGGATTCTAGGGAAGGAGGTATATTAATCTTTACAAAGGAGTGGTATTCCTTACAACATGGTATTCAAATAAGGGAACTCCACTCACCTAGAAATCTTGAATATGCCTTGTTTGGGACCTCACTTTGAAGGGATTCCTTGAGAAGATTAAAATGGAAGTGAATTGGGTTGAGGTTGGTGGTCGGCATGCAAATTGTTTGTTTAAACCTACAGTCCTCGTCGCTATAGCGACGAAAAAGTATGGCAACTATAACATTCTCATTGCAACAAAAAGTTATCATATTTTTTTCCACGGATGTTTGTCACTATATAGATGAATGTTTGTAAAAAAAATAAAAAACAATTACTACAACAAATTCTTATCATTTGTGTTTTTCCACGTAGTTATGTCACTATATAGACAAATGTTTGTTACTATATAAATGGATGCTTGTAAAATGTAAACAATTACTACAACAAATTCTTATCATTTTTGTTTTTCCACGTAGTTATGTCACTATATAGACAAATGTTTGTTACTATATAAATGGATGCTTGTGGCACACAAACGAATGAGGAAAAACCTAAATATCTTGGCTCATAGGTTGCTTGAGGGGGAGACTTATCAACAAAATCAAACTAATTTCCCAATACAAGACTAGCCCTAAAAGAATCAAGTTTTTCGTGTTGTTTTTCACATGAGAAAAAATTATTCTGAATAGGTGGAAGAAGCATCACCAACTCAACATGGAATGATGCAGTAATGACTCATACCATCGAGATAGTGTCTTTGAGGGTAAATGAAAATATTCAAAAGGGAGATAGAGGTATAAAATATTCCTTAGTTGATGTAATACAATCAAAACTCTCCAAATGTTGCCATGGGAACTCATGAGGGAGACCTATAAAGGTCAAGAATCCAAAAAGAGGAAGATTCGCCAAAAGCCTGAAATTTGGTTCCCCATGTACATCAAAAAGGAAAAATAGTTGGGCACCAACAACGTGTCATAAGTAAACATTAGAAATGGCACTGCTTCAAACCTATTAGTATCTAAGACAACCAAGACAAAAAAAGATTTGGGCTAATAAGAAAAATGATAGACTGAAGAATCCCTTGAGAACCCAATCTTGCTATAGTAAAGAAGATTTTTTCATAAAAAAATAAAAAATTATATCTAATAACAACAATAGTAAACTATAAAGCAACATGAAATGAACACAAAAATCAATAGAAAATAAGAATAGAAATGGAGTCGTCAAAAAATATAAGCACTTAGGTGCGAAAGAAGTGTAAGGGAAACTATAAGATGGAAATCTATAACAAAATATTAGAATCAATAACCTTCTCTTAAGATAACTTCTCTCCTAATCAATTAATGAAAAAATCATAATGCAACTTCTCTCCTAATTTCTTTTGTAAGGGTTTGATATTAATATCTTTGAAAACATTTCCAATAAAAAATTTCAAAAAGAACAACCACCAGAATTGAATAATACGAACTTTAAAATGTAAGCATCAAATCTATGTCTACGGGAATATTGTAGATTAATAATTACAATGATTCACAAGAGTGACCATTCTAGCATTAAATAGAATCAAATCTACTTCTTACTAATCTACTAATCTTGTTACATAGCCAATAAATAGGTACAAGCAGGTAGAACAACAAATATGGTCATTGAGTTGGGTTTTATACCTGGACTTGCATTTCTTTAAAAATTCCAAGGATTCATGGATGTGGCCATGCTAGGAATATGAAGAAAATATTGCATTCCATAACACAACACTTTATTAATCACTTCCAACCATAACATCAGATTCAAATGTATTCCTACATCATATTATAATCTACTGCAAATATAATTGCACTCCATGACACGTCATCTTGTTCAATCCTTCTTTCCATGTTTCAACAAACAATGTTAATATTCCCACATTTGGAAAACATATCTATAAGTGCATTGCCAACTACAACATAACATTCAAACCTAAAATTAACTATTTCTTTCAATGTTTCATCAATTATGCAATTGTGTAACACATTATGGAATACAATCATAGCCTAAAAATCAATCCAAAAAGAGAAGGTAAAGGTGGTACAAGATACAATAGTGAAGACAAAATCATTTTCATATGGAGAATGGGCTAGAGGTAAATGAAAGCAAGAAAGAAAACATTACAATTGTAATGAAAATAAGATTCTAGATAAAAAAAAACAAAACAAAAGAATTATATGACCATGAGACCAAGAATGGTGGAAAACTATAGATTCCCTTCAATGACTCAAACAATGACAACAATAAATAAGAACACAAAATTACTTCAAGAAGAGTGGTGAATATTTGTTTCTAAATTTAGTGTTAAACCAATGAATGTTTGAGTGGACCTATGAGAAACATGTTCTCCAAAAGATAGCCCTGCCAAGCTTTAGGAAGGAGTTAACACTCCAAAGAATCCATTTGTGCATGTATAAATGGAAATACACAATCAATTTTGAACTAAGTTACAAAAAATAACATTTTTGGTGATGAAAATCATTCTATGACAATTATTCATGTAGAGCTAGTAGGTTCTTATGATTGCAAGCTCAACAAGCATCAATTTTTTTTTTGGAATTTAGTATTGGGTAAAGTATTGTACCACTCATGTTTCCTTGGTCAACTTTGATATCCTTCAATCACATTGAAATTTGCGAAAATACATTGTAATAAGGATTGTATAGGTGGCCTATTTTGATGACCAGAAATTTGCATGGTGCAAGGAATCTAGTTTGAATCCTTTCCAAAAGAACTTCACAAAGATGGAAAAAAAATCAACTTCCAAGCCTTTTATTAATAATGTAGTGGATAAGGTTGTAGATAATCTAACAAAGCAAATAAGATTTTCTTTGAATTACTCATGCCAGTCTAAGTGAATTCACAAGAAATTTGTCTGTGTAACCTGTGTCAATGTTGGTATACACAATGAGACAATATTTTTTCATTGTAGACATATTACTGTACTGCTCAAAGTTTGAAACTCATAAATTTATCACTTGTTTCATAAAACTACATAATCTTCCCTTTTGAATCCACCTAAATCATTAGGTCTTAGGCTCAAGTGTTTCCTTTTATGCAACAAAGATTGTTTAAGATATGGAGAAACATATTTTTAGATTCCACACATTGTTTTCATTGCACAACTCCTGTATCAGATTTCTTTTCTAGAGAAACTAAGAGGAAGTAGAAGTTATAGCAATTGTAACCCTAACCTTTTACATAGATATTGCAATTGCAAAAAGGTGAGAATCAGTTGGGAAAGATGGCCTTGATTTCACTTTTACAATCATGGTACTTGGGATCAATAGAGTTGATAAGTGTGCAACCCTTAATCAAAATTTTGATGAGGTGAACTCTGGAAAAGATGTATTTTAAGGAAAGAACAAAGAAATTGCAAGAGATTGTTCATGGTAGAAAATCCACTAGATATTTGCAAGGTTATTTGTTTTCATTTCTACCTTCCATAATGCATCGAATTAAAAACATGCTTAGTGTAGCACAGTTTGGAAGATATTTTCAAATCAATGGCCATACAATTTGTGTCCCAACTATTAAGGTTTTTTGTTGACAATCAAAACATGCCAAGTTTTTATGTCACTAAAAATCCTAGGTACACTTGGTGATGATTTGTTAAAGTATATTTCTATTCGACATGTATTCACAACATATAGTCAATAATATGAAGGGAATTTGACTTACAAGAAGATACAAATTATATCAAATTGCACTATACAAGACTAGTTGTGATCAACAAATACCAGGTTATATAAGTAATGAATGCTTTGATGCTTTACACTTAATCATACCTTGGAAACATCTAGTTATGTACTATGGGGATCTCCAAGACATTCCATATCATGAAGAACATGCACATTAATGGATATAGAATGATGAATACTACAAATGTTGCAAATATCATGGAAGTGTTAATTGGTATCTATTCTTAAACTGGTGGTGAAATTGTATCTCTTGGTTTTTTGAAGTGGCTTTGCATGGACATTCACATTCCCTAGGATTTCTCCTCTACAAGGAAGCATGATACAAAATTTGTCTCTAATGTGAGTGTTCCTTATTTGGAATCATTATTGGAATTTTCTTTTCATGTTCGCATTGTTTTAGTGGAATATGTCCCATATGCATCATATAAGGAGCCATCATTTTCTAGATGTTATTAATGATTAAAATTCCTAGGGAATCGGATTACTACTTTGGTTGGATTACCACAAGAGTTGTAGTTCGAAAGTTTTGGGGATATTTTATTGAATCATTTACCAGTGTAATTCTTGTCGATTCTAAATTTGACACAAATATTGATTGGTATGCCATGAAGAATTGAAACTATGGATTGCATAAAATTGATGCCACTATATTTAGGTCACACTGACATATGTTGAGAAAAATGATTGGTCTCATTTTCCCAAAACCTAGGGAAAAATTAGGGCAAACAATGATTTAATCAACACAAAAATTGATCATGACTTACAAGAGTGAGACTCTTGGGAAATCGAGGCATATAGAGATTCTCTTGATGGATTATTTCCCCAAGTAGGCTATTCAAAAGGGTTTCCATCAAGTCTATGAGGTTATAACCCAATGAAAATTCAACTTGTAATGAAAAATGGGAAATCACGGTCTATTTTTAGCGATATTTCCCTAATGATTTGCATCTCAAAAGAAAACCTCACAAGAAAAATGAAATTTCAATACACATTACCCCATTAGAAGGATGGATGAGGTGGGGGTTTCTATCACATTGTTTTATATATATATATATATATATATATATATATATATATATATATATATATAATTTAGTCACTCAACTTCAATTAGAAAGATAAGTGCAAGCCTCATTGTTAATCAAGCATGGGCATAAGACTATTATGAAAGAACATAGGATAGTTCCAAGTGTAGTAGAGAGAGCGAGGGGTGATACATTCAAAATGAAAGATAGCAGTTAGGGACTGGTAGTAGAGGAACTACATACAATGATATGCATAATAACATGATGGGGATATGAGCATGGTAGGAATATGAGAGAGAATAGTTCCATTCAAACACAATATTATTTCTTTATATATGTAAGTATGTAATGAACAGTAGTCAACCTTCCTGTCCATAAATATAGTGGGTTGTTCCTACTTCATAGCCCCCTTAAGGTAAAAAAACATTTTATAAAATTGTGAGACAATAGTTCTATACGATTTTACAATATAGTTCCTAAATGTTTCAATTACAAATAAAATAGCATATTTAATAAACAAATAAATACTCCAATATAATGGGTATTTATCCATAATATACAAAGGCAAGGAAACCCACAACAATTACCAACACACAATCAAACTCATAAAAATTACTAGTAATTACAAACAATTTACCCAAACAATTATCCATACCAAACAAACAATTACTAGCAAAGGCAAGGTATCTCTATTTTAGGGTTAAGATACTACTTCACTACCATGCATGAAAATAATTACAAAGGATAGGGATATGCTTAGTCAAATGTGTTGGATGGGTGGGAGGAACAATCCAATAAAGTGTGAATTCAATACCACCCCAACACAACCCTCTTTCCATGTGGATGTTGTAGTATGCCATGTCAACTCATCCATGTGGGAAATCAGACTTTGTAAACGAGGGTGCATCACTATTGGTGTCCTTCCCCTATGGAAAAGTATTCTTTGAACCATTTTTAGAATTTATGAAGACATATTATGACTTTCATTGAATACAAACTTTACAGTATTCATTAAAAAAAGGTCCAGATACAAATGCAACATGTGTATGTCTATGATGTAAGCCACAAAGTTCCAAAAATTGTACATACATAAAGTAAAAAAATAAATAAAGTTTGAAAAATTTTATATACATTAAGTACACAAAATATTAAGTAATCATTTGATAGAGTTCTCATAAAAACAAAGTAAAAATTACAAATGCAACATATATGATCTATGAATTATCATATATGGCCACGTTCTCCTCTGCCACTCTCTCCTCCAAGTTGGCCTATAACACATTTGAAATGTATATTATAGACATAACCATAAGTGCTTATATTGAAAAAAGACTAATAATTACTATTAAATTATGATGCATCCAATCAAAGTTACAAAATTTCAACCATGATTGATACCTATGAATCACCAATTGGAACATCTTCCAAGATGGATGGAGAAGGTTGCGTCATACCCAAGGTCTCCTCATGGTTCCCCTACATATACATATACATATAAGTACATATGTAGAACATTTTTAAACAATTTAATGAATTAAAATTAAATGATTGACACTTGAAATCATAGTTTTAAACTTTGAAACATGCAATTTTCATAACTAAAAAAGTTTCAAACATGCAATTATGCTTGTGAAGTCCCAACCTCTAGAAAATTTCCCATGCCTAGTGTTGAAAGTCCCAAATTTAATGATAAATTATTTAACATTAGAGTGAACTCCAATTAAGGAACATAAACATTTTGTGTTAGTTCAAAAGTTGTGATGAGGTGGATCTAATAAAAGAATTATCATTGAATTCATGAAAGATGTACCAATTGTAACACATGCCAATCCAATGCCCTCTTCATCATGCCCAATTGATTTTTTCCAACCATTGCGACAAAACTTTGCATAAGCTCATACCTCTTCGAGGCCCATGTAGTCTATATCATCATCTGTCTTATATAAAAAAATATCATGATCATTGGATCATTCTCTTTCTCGGTTCAAACCGACATCAATACCAACCAAAGGTAAATTTAGATTATTGTCTATTGCATCCCTTGCATCCCAACCAACTTGTGAAGTGGCCTCCATATTTGAACATAGAGAAACCACCCTTGGTGGATGAGATACCAAGGGTGGTGGAGGTATAGGAAACGATGGATCTCGAAATGCACCTCTTTGATTATACATTCGACCTTTACCAACACCATAATATTTGGATGGTAAGTCGATATAATTTGGGTGCATATTCTCAAAAAAATATGCATAGATAAATGATCCAGATTATTTTAGGAACGATATGAAGGAAGAGATATAACAGAGATATAAAAAATAATTACACAAAGCTATGGAAAGGAACATAGTAATACAATAAAGATCATATTCTATTAATAACGGTTTGAAATACAAAAGACTCTAAAATGCAAAAGCACACAAGATAGCTATAATGGTGTAGTTTATCTCTAAGAAGATATGTGTCGAATATGTTCATTTACAAGAATATCATTGCAATGAGGATCCAAAGGCATTTTTAACACAAATAATAAATTAGAAAACCCTAAAAATCCAAAAACCTAACCCTAGGAGATGAAGCGCCAAAAGTCATGTGGGCCTTGATGGGGCACATTGGTACATCAACTTCTCGAGGTCGTAACATTTTCATATGATATTCATTTTAGGCACACGATATCCCATTGGAAAGGTCTATCTAAAGAATACACATGTTTCCATCACAATATAGCTTTTTTTATAGTTTGATTATGGCATGCCCAAAAACAGTTATTTAGGCCCTCAAAACGACCCCAGAAGTTTAGAACCCGAAAAGCGAGAAAAAAATTGTTGAAATGGAAATTGGGATTTGATCCAGTGGAATAGGTGGGTGGCCACTGATATCCACCTAGATAATTCATCCCCCCTTAGGAACAAATGGTATCCATTGCGTTAAGTGTCGACATCAAATGAGGAAACTTCTATTGAACTTAACTCCTAGTGAGCCACTTGCCTTGATGAAGAAACTGTCATGAAGAAAATTTCCATCTTAGAAGTTAGAGAATCGATCGACGACCACAAAGACATAGTCATTACCATGCTTGGTTGAAGGAATATCGGACATGTATTCCATGGAGATGGACTCCCAAGGCATATCCAGAGTAGGCAGAGGGGTGTATAGCCCTTGTTTCTTGATGGAGGGATTGGAAATGGCACAGGAATTGTAGGATCTGAGGTACTTGCGAACATCTTGTCGAAGATTCAACCAACAAAAATGCTTCTATAGTACTTCCATTGAATTTTCTGTTGGATTACTGAGAGGGGGGGTGAATCAGTAATAGAGCAATTTAACCATATAATCCAAGTGTTATATCAATGAAGCATTATTATCCAATAACTGCAGAGTAAATAAGCAATGAACAAATGAACAATCATACACATA
>ML801572.1:347595-369983 GCA_009831015.1 Picea engelmannii
CACCTTACTTTATCATTTCTTGATTTTGTCACTTCTCTTTATTATTTAAATAATCCACCTTGACTTTGTCACTTTACTTTATCATTTAAATAATTATTTCTTCTTTTAGGTCACTTTGACTTCTTTGACCTTGGGGGATTCAATCCTTCATGTGGGGGTCCTTCATCTTCGTAAGGCCATAACTCTCAAATCATGAGGAGTTATGAGACATTTCACATACCAACGGAAATGGAATGACAAGAACTATCCATCTAGGATAGTTTCACCAACAATTTCCTTGATCTTCATCTCATTATTCCATATACAAGCATGGGTCCTCCAACCATTCTTCTAGGATAACTCAATCCGCAAAGCATCTTCCTATGAGGGATTTAACCATAAGGGGACCACTTTGGATTTCATCCATTTGTGCACCTTATCAACCATGATAAGACTATAATGATTAATATTTGCATCAATCCACCACTGCATCATATACATCAACTATGCATCATGTATCAATGACAACTCATTGATCCATCTTCGTCTTATACTAAGATCAAACCTTTGTCCTTTGACATCATTCAATCATCCTTTGGCATCAATCAAACAATCAATCATTTGAAATCAATCACTTGACATCAATCAATCACACCTTTGGATCTGCATCAATCAATCAATCAATCACTTGATATCAATCAATCAACATTTTTCATCAACGACAACATGATCCAACAATATCCCCCTTTGGCATTGATGGAAATACCAACATTGATGTCAATACCAATTTACCAATTATTGATGTCAACATGTAGATAAGGCGTGCTTTACATCAATAGTCAATGTGACTATCTCTCTCAATTGTGACTATCTCTTCCAATCAATAATCATCAATCACATCAATGTGATTATCTCTCCCCCTTTGACATCAATGGAAAAGGGTCATTCTCCTCTTGGGGCTGCTCCCCCTACTTGAACTTTCCTTGAGGTTGATCCCCCTATCCGAGTGCCTTTGATCTTCCTCTAAATAAGCTCTCCACTTTTGAACAAGGGATATCACTCTGATGTAATGTTGAATATGCATCGAACATACTCCACCTATGACCATTGCTCCCCCTGGAATTATGCTTATGTGATATTTATTCAAATATAGGGCTCTTTTCTAGGTATGCATCTGATAAATATCTCCTCCTAGAATCATGGGAAGAATAATGACTCCCCCTATGGGTATGTCTCCCCTATATTCTCTACAAGATGAACAATGTGCTACCATATCACGATCCTTGGACCTGTTCATGCATCAAACTCATGCCATACCAAGCATCATGAAGAAAAATATATGTCAACAATGAAATAAAGAATCATGAGAAAAATATCAACCAAGTGCATCCTGTACAAAATGTATTCTCATCATGCACAACACCTATGTACATCAACATCATGCAATGTGTCAAAAGATATCATCCATGGAATGTATCAATCATATGCCTCTATCAACATGTTAACATGTGCATCTACCAATATGCCAACAATGTGCATCCACCAATATTCCAACCATGTGCATATACCAATATGCCAACCATGTGCATCTAACAACATGCCAAACAATGTATCATATCACTCATGATATGTCTCCATCGTGAACCAAGTGCCACAATCATGTATCTCAAACAAATGCCAATTGTTGTGCTAATCAAGTAGTACCAATGGTGTAGTATCATCAAGCATATGACATCTATGAGTGTACCAAACATGTACATTACCATGCACCAATACCACAAAATGATGAATCCCATATATGTATGCCAAATATTCCATAAATCATGTGTCAATCAAAATGTTAGTAGGTGCCTCTACCAATGTAGTAGAAAAGTACCAATCATGCATAAACTATAGATCAACAATGATGTACAATATGATAACCCAATTAACTCACCAACCACATGTCCCAATGTGTAGCCCATCCATATGCTAAATGCATGCATCAAGCTTTCCAACAAGTAAGCTTCCAATACATCATCAAGATATATCACATCACCAAGGTGTCATAACTTCACTGTCATAACCAACATTGTTATTCAACAGAAAATGCATCAATCCATACTCATGGGTTAGTGCCATGTACCCAAGATTTTATTTTACATCATTGATGCATACCCCCAACCCTCGGCCCGATATCCGCGTAGGATATTCTCTAAACCTCCACAAGAGTTAAGCAAAACCCTTGATTAAGACCGCGAAGGATTTTCGAGTCTCGCGAGTTCAGTGCTTTCAATACAATTCCACCACTCTCTACAACAACCAAGATGCGAATCTCCGAATGGGCACAAGGGATAAGCCCCCTCTCTTCAGCCCCTTGGAAAAGTGACCACAACCAAGGCCTTAATGCAAGCTCCTTTGTGACTCGCGATCTCGCAAGTTGGAGAGTCGAAGACTCTCAACTCCTCTTGCTCCAAATATCTGATACCTGAAATGCGATACGGGTATGGCTCCTCCTTGCTAGAGCCTTTACAAATGACCACTGGCTAGAGCTTAACTCTAGTACCTCTCACAACTCACAACTTCACGAGTTGGAGTGTTGAGCCCTTGTGCTCCTCCTTTGCAAAACCCCGAAGCACGATAAGTCAACAATGGGTTGACTCCTTCCAAGGTGACGCGTGTACGCCACCTGTCACCTACTTTGTCCTTTTATGTTCATTGTATGTTTGCACCACCTATCAACCACGTGGTCCCCACCTAACGGATGTTCCATGTGTTCGCAGGAGCCCTCAGTGCTCGACACTTCACGACTTCTGTAGTAAAAAAGAAATGCTTCCAACCTTTCAACCCCCGATACGCGATACCACGTGGAGGTTCTAATCCAATGGTTCTCTCGTGGCTAGGATCCAATGGTATGGATCTCCTTCCCTTCTCCTCGTGACTTAGGACTTGGAGCGACCAAGATTTTGGTCTACCCTCCAAAATCACAAACCCTGAATTCGCAAAATGACCCAACGACGTGGGGTAAAACGATATCAACGACTCATATTGACCCTCACTCCTGGGTGATGAGGTTAACCAACCTCTAACCACCTTGAAACTCTCATCGATCCTATGTTCCTCACGATATCGCGAGTTCTGCATGGAGAATTCAGACCATCTTCCTCTGTCCTTGATAATTCTTTGTCCCTAAACTACAACAAAGGCGATTTGACCTGTTATTTTCTTGATTTCAATCCAAGTTGTTCTTTGCTCGGCCTTATGTCTTTCAGGATTTTAGCGGGGTCTTCACCTCAAAATCCCCGACATATTTCAAATCTATGCCACGTGTCATTCCAGATATGACGGTTGGAACCTTCACCTTATCCTTCTCGCAACTTATCATGATCTGATGGCTCTCGTGATTTTGGCACTCTCTCTTGGAAGTGCTCCACCATTCATTTGCAGCTCTTGTGCGCCTAGTTCCAAAACCCTGGTGGATTTTGTATCTCTTCCATGTGCCCTCCACAAATTGATGGTCTTGATTCTTTTGAGACATCAGTTCTAGGGAAATTGGGGGAATCTTCACTCTCGAACTCCCGGTGAACAAATCCACGAAATGTGGAACTCTTGACATGCGTCCTCTGAGATGGACGGTCCCAATGTTTTCGGGACTTTGATGAGCCCTCTCTCCTCTACTTCCATGATATTTTAAACCCCTTTCACCTTCTCCTGGATCCGATGGCTATCGGCCCTCGGTGCTAGATCTGGCAGTCAAGATATTCTCCTGTGATTTGAGACCTTGAGTGGTCCCGTTGTTATCTCCCGTGCAACTAAGTTTGATCCAACGACCTACGGCTATTCAACACTTCCTCTTGAAGGCTCTCCACCATCCATTCCAATCTCTTCTCCTTCACAATATTTCTGAGTGTCTAGACATAGATTTTGACGTTCCAGATTCTCCACTTATGCCAATTCGATGGCAGTTGTTGCTGCTCCTCCTGAGCTTGCACTTCTTCCCTTTCCTTGGAATATTTTCGACACTTGAAGGTCTCAGCCTTCGATGCTTCTCTTGAGATCCTAGTTCCTTTGGGTCTCATATATGTTATGGGAATGATTCCCCTCCTGATCTCTGTCAACTCATAAACCTCGAAGGCTTTTTGGCCTTCTGCTCCTTTTTGCTATTGCTCTATGTGCAAAGGCACTGTTCCTACTAAGCTTCACTCACTCTGAAACCTTGAAAAGGTTTCTCTACCTCTACACTCCTTGTAGGATTCCTACACACAACTGTGCTATCCATCCTGAGCTTTGCCTACTCGAATCTCTAAGGAATTCGGCCCTTGTATTTCCCTTCAAAGGGGAATTTGACGCCCTCTTGGAAATCGCGTGATCAAGTACTCCTTGCTGAGCTACAGAGTGTTCAAAAGTTCTGCGAGTATCTTCCTTTGATACTCCTCTCCTCAAACTCGACAGAGAGTTCTCTTCGGTGCACTCGTACACTCGCTTAACACCCTCCTGGCAGAGCTCTATAGAATTATCAGAAATTCTATAAGTGTCTTCTCCTCCAACACTCTCCTTTTCATAGAACTTGAAATAGAGTTCTCCTCGTGCACTCTTTTCACTCGCTCGATGCCCTCTTGGCAGAGCTTCACATAATTCACAGCAATTTTGTCTTCTCTCTGTGCCCTCCTCTGCATAGTCTTACCTCCAAGGTATTCAACAACCCTGAGGCTTCTCCCTTGAGTTAATGATTCCACTGGTGTGCCCTCTTGGAATTTCTTTGTCTGAGTTCCACAGAATCCATATGTGCACTCTGGCACAGCCTTATAAAGTCCCCATCACTCTATCATGCAACCTCTTGCATGAAACCAAAAAGAATCCAGACTAAAATCAAAGAAACTCAACAGACATTAAACTTTGTCTATCCCTGCAAATGTAAACTAACATGCATCTACATCATATAATGAACACATACATAACATTCATGAAAGACACATAAACACATAGAAACAAATATGCAGGAAAAATTTCTTTGTATTATCTCAGAATATATGTTTACAATGGGTATGAGCTTAGACTGCAATAGAGTCTCGACTCTCCTCTCTTCCTCTCTTTTATACATTCTCTCTAAATTCAAGATGCTAATATATTTTACAAAAAGGAGCTCCTCGAGATCTTCCCTCCATCTCACCGACTCTCATAAATTACAATGAATTACATTCAATGGGACATCTAATCCGAATTGGATCTAGATCCCCATAAACCTATCAGCCATTAAAGGTGACA
The DNA here is from genome assembly GCA_009831015.1 of Picea engelmannii. Lineage (NCBI taxonomy): Eukaryota > Viridiplantae > Streptophyta > Pinopsida > Pinales > Pinaceae > Picea > Picea engelmannii. Next base: position 352,819 of record ML801572.1, read on the forward strand.
CTATCTACTACATGAAAAAAGGCATATGTGCGACTCTTCGGCCTTACAACAATTATTACAAATTTGAAAATGAGAGGGTTGGTGCCTCTCGCCTCTATTGAATGCACGATGAATGTGTTGCCTAACTGACGCGTTGTTGGATTGGAACGATGCTCCTACATCATACTCCACTGTTGCAGAAAATTCATGAGCTCATGCTCATGAGCTTCCCAACTCTGTTGTTGAAATCCACCTAGATCCCAAATAGTTCTCTGGAGCTATTCATCTACTCCATCACCTTGTTGATGTTTTTATTGCTTCCCTGCTACTATGTCATGCTTCCTTCCACTCAGCTTCTCCTTGCTAGAAGATTCTGCTGCTGACCTCAACATCAGCCTTTTAATTCCCTCAATTACCTCATCCATCTGCTCCAGTGGTTGGCGCTCTTTATGCGGTCTCCTCGGTTTCACTTCTTCCTCATCAGTGGGTAGATCTACTCAATCCCTCTTGTGATTTTCTCCACATTTTGTGGCCTTAACTTGCCACTTTGCTGCAAAATTCAATTTCACAGTCTCACCATTGAGTTGTTTCTCAACTTCTTCCTTTGACAGTTTTGTCTCTGCCATTTCTCCTTGAGTTGGTTCAACTCCAGCCTCCTCCAGCTGCTCCCTGGACTGGAATTCTGCTTCACCTTATGTTGTAGACCTTAGCGCTACACTCATCATCTGTTCAGCTCCCTGGCTAAATTTTCTAATAAATTCCTCTGAATGCTCCTCTGTTAACATCATGACTGTCTCCTTCCATCCATGTTTTGGTTATGGATGGTCTAACCAATCCTCCAACATCCTCAATTCCATCTCCCACAGGGTGAGAAACTCATCTATGTGCTCCTCTTTTGATGGAGCAGATTTTGATGTCTACTCCATTTCTTCTTTCTCTTTGATAGTCATAGCTGGTTGTCCTTCTACTTTTTTTGCATCTGTAACACAGGATTCATCCTCAACTGAGTTTTATGGCAGGAATACCTCTATCCCTCCAATGATCAGAAAGTGTGCCCAATCCTTCTCCATCAGCTCTCCTTGCTGATATGAACTCACCTCTGAGCTCATCTTCTCTCCCTTGCCCACTTGGCAATATGGGATTTCTTCTCTTCCCACCTAGCAGTCTATGATATCTCCTAGTGATCCCATCTCATTTCCCACCTAGTAACTTGAAAGTTCCTCACTGCTCATCTAGCAGTCTCTGATATCTTCCAGTGATCTCTTCTCCTCATCATCACTGATATTTCTCCTAGCTTCTGGCTCACAGATGTGAACCAATTCCAATGTGTCTCTGGGCATTTCAACATATCTTAGCCACCTTCTCAACATCCTTCACTTTCCTCTGGCCAACAATATTTGAATAGGCCATTTCACCTTCCTCCTGATGGGCCATTCGTATACCCAACATGTTCTTGCATCCTACTGCATCTTCAATGCAAGTTGTTCCAATCTCGCCCTCACCTCAATGAGTTCTTTGTCCATTTTTTATTTTCCCTTCTATTGGTGTTCCTTGCCTTGACCATTCCTATGGATTTCAATAGCCATATTCATCCTCCTACCTGCCCTCCTAGAAATTTTGTTGCTGTCACTCTGCGACTGAGAGCACTTCCATCATCTCCTACACTCCACCTAACTGTACCATTTTTTGGTACGTCCTGCAACAATATTTTCACAGAAAGCATCAATACTTTGTCTTCCTTCAGCTCCTGATACCACCTGATGGTATCGAACTCTCTCTTGTTTACTCTACCTCCCTCTGCCTAAAATCTACAGACATAAAGTGGCTCTGATACCACAACTGATAGTGTGCATCAGAGTATTTTCTTCAATCCCTTCTGCTTGAAATATACAAACGAAGTATCAGGATTTGATACCACAACTGATATAGACCCTCAACCCTTGGGCTGAGATCCACACAGGATCTTCTCTATACCTCCACAAGAGTTAAGAAAAACCCTTGATTAAGACCGCAAAGGATTTTTGGATCTCGTGAGTTAGGCACTTTCAACACAATGCCACTGCTCTCTACAACAGTCGATATGAAAAGCTCTGAATGGGTGTAAGGAATAAGCCCCCTCTCTTCAACCCCTTGGAAAAGTGACCATGGCGAAGGCCTTAGCGTAAGCTCCTTTAATGACTTGCGATCTCGCAAGTTGGAGAGTCGAAAACTCTCGACTCCTCTATCTCCAAATCTCTGATACCCGAAATGAAATATGGGTATGGCTCCTCCTCACTAGCGCCTTTACAAATGACCACTAGCTAGATCTTAACTCTATCACCTCTCTCAACTCATGACTTCACGAGTTGGAGTTTTGAGCCCTCGTGCTCCTCCTTTGCGAAACCCCGAAGCATGATAAGCCAATGATGGGTTGACTTCTTCCAAGGTGATGTGTGTATGCCACATGTTGCCTACTTCCACCTTTTATGTGCGTTGTATGTTTTCACCACCTGTCAACCATGCGATCCCCACCTAATGTATGTGAAACGTGTTCACACGATCCCTTAATGCTCATCACTTTGTGAATTCTACAGTCGAAAATAAATCCTTCCAACCTTTGAACACCGGATATGTGATACCACGCGTAGGTTTTGATCCAATGGTTCTCTTGTGGCTAGAATCCAATGGTCTTGATCTCCTTCCCTGCTCTTCATGACTCGGGACTTGGAGAAACCAAGAATTTGGTCTGCCCTCCAAACTCATGAACCTCGAATTCGCAAAATGATCCAACGGCGTGGGATGAAACGAGATCAATGGCTCATATTGACCCTCACTCTTGGGTGATGAGGTTAACCTGCCTCTAACCACCTTGAAACTCCCATCGATCCTACGGTCCTCGTGATCTCATAAGTTCTCCATGGAGAATTCAGACCACCCACCTCTTTCCTTGATAATTCTTTGTCCCTGGACTACGACAAAAATGATTTGACCTATTATTTTATTGATTTTGATCCAACTTGTTATTCACTCGGCCTTTTGTTTTTCAAGATTTTGGCGGGGTCTTCACCTCCAAATCCCCGATAACCAAATCCTCGATGGATTTTAGATCTCTTCCACACGTCATTCTAGATCCGACGACTGGAGCCTTCACCTTATCCTCCTCCCAACTTATCACGATCTGATGGCTCTCATGATTTCGGCACTCTCTCTTGCAAGTGCTCCATCGTTCATTCGTAGCTCTTGTGCGCCGAGTTCCGAAACCCTGATGGATTCTATATCTACACCACGTGCCCTACACAAATGGACGATCCTAATTATTCCTGGACTTCCCTTCTCGGGAAATTGGGGGAGTCTTCACTCTCAAACTCCTGGTGAACAAATCCCCGAAATGTGGATCTCTTGACATGCGTCCTCTGAGATGGATGGTCCCAATTTTTTCGAGACTTTGATGAGTCCTCTCTCCTCTGCTTCCATGAGATTTTAAACCCCTTTCACCTTCTCCCAGATCCAATTGCTATTAGCCCTCGGCGCTAGATCTGATGGTCCAAATCTATTCTCCTGTGATTTGAGAACTTGAGTGGTCTCGTTGTTATCTCCCGTGCAACTCTGTTTGATCCAATGGCCTACGGTTATTCGACACTTCCTCTTGAAGTCTCTCCATAATCTATTCCAATCTCTTCTCCTTCACAATATGTCTGAGTGTTTGGACGTAGATTTGGATGGTCCAGATTCTCCACTTCTGCCAATCCGATGGCAGTTGTTGTTCCTCCTCCTGAGCTTGCACTTCTTCCCTTCCCTTGGAAGATTTCTGACTATTGAAGGTCTCGTCCTTCGATGCTTCTCTTGTGATCTTGGTTCCTTTGGGTCTCATCTGTGTTATGGAAACGCTTCCCCTCCTAATCTTTTTCAACTCAAAAACCTCGAAGGCTTCTTGGCCTTCGGCTCCTTTCTGCTATTTCTGTATGCGCAAAGGCATTGTTCCTCCTGAGCTTCACTCACTCTGAAACCTCGAAAAGGTTTCTCTACCTCTACACTCCTTGCAGGATTTCTACACACGACTGTGTTATCCTTCCTAAGCTTTGCCTGCTAGAATCTCTAAGGAATTAAGCCCTTGTATTTCCCTTCAAAGGGGAATTCGATGGCCTCCTGAAAATCGCACGCTCAAGCACTCCTTGTTGAGCTATAGAGCGTTTGACAGTTCTGTGAGTATCTTCCTTTGATACTCCTTTCCTTGAATGCGATAGAAAGTTCTCTTGGGTTCACTCGTGCACTCGCTCAATGCCCTCCTGGAAAAGCTCTACAGAATTCTCAGAAATTCTATAAGTGTCTTCTCCTCTGGCACTCTTCCTTTCACAGAACTCGAAATAAATTTCTCCTCATGCACTCCTTGCACTCGCTCGACGCCCTCCTAGAAGAGCTTCATAGAATTCACAGTGATTTTGTCTTCTCTCTGTGCCCTCCTCTACACAGTCTTACCTCCAAGGTATTCAACAACCCTGAGGCTTCTCCCTTGATTTAATGATTCAACTGGTGTGCCCTCTTGGAATTTATTTGTCTGAATTCTGCAAAATCCATATGTGCACTTTGGCATAGCCTTACAGAGTCCTCAACACTCTGTCATGCAACCTCTTGCATGAAGCCATAAAGAATCCAAACTAAAATCAAAGAAAATAAATAGACAGTAAACTTTGTCTATCCCTGCAAATGTAAACTAAAATACATCTAAAGAATATAATGAACACATACATAGCATTCATGGAAGACACATAAACACATAGAAACAAATATGCAGGAAAAATGTCTTTGTATTATCTCAGAATATTTGTTTACAATGGGTATGAGCTCGGAATGCAACAAAGTCTCGACTCTCCTCTCACCCTCTCTTTTCTACATGCTCTCTAAATTCAATATGCTAAGATATTTTACAAAAAGGGGCTCCTCGAGCTCTTCCCTCCATCTCACCTACTCTCATAAATTACAATGAATTAAATTCAATGGGCCATCTAATCCAAATCGGATCTAGATCCCCATCAACCTGTCAGCCATTAAAGGTGACCCTATCTACTACATGAAAAAAATCATATGTGAATCTCTTCAGCCTTACAATAGTTATTACAAATTTGAAAATGAGAGGGTTGGCACCTCTCGCCTCTATTGAATGTGCGCTGAATGTGTCGCCTAGCTGGCACATTGCTAGATTGGAGCAATGCTCCTGGATCAATCATCACCTTACATAATCCAATATAGACTCATGAAAACCTACAACAAATAGTTTCAGAACCTACAACATAGAGTTATACCATCACATCAAACTCTAATCCATGTGCATAGCCCTTTTCCCTAAGCTTCACCATATATACGTGGTCTGCTGCACATACAACTCGTGTATGTATGCGACCTATTCAAGGTCAGCCTGTGTATGTATGCAACTGATACCACTGTCACCCATGTATGCCTCAGTAGATGACACTTTTGAACTTCCCTTTAGTCTTTCGTTCTATTTTGGTTGCTCTGTCTTCTTCACCCACTTCTATAGATGTCCCTTCTCCTCAGAACTTGACCTCTGAGCATCCATATTTTCAAATATGTCTCCTTTCCTTACTTCACTCCTTCTTCTAGCCATGCTATGTGAAGTCCTCATCATGGAATTTCTTCTTGTGTTCTGTCACTCCTAGGATTTGTTGACAAATCCACTATAGTTGTAGCATCTCATAGTGTTATAGTGAACAGAAATGTGTCCTACTTGATCATGTCTCCAACACCTTATGGTGTTATAAAATATTCCATTATATCTCCTTTCATAAGCTCTACATTCAAACGATTTGTGACAATATTCATTACATTAATAACAATGCCCATGAAAAATACTTTCATACCTTTGCTTTGGTGTCCCAAGAATAGCTTCTTGATGTCTTCCATGCTTTGTTCTTTTAAAATTGTCCTTTCCTTGTGTAGATGGTTTCTTTGCAACATTTTCTTCCTTCTTTGATGGACTTACCTCATGCTTCTTTGAGGTAATTGCTTCAACATGTGTAGCTTCTTCTTCGTATCCAAGTCTTGATTTATCACACTGTGATATTTGACTTTCCAAGATCTCATCCAAGATTCGTGAGCTATTCAAGAATTTGTTTGACTTTTCTACCTTCTTTCTAAGGTCAACAATTTTAGCTTCTAACTTACAACATGACTGTTCCTTTTCATTTATTTGATTATTCAATAGTTCCTCTATTCTTTTGGCTTCTTCAATTTGGGTCTTGAGATGGACAATGGTTTCAAAAAAATTTCTAATCTCATCATCTACATTCATATATTCTTTTCCATTCTTTAGTCTTGTGATCTCTTATTCCTTTTCTTCTAATTGAGTCTTATTGCTCTCTTCTTGTTCTTTGAGCATTTCCTTTAATTTCAAGATGTGCCTTAGTCTCCTCCTAAGAAACTTATTAGTGTTATCTGAAAGATAGTTATAGTCTATATAATAATGATCACTTCTATATCTATATAAACCCTCTTCAACTTCATTTTGAAGTTTTAATGGATTTTCTTCTATTCTTTTCATGGGATAATTACCATCAAACTTTACACGAACTGTTTCTAGATCTTCTTCTTCACTTGTAGAGAAAAATTCATCATCATCATTGCAATCAAGGGTTTTGGGGGTTCTTTACTTCATTTGAAATATCTTCATGATCTTCCTTTTTGCCAACATCAACACATAATTCTTTGCCTTCATTTGAAATGTCTTCAAGATCTTCCTTTGTGCTATCATCACTTGATTCTTTATCTTCACTTGAAACTTTTTCAAGATCACATTTAGAAATAATACAATCAAGGGTTTTTGGAGATTATTTACCTTTAATGATCTTGATGGAGTGATCTTCAATATCTTCCTTCTCCTTCTTGCTTTGATATGTCTCCTCTAGCTTTAGCCATAGATCCTTGGCGGAAGTGCATTGTCCCATGCTCTCTTTGATAGGGCTTTAGAGTCCACTAAGAATGGTCTTGAGAGCCAATGCATCATTCTTCTTTCCTTCTCTTTGAGCTGCAAACTTTGACTTGTACTTCAAAGAAACTGATCCACCAATGGTTGTCTTCCAAATTGCTTCTCCCATTGTCTTCAAATGTAATCTCCTCTCTATTCTCCAGGTAGAATAGTTTTCCTCATCAAGGATTGGAACTTCATCATCCATTTGTGTGTCTATGGAAGTCCTTCAAGCTTGTTAAGGCTTGTAGTGTAGTCTCTCTCTGATACCAATTGTTGGACACACCTACCACACTTAGAGGGGGGGGGAGTGAATGAGTGTGGGGATATTTTTCCCAAAACTTCCCTCTTTCAAAAAAATCATTAGTTAGGATTCAACATTTACTTATTACTCATTGTTGTCATTTATAACCAGTTAGATGTGAACACATATCAGCAATATATCATCAAAATTCATCACCACAAGGAACACAAAGAACACAAGATGTATGTACAATTTTTTTTTTAATACGGACTACAATCCTTGCGGTTTTTTAGAAACAACCGGATAGAGTAAAACTCTACAAGAGAATCATCTCTATCATGAAAGACTCAGCTTACACACTCAACACCAACTGATATGAGACAAACATACTCAAGATATATCAATCTGTAACAGGTACACGACCTGTCAATAGAGCAGCACGCATATGTACGTGCCCTACCAGTAGTACAGCTTGTGTGTATAGGTGTCCAAAAAATACTACAGCCTGTGTATACCTTCTGAACTATTAGGGTTTATCATTTTCATCACATGCTCAAATCCTCTGCAACCTGCAATCATATTCTCTTATGTCTTTCACTGTCCAAACTGACCCACAGCCAGTCACAACACATTCAATCTCTCCAATAGTCTACTCATGCTCCACAACCAATCAATATGAATGTTATCTCAATCATGTATAAACAACTAGTATACCGTAGCAATCATCTCACCATTGAATCACAAGAGTACTGCTCACTCCATCAACCAACATAGACCGCATCACAACAACCATACCAAGAATTCCCTAAGCATTCAAAACACAACAAGCTATACTATCAATCAAGACAATAGTGTAACCATGCATTGTCTCAGTGACATATCTGAGCCTATAGAATGCAGATCTGGAACCTGCCTCAGTCTTCATCAGCTTGTCATCATCTCAACCACAAATATCCATGAGTTTATCCATTGTACGCTCCCTATACACTAATAGCCCATGTATTGTATGCACCTCGTACGAAGACAACTTGTGTATACGCACCCTATACATAGATAGTTCGTGTACGCACCAGAAAATAGGGTTTTTCTATGATTTCGAGAATTTTGTCGTCATGGTCTCAGACTTGCCAAAAATTCAATGCGTCTATGAGATCCTCTCGATCTCCTCTTTCTCAGAATAGATCTTCAATCATGCTCAAGAGATCCACACCAAAATGCTCTCACAAGAAGCTCTCTGTCAATACTCCAAAAGATATTCTCACAAGAAGCTCTCCATTAATCCACACAAGGGATGGATTGCAAGAGATAATTGCTATATTATTTATACTTTCATCCTATAGGTCACTTAACCCATTTCTTAGGTCACTTAACCCATTTTTAGGTCACTTAACCTATTTTCCTTTTTTTAGGGTTTAACCACTTTATATAAATAGAAAGTTCTCCAATACTTTATCATTTAAATATTCCTTCTTGATTTTGTCACCTTACTTTATCATTTCTTGATTTTTTCACTTCTCTTTATTATTTAAATAATCCACCTTGACTTTGTCACTTTACTTTATCATTTAAATAATGATTTATTCTTTTAGGTCACTTTGACTTCTTCGACCTTTGGGGCTTCAATCCTTCATGTGGGGGTCCTTCATCTTCATAAGGCCATAACTCTCAAACCATGAGGAGTTATGTGACATTCCACATACCACCGGAAATGGCATGAAAAGCACTATCCATCTAGGATATTTTCACCAACAATTTCCTTGATCTTCATCTCCTTATTCCATATACAAGCATGGGTCCTCCAACCATTCTTCTAGGATAACTCAATCTGTAAAGAATCTTCCCGTGAGGGCTTTCACAATAAGGGGACCACTTTGGATTTCATCCATTTGTGCACCTTATCAACCATGATAAGACTATAATGATTCATCTTTGCATCAATCCACCATAGCATCATATACATCAACTATGCATCATGTATCAATGACAACTCATTGATCCATCTTCATCATATACTAAGATCAAACCTTTGACCTTTGACATCATTCAATCATCATTTGGCACCAATCAAACAATCAATCAGTTGACAGCAATCAATCACACCTTTGGATTTTCATCAATCAATCAATCAATCACTTGACATCAATCAATCAACATTTTGCATCAATGACAACATGATCCAACACAATCTTGGTCTAACCTATGGGGTTATAAATAAGACACATCAGGATACCCGAGGCTAAAAATTTAGACTCATAAGGGCCAAAATTGCAGAGCTAAAGCATAAGAAAGGTCGGATAGAAGAAAAGTCTCCAAATCATGGTTTTAAAAGTGATACTTGGCCATCATGCCACCAAAAAAGGGAACTTCTACACCAAATAATCCCTCATAAAATCCTACTTGGACTCTTGATGAAGGTGAAGAAATGCACAGGGAGATAGATGATTTACAAAAGACGGAAACAACAAAATATGAAATACAAAAGATGATGGATTCAATTGAAGCTAAGTTGGATGCGATGATGGATACTAAGATGGATGGCTTAAAAGCGAAGATCATGGAAGGGTTGACAAAGTTTCTAATAGAGAGGCCACCTGAAAGTGACAATGTATCCTATGAAATTCATGATGAGGACACAATGAAGATGAATCAAGATTAGAGAAACTCTAGCTTTAGGTTGAAGACCAACCACTTTACTAAGATTGATATGAGGAAGTTTGATGGAAAGGATCCAATAACATGGATACTCTAGATGGAGCATTTCTTTGATATACATGATGTGCCACACACATAAAAGGTACGAATTTCATCCTTATATTTAGAACCTAATTATTTTGTGTGGTATCGATGGCTTTGTTCTCACAAATCACTTGTCACTTGGACAATTTTCACGAAAGAAATGATAGCACACTATGAGGATACAAGGAGCAATACCTTCTTCAGCTAATTGATAAATCTCAAGCAAAAGGGTTTTGTTGTAGAGCACATTGAGAATTTTCAAATATTGAATATAAAGGTAAAGAATATTCCAGATGAGCACGTGATTGATGTCTTCATAGGAACTTTAAAGGATAGCATTCAACCTGAGGTTTGCCTTTGGGAACCCAAATCATTGGAGAATGCGTTCAGGGTGGAAAGAAATGTTGAAATTAAAAATATGGCTATGGCTACTACAAGGACCACCCCTAAAATCTATCGAGAGAATAATGTTCCTTATTATAAAACACCTCAACCTACAAGGTTGACACCTCAACAATTGGAGGAAAGAAAATGAAAAAGCTTATGATTTAATTGTGACAACAAGTACAATAAGGGACATAAGTGTGGTTAGAAGAAATTATTCTACATAGATTGTGAAGAGGAAGAAGATAAAGAACAAGAACAAGAACCATCTCAAGATGAAGATGTAGAAGAGATTTATTCTGAAGAGATGACTCCCACCATATCATGTCATTCATTGGCTGGAATTAGCACTCCACAAACCCTCAAGATCGAAGGATATATCAAAAATAAAAAGGTAATGGTGCTAATTGATTCTGGTAGTACTCATAATTTCATTCACTGTGAATTAGCCAAAGCTCTCAATTGTTTTATATATCCAGTGCCAGAGTTTCAAGTAATGATTGAAAATGGAGGAATTATCAATTTCTCAATAAAATTACATACGATCAATATTACTATGGGTGAACATGTAATGAATAGTCCAATGATTTCTATAGCCATGGGTGGTGATGATGTCGTACTAGGGGTCCAATGGTTACAATCATTGGGAATAGTAGATTTTAATTTTCAAGAACGTTTCATGAAATTTTCATTGGAAGGAAAGGAATTTGAGTTAAGGGGTATCATAGGGAAACACAATAATATGTTAATCTCTAATGGCATGAAAAAATTATTGAAAAAGGGGCATCGGGGTGTAATTGTACAACTATGCTCACTAGATGTTAAAACATATAAGCCATATATTCCCCTAGATCTCCAAGGGATAATTGATAAGCATTCCAAAGTATTTGAAGGTATTCCCAGAGGTCTTCCACCCACTCATGATCATGATCATGTTATTTACTTAATTCCTGGGAGTGTTCCTCCTAACATCAAGCCTTACAGATAACCTTATGCCCAAAAGAGTGAAATTGAGCGTACGGTTGAAGAAATGTTAGAGGTTGTCATTATTAGACCTAGCCAAATTTCTTACTATGTACCGGTGGTAATGGTACTCAAGAAAGAGCGCTCATGGTGTATGTTTATATATTATAGAGAGATCAAGAAGATCACCATTAAAGATTAGTTTTTTATTCCCAACATTGATGAATTGTTAGATGAACTACATGGAGCAATCTACTTCATAAAGTTGGATCTTCATTCAGGGTATCATCAAATTATAATGAAGGAAGAAAGTATCCCAAAAACAACATTCAGAACTCATGAAGGCCATTATGAATTTGTGTCATGCCTTTTGGCCTTACGAATGCACCTTCCACATTCCAAGGGTTGATGAATTCCATTTTCAAGCCCTCCCTTCGAAAATTTGTGTTAGTATTTTTTTTATGATATACTAATATATAGAAAGTCTCGGGAAGGTCATGTTTGACATGTTGGCAGGGTTATACAACTACTAAAGGAGCAACATCTATATGCCAAACCATCCAAATGTTTCTTTGGGGCGTAGGAGGTACAATATTTGGGTCATATTATATCTCATGAAGGTGTCAAGGTAGAGTATTTGGGTCCAAACATTGAAGAATCTTAGAGGATTTTTTGGTTTAACAAGTTACTACCAAAATTTTGTTCGAAACTATGGAAGAATAGAAACACCTTTAACTGCATTAACTAAGAAGGACGCATTTTCATGGACTCTAGAGGAAACTCAAGCTTTTGAACAACTTGAAGAGGAAATGTGCAAATCTCTTGTCTTGACCACACCATATTTCACAAAAACCTTTATTGCGGAATGTGATGCCTCTGGAAATGGCATTGGTGTTGTTCTATTGCAAGAAGGAAGGCCCATTTCTTTTCAAATTCAGCCACTCAAGGGAAAGGACTTACACAAACCCATTTATGAGAAGGAAATGATGGAAATACTACATGAATTGAAGCAATGGCTCCCTTACCTAATAGGTAGGCACTTCAAGGTCAAAACAAACCATGATAGTCTTAAATACTTCTCGGAACAAAGACTATCTATAGAAGAGAAACAAAAATGGGTGACCAAGACGTTGGGTTATGACTTTGAAATCATCTACAAAAAAGGGAAGAAAAATGTTGTGGTATATGCACTCTCAAAAAAGGATGAATATGTTGAGGCATTTCTCTATGCTATCTCTATCATCCAACCTAATTGGATATCATAAGAAAGGGATGAATGGAAGAATGACGAAGAAGTGTGGACTTTCATTCAAAGGTTGCAGCGGGATTCCATTGCATCTGATACATTTACATGGAAAATGATTCATTATGATACAAAGATCACTTATAATTATGAAATAACTCCCAACTCAAAGAAAAGGTACTTTTGGAATTTCACACCTCTCTAGTAGGAGGGCACTCAGGATTTTTGAAAACCTATCACAAGGTCAAGAGGTAATTTTTTGGGGATGGCATTAAAAATGATGTTTAAATTTTTGTGGCATAATATTTGGTTTTCCAACAAAATAAGGTGGAAACAATTAAGACCCTAGGTATTTTACAACCATTATTCATTCCAAGTCAATGCTGGGAACAAGTTTCCATGGATTTCATTATAGGGTTACTGAAGTCTGAAGGAAAGAGTGTCATCATGGTGATTGTTGATAGACTTACAAAGTATGCACACGTTTGTGCACTCTCTCATCCTTTCAAAGCCAGCACAATTTATAACGCATTCATGGAGACAGTTTAAAGCTACATGAAATACAAAAGATTATTGTAAGTGAAAGAGATCCCATCTTCACTAGACATGTTTTGACAGAATTATTTTCTTTTTTGGGTACTCAATTGGCTCATATCTCATCTTATCATACTCAATATGATGGAAAATTTGAGATAGTGAAAAAATGTCTGGAAGGATACCTTCATTTCTTTGTCTATGATAAACAAACACAATGGTTCAAGTGGTTACCCTTGGCAGAATGGTGGTATAACACTTCCTTTCATACTGCAAAAAAAATTACACCATTTATGGTGCTTTATGGATATCACCCATCATGCATCACTTCTTCTCTAAAATAAAAATATAAGGTTCAATTAGTGGAGTATCACATCGAGCATCAACAACAATTTCTCCAACTCTTAAAGGACAACCTGACCATGGCACATAATCACATGAAAAAACAAGTAGATCAACATCGTAGTGAAAGAAGTTTTAAAGTAGGGGATTGTGTATTTTTAAAACTACAACCATACAAACATATGTCCCTCAAGCAAGCTAAGAGGGATAATAAATTATCACCAAAGTACTATGGCCTTTATAAGGTGTTGCAAAAGATTAGTACTATGGAGTACAAATTGGAGTTTCATGCATCTTCGTGAGTACATCCAGTTTTCCATGTTTCATGATTAAAGAAGGTTATAGGTGAAAAGGTCCCAGTTCAAACTATATTTCCAAAACTTGACGAGGAAGGAAAAATCATATTGGAGCCTAAAGCTATCATGGACACAATAATTCACCAGCTCATGAGGAATAGATCAATTTCAAAGTATCTCATTAAGTGGAAGAAACTACCTACTGAATATTCCACATGGGAAGATGAGTCTTTTATACAAAAGCATCCAAAACTACCCAAGAGTTGAGGAAAACACTTTTCTGAAGGGGAGGGACATGTCAAGCCCTAAATTGTGGCACATTACCCCTTAATTGGGGCATATTACATTAGTATTGTTATTTTATTTATGTCATCTTGGGTCCATTAGTTGTAATTGTACCTCCTAGTCTCTTATATATACCAAGTATACCTTTTCATTTGGAATAATATGGTATTTGTGAATTCATGTAATGTATAAGGATGTTTCCACCTCAAAGAGTCTTATTATATGAATTTATCTCTTTTTCAAGGCGTGGAGTACTTAGTCTGAGGTTGTTTATGCTATTTTGATATTTGGTTCTAAACATCTTGGCCCAAAACTTCCAGACTCATCCTTGGCATGTTTCTAATAGTAATTCTCCCACCAATCTCTAACATGGGGAAGGGCCTTAAGGAGATCGAAGGTGATCTTTTCATTGTTGGAAAAATTGTGGACAAAGAAATAACCTTCTAGAAGATTTAACCATTTTTCAAAAGCATCAACATCTATCTAGGATTCAAATAAAGGAATAGCAAAGTTAACATGTACCTTGAAGGGCGTCACACATCTGAAGTGATTTTTGGTTGAAGGTTCCTTCATTGTTGTTGGCAGTCTTCGAAGGATCTAGGCAAAACCATCCATCATTGTGTTCCTCTGTCGCGTGAGGGCTTCCTTGAGAAACAGTTTGAAAGGATTCTTTCCCATCGTCCCTATTTTCTTCCACCATGGAATATCCCTTGGGTGTGCGAGAGAAGTTTTCTTCAAGAGATACAAGCTCGAGACCCAACTCCCTATACCCTGACCTCATTGGGGAAATGCACTGAGGACGACAAGGAGCAGACCACTCCGATACCATTGATCCATATTATTTTAGGAACGATATGAAGGAAAATATATAAAAGAGATATAACAAATAATTACACAAATATATGGCAAGGAACATAGTAATACAATAAAGCTCAAATTCTATTAATAACTTTCTAAAATACAAAAGACTATAAAATACAAAATAACACAAGCTAGCTAGAATGGTGGTAGCTTATCTGTAAGAAGAGATGTGTTGGCTCTCATTTGCAAGAAGTTGGTTAAAATGAGGCTCCAAAGGCATTTTTAACATAACTCATAAATGATAAAACCCTAAACATCCAAAAACCTAACCCTGGGAGATGAAGCACTAAAAGTCATGTGGGCCCTGATGCGTAAGTTGGTACATCAACTTCTCGGGGTCATAACTTTTGTATACGATCTTTGTTTTAGGCGCACGATATCTCGTTGGAAAGGTATATATGATTACTACAAATTTTGTTGTCACATTGTGACTTTATACATAGTGTGACTGTGGCAGGCCCAAAAAATGTTGTATAGGGCCTCAAAACGGCCCCAGAAGTTTAGGACCCAAAAAGCTAGAAACAAACTACCATAATGGAAATTGGGCTTTGAGCCAGTGGAATAGGTGGGTGGCCATTCATATCCACCTATATTAATAAATATCACAAAATAATATGGGACCTCATAATTCCATGGTATTCTACCATATGTTACCAAGTATCAATCATAAAGATGGACAACAATGTTGAGGTGCTTGAAATATTGCACCTTCAACATTGTTTGCTTTGGTCCTTGCTTAACATTGATTTTTCTTTCTCTTTTGACACCCTTTTCTCTATTTCAGGCCATTTATTATGGCCCATAACCCGTTTCTTGCATCTCCTCATCAAATCAACAAAACTATATTTTATTGGTCGAAGGTTCTTATATACATCAATAAAGTTCTCTAAAGAATTCAAAACAATCTCCAATCTTTGTTTTTCTCTGCAAGGAGAACCATTTTCTCAAGATCGTGCTTCAACTTTTCATGGTGGTTTGTGATACATTGAAGGGTCATTTGTTTAACCTATTATTCCCAAGGAATCTCCTCATCAATCTCTGAGGGATAGGTGGTGATAGGGGTGTAATCTTCATTTTGTTGAAAATGATCCCCTTTTCAGCTTCACCCTCACCCTTTGCTTGAAATTCACTCTCTTCTTCATTATTGTCCCCGAAAGAAGCCCAATCCTATACACATTTAGAAACATTTGTATATATTTATGACAATGCACAGTGACATATATACACTTGTCCATATGGACAAGTGATTTATATAAAAAAACATAAAAAAATAAAATCAATTTACTTACCATAGGTTGTTGATGTGATTGGGATTGTTGTACATTGGCCGACATAGGAGACTCTTCCCCAAAACAAATTCCACAAAATCACGAGTAGAAAAATATCGCAATGATCCATCATGTAATGGATCAAATTGAGAACCACTTGCAAATGGATGTGCACTCTGTCGTAATGCTCTTTGTTGTGGTCTACTAAATTATGCATTTGAAACGAAATTTATCAAGTACAATTAGTTTTATCAATTTCAACATATATGCGTGCAAAATTTAACGTGTGTATATATATATATATATATATATATATATATATATATATATATATATATATATNATATACCTTGATTTCCATTTTGACTAGATCTAGATGAATTTTATCATCATCCAGACTGACTAGATATCCTTGTTTGACTAGACTCCCTTGTGTGACTAGTTTCCCCTTCCTGAATAGGGTTCCCTATCGGACTAGGGGTCCCTCTACTACTTTCATTGGATACCTTAGATCATTTGTAAGAAATAATTGGATACTCACATTGCAATGAATCCTCTCGATCCATGTATATTATATATGTGTACCAAAATGCAAATCCCTAACAAGCAATAATTATAACATGTCATAAGAAAATTATGTTTAATAAATTGACAATATTTTAATACATCATGCAAGAATTACAAAGTTCCAATCCTAGTTTTATTAGTATATTAATAAAGCTATAAAGCCTAAAACTTTGAAGAATTGTATAAGAAAGTGCATGCTACCATTCAAGCAGACCCATCAATCAAACACATTGAGAAACATGTTTGCAAAGTGCAAAAGCATTACTTGAAAATGAAACTAACCTAGAAGAGATAAAGGAAAAATTAATTTCTCGGTTGAACACTTTGAATGTCGACGTTGATGAAGAGAATGATTAGTAAACTATTAAAGTTATTGGATCAACTATTTGTTTTTCTTTTCTTTTTTGGTGAATTGCAGAACTTGCCAAAAAGGGGATGCTTGGTGGTGGAGGTTACGTGGAATATTAAAAATACTCTTAAACCAAAGGTGTATATGTAGTTAGTT
>ML801572.1:385843-419164 GCA_009831015.1 Picea engelmannii
CTACAAATGCATACTAATGCATACTAAAGAAACACACTTTTACCTAACGACATATTAGACCAAGTAGATCTTAACTAACTCCTAAGTGTCTAAATATCCTAACATATATATATATATATATATATATATATATATATATATATGCCAAAGAATTGTGCAAGAAATGTAATATTCCTCAAATAAGGATTTGAATAGTCAAGGGCCAAAGCTCCCTTTTATATTATTGGTAGAGGTAAAAAAACTGTAAGTTTTTTATTTGTCTTGTTTAAAAATCAACTTACGAAAACATGATTCGATGCAAACTAAATTTACAAGATTCAGATGCAACCATATATCTATTTACTTGAGGGTTTCATGGAAATGGGATTGTTAACATCTTTCCAGTGGTTCGTTAGTATGCTAGAAAACATTAGAGAGGGCGTACTTTGATTACCAAAGCCCCTATAATAAAATAAAGAGGAATCATTTTTTTAGATGAGTTTCCTACTCAAAATCCAAGCCTATAGGAAACATTTACCAACTTGTTGTTTTGTTTATAGTCCTCCTCCCATATCTAAATTGGGTGCTTGTGTTCTTCCTTCTCCAACCACCTTCTTGGGTGATCGTGTTTGTGCTCTATGGGATGGTGAAACAATGCTAGCAGTTCTCAGATTGTGCATCAATGGACAAGGATGGTGGAACAATGGAGCTCACAGATAGTGAAACAATGATAGGGAGAAAAATTGTATAATGGTCACATGACCCGATATATATAAACCCTTTTTCGGCCAAATAATTTTTCGTCCGAAAGGTTTTTTTGACTAAAAACTATTTTGGCCTAAAATATATTTTGCGGACAAAACAAATATGGAAAACACATTAGGTGCATGATAGTCGAGGACACCATTACATTTAAGTTTTGGATGAAATTTTTTGTCATTTGTTTGTCTGAACAAATTAAAAGTTTGGCCAAAAAATGAACATTAGTAATTTCCCCCAACCCAGTTGTCACGAAAGTGTTACCCATATTCATGATTTTACCCACATGGAATTCAAACCATCTAATGTTCGTATATCACTATTATTGTGTATCCATGTAGAAGTAAGTTTGAATCCTTTGTATGTTTTTCACAAACAATACATTGTAAGGGGTCATTTAGCAACACCTTTCCTTTTATTCATCTTGAATTATTTTAGAATCTTTCAAATTTATTCTATGCTAGTATTTGACAACTTTGTAGGTTACTCCATCTAAAATAATAATTAATACCCTAGGTCATATGATAGATATCGATGGATAGCACCCTCCCACACACACACACACTAAAATTATTTGAACATCAATATTATGATGTCCCAATGACGTTTGACATTGACATTTCAAAGTCACACCAATGTCCTTGACATCATTGGTATAGAAAGGATTCCATTGGGTGTTAATCCACAGACACCTTATCGACATCCTTCCTATTCTAAGGATGTTAGTGAGATGTCAAAATTATGACATAAATAAATAAAAATTAATATCATGAAGACACTGCCACATGGCCTAATTGGGAATCAATCAATTGATGCCTCTAAATTGATGTAGTAATACCAACATCATTAGAAAAACATGAAAATATGCTTATTTATGTCATTTTTATTACAATACTTACATCAGTCCAACATTGAAATGTGTACCCAAATGTGTATAACTTAAATGTAGAAAAAAATATTATCTACACTATAAAGCAAAAGGAGGTATGTTGGATTACTAAGAGGGGGGGTGAATCAGTAATAGAGAAATATAATCCTTTTTAACCATATAATGCAAGTGTTATTTCAATGTAGCATTATCATCCAATATTTTCAGAGTAAATAAACAATGAACAATCATACATATACACAATACACCAATGATTTTACGTGGAAACCCACAGTAGGAGAAAACCACGGAATGATTTTTATTATATGTCTTGAATAATTAAATTCATTGGAAGCACCAACTTCCTTTGTTTTCCAGCTGCAACTGGAAGGAGGATCCAACCCCCTAGTTTCTTAGGCTACAACCTAAGAGAAGCTCCAACTCCCCAATTCTCTGGCTACAACACCCTATGTTCTCCGATTACAATTGGAAGGTGGCTACAATCACCTGTCCTTTCCCTGTCCAACGACCCTTATGTACAAGTAGAATGATGGAAACATTGTCACACTATCACTGTGAGATATACCACTATACAAATGTATCAACCTGTACCACTAACCTGCAGCCAACCTGTACAACTTCCCTGTAATCAATTGTACCTAAACTGGACATCTATCAAAAAAATACAACATGTACATGACCTGTAGTGCTACAACATGTGTATGTATGTGCCCTATCTGTTATGCAACCCACGTATGTACGCGACCAAACTGTTATGTGGCCTGTGTATTCCTTCTGAAAACTAGGGTTTTCTTTCTCTTGAAAACTTCTAACCCTCTATAACCTTTTCACTTAGATATGTAACATGTCACTATATCTAGACTGTAATGGTACATTTTTCATGCATGCTCATACATAACCTTTACCCAAAGGATATATATCTCTCTCTAGTCATGTGCCATATAGGTGTGTGTAATCATGAACAACTATAATAACCCTCACATGATCTAGTCATCAAACCCTTTATGATTTTTAGCCTCTCAATACATCAACCACTTCACAAATACAAGCTCTCAACCATGTACCAAAAAAACCCTTAGCCATATGCCAAGAAATACAAGATGTTCCTCAATAGGAAGTATCAATGATAAATATACTAACACTTTATTTCTGGAGATATGACTTATACAGAAGATCCCATGCAACCACTAGTCTCTTTGGAGATAATCCTGAAATATCCATAACCATTTCTCATCCATACATCAAAATCCAACTATTCATAGAAATAATACATACCTTTTGAACCAAAGGATAGATCCAAGTATCTGAGCATTGTAGACCTTCCTGGGAGCTTGATCTCGAAATCTAGAACCTATGCATCTTCATCTCTCAAGTTTCCATGGCTTTACCAACATTTACGCACCCTAATACAATTCCATCCCGCGTACGTATGCACCCTAATACATTGTCATTCCACGTATGCCTCGGTATGTATGCACCCTAATACATTGCCAGCCCGCGTATGCCTCAGAAATTAGGGTTTTTTAGTATTCGTTGTAATTCTAAAACTTTCGTTGCCAACCCTTCGTACTACCTCATACTTTCGCAACTTCAAATGTATCATTGAGTACTTGCAATAATCCTTACACAACAAAAGATATTCAATCTGTTCAAGTGTAATTAAATGAGAGAGCCTTGCCTCTTATTTATACTTTCATGTAGCATCCCACTTTCCTTTTTTGGGGGAGTTCTCCATTAAATTTATTATTTAAATAATTTCTTTTGCAAACACTTTGACTTTTTGGGGCTTCGAGATGACTCATGAGGGTGCTCCAACTTCACATGGCCATAAATCTCTAACCATGAGGAGTTATGTGACATTCCACATACCACCGGAAATGGAATGACATGTACTATCCATCTAGAGTAGTCTTACTTGCAAATATATCAAAATTCATACCATTATCCATCAAACAAACTTGGGTCCATTACCCAAACCATGTGCTACCAGAATTCGCTATCAGACTTTCTTCAAGTGTTGACATCAATGAAAACCAACCCAATTAATCAACAATATAAACCTAAGTAGCCTCCATCCCAAGGAAGAGAATTTGATGATTAAAATCTTCCATATCAAGATCAATGTCAAGAAGACAAAGGTGGATGTTCTATTTGATTCCAATTCGTAGTCCAACCTCATAGCATAGGATCTAGTAAGTAAATTTGGATTGGAATTTCATGACCATCCTTGCCCATACCTATTAGGATGCATAAATAAGGATGCAGAACTCAGGGTCACTAAGTAATGTAAGACCAAGTTTTTTATAAGTGAAAACTATATCGATGAAGTGGAGGTATATGTAGTACCACTTGATGTGTGTGGTATAGTGTTTTGAAGCCCATACATGTACATGAGGGATGTGGTATTCATGAGGGGATCAAACTGATACCACTTGATCAAGGATGGGAAGTACTCCATCATCAATGCATACAAAGGTAAATCCAAGATATATCTAGTAAGTGATAACAAATCCAAAAATTGATTATCTCAATTAGGAAGATTGTATCTCTGTTATTGAGATGGCATCAACAAGGAGAAGAATTAGTAAATGTAAAAGCATATATTAAGGGATGTACTAA
This sequence comes from Picea engelmannii, assembly GCA_009831015.1. Classification (NCBI taxonomy): domain Eukaryota; kingdom Viridiplantae; phylum Streptophyta; class Pinopsida; order Pinales; family Pinaceae; genus Picea; species Picea engelmannii. The sequence goes on from ML801572.1 coordinate 390,090, forward strand.
ATAAAAGAACAACAATCGGAAGATATTTTGTAGGAGTATAGAGAAATGTTCCAAGATCATAAAGGGTTACTACATAAGAGGAAAGTGGAGCATGATATATAATTATTTATTGACTCCCCATTTCTAAACATGGGACTATACAAACAATCCATATTGCAAGTGAATGAAATGAAGAAAAAATTACAAAAATTGTTGGTACATTGAGTAATTTGATCAAGTACCTTACCTTGTGGGTCACATATCATCATAGTGCCCAAGAAGAATGGGAATTGGAGACTGTGTATTGACCATAGATCTCTAAATAATATCAACCTCAAGAATCAATACTCTCTACCTAAGATCAATGATTTGCTAAATCCACTACAACATACCAAGTGTTTCACCAATATGGATCTCAAATTAGGATACCATCGGATATGAGTAAAATAAGAAGAAACATTGAAGGCCACATTCAATATAAGGAAAGTGTAATATCCCTAATTCCATATATCAGAATATGTGACTCAACTATCTAGTATTTGTTGTCAGAACAAATATACTTTGGATTTCTGGATGCATTTAGTAACTCAGTTTTAACATGCATGGTGATTTTGCATGTGAAACAGTTGTTTAACAGTATATAATCAAGCATGCAATAGATAAATAACATAGAACAGTTTCAATCTGTGTATTATGAAATAAGACCAAATACAATGTTGCATGCGGTGAAATAAAATGAATCTCTTGACTAGATCAAAGATAGATGGATCTCAGTTGGAATACAATAAAGAAACTAAAACTATAAAACCTGGAACCAAAAGAATGATGTTGGATCAATGGATGAGAAATATGAATTGTTGCATGCTATGGCAACTCACACAACAACTCCTGCAAGACAAGTAAGTCTTCCCCAGTGGTTAAACTCCTTGGGTATGCCTGGAATCTATCTCAAACAATGTGCCATAACCTCCTATACACTCCTAGTGTATGTTGGACTGAAGATCATCACTCTACTGATCTGTATTGACCCCAAATGGGATCCCCTTGGGGGTTGTGCCCCTACTTCTTCCAACTGTTGCACCCTAGTGGCTACATTATCGGAATATGGATGTATATATATCAAACTGAGCACCCTGGTATCCTATGTAATGGGTTGGTAGGGTTTCCCTAGATCTGATTTGGTGATCTCTCGAGAACCCTAAATGTATCCTCCCCAACTGTTGTGCCCTCACTAGATGACTGATGCACCCAAGAGGACCCTCCTTCGGAATCTAATGAGTAATAGCTCAAAATATGTTCCCTTCCTTCCTCTCAACTGGGTCGGAAGGAAATGTGTGAATTATCCCCACGTGAGACAAGCTAACCCTTAGATTCTCCTAGTTTTTACGCCCTCCTCCTGATGAAGTGCACACTAGTTGTATGAAGTTGTAAATTGTTACTGCAAAATGATGAAATATATGTGTGATCTTCCTAGTGACTAGGGTGTGTCTCTCAACACCTAAATCAACCCACTAGTGTCTTCCTCCTAGAATCCACAATCTCCACTAATTCGCTTGAAACAGTGTAATCTTCTCATAGCTCAATCTTTCAAACCATAAGATGCATAATGAGAAATTAGGTCGCTTTTCAGCCTCATATACTCCTCCAAAACCTTATTTCACTATTGACTTCTATTTTTATCCCCTCACTTATGCACCCTTCTATATTTAGCTCAAAATCACTTAATGGCACTTTTACCCACTTTTCACTTAATGTCACTTTCAAATTATAATGTTCTCTAGTTAAGTAACATCAAGTGACCTTGTTTTCCCTTATATCTCCCTATATATAGTCTAACGGGGATGTTTATACTAATAATCCCTCCTCTCTAGAGCTCCTACTCAGAAAGGGACATTACAATACTCCCTTCCTGATATTTCTTGTCCTCAAGAAATACCAATCCAGAGTGTTGCAATACCTGCTCACTCTCCCAAGTAGAATCCTCCATTGGAAGCCCTCTCCATTTGATCAAACACTCCCTGATGACCCTTTTCCCCAATCTATTCTATCGAAACTCTAGTACCTCCTATGGAACCAAATCTAGTTGCCCCTCCTCATCCAAAAGTGGAATCTCCTCTGAAGCATTCAGGAATTTTCCCACGACTTTATTCAGATAAGAAACATGGAACACATTGTGAATCCGACTCCCATATAGAAGCTCTAACTCGTAGGAAACTTCTCCTACCTTACGTATGATCCTGTAAGGCCCATAGAACCTACGATTGAGATTTTCCTCCCCACTCTTCTTCATAGATGATTGCATGTAAGGTTGTAGCCTCGGGAATATTATATCCCTAACCTCAAAGATATTCTTTGTCATGTGTCTATATGCACTCACCTACTACCTATTCTATGCCATATGCAGATTCTCTTTGAGTACTTTGAGAATATCCTGACTCTCTACAACCCATTCTTTGGCTTTGGGATCTTGGTTATATTCTAAAACCAAGTCAATCAAAGTGGGAGAATCATACCCATATAATTCTCGGAAGGGGGTCATGTGATGGACATGTAGAAGGTGTTGTTGTAACAGTGCTCTCCTAGATGTAGCGACCTCACCCCTTCTCTTTATTGTATGCTGACATAGTTCCTCAAGTAACCCTCAACCCACTTGTTGACTATATCTATCTTCCCATCAGTCTGAGGGCGGTAACTGGTGCTAGGTTTCAACTATTTCCCCACCAATATGAATAAATCCCTCGAAAATATGTCGATAAATGGATTGTCCTTATCGTTGATGATGTTCTTTGGCAACCCATGAAGTTTGAAAACCTCTCTAAAGAATATCTCGGCCACATGTACTATGTTGTAATATGTTGGAATGGCATATAAATGTGCAAACTTGGTCAATCTGTTGACCACCACATAGATACAATCCTTACCCTGAACCTTGGGTAGTCTTGTAATGAAGTCAATGGAGATGCTTTCCCATTTCTACTCTGGAATGGGAAGTGGTTGAAGTAACCTTTCTGGAAGAGTCTTCTCTGACTTTTTCTAATGAAAATTCGCACACTCATTGATATATCTCATCACATCCTATTTTATACCCTTCGAATAGAATCTCTCTCTGAACTTCCTGTAGATTATGAAAAACCCTTGATGGCATGCTAGTGGGGAGGCATGTACTGTAGCCAAAATATTCTTCCTGAGACCCAATCTTGGAACTAGGTAGACTCATTATTTGTATAAGATGACATTGTTGATGACTATGTACCTTTCATCCTGTACCTTCCCATCCAAAATATCACAAGTTAACTTATTCTTGGAATATTCCACTAATAAGTGGGATTTCCAATATGATGAAATCTCCATCAGAGAACAAGTTGTTGGTCTCCTAGACAATGCATCTGAAAAAAAAGTATTCTTACCCTTGACATACTCTATGTCAAAATAAAAGTCTTGGACCTTTTTCACCCACTTATGTTGAATCTCGTTGAGTCCTTCTGCTCAAGGAAATAATTCAAGCTATTATGGTCTATCTTGAGCAAAAATTTGTTTCCCACTTGTTACACATTATTTTCGTCATCTGATGTAAACCTATCTGCTGCCTTCAGATGACGAAAATAATGTGTAAAACCACCAAGTAATGTTTGAATTTGGTCAAGGCATGCATGATTGCAAGCATTTCATTTTCATATATTGAGTACAACCTCTCATGTTGACTGATATTTTTTATCTAAAACAAAATGGGGTTTCCTCCCTACATCAACACTTGTCTTATCCCCTCTCCTGATGCATCACACTCAAATATAAATGGTAGCATGAAGTACGACAATGCTAAAACTGGGCACGTGCCCATGACTTCCTTCATGTGATAAAATTCCTTTTGTGGTGCGTCGATCCAGATGAAGGCCCCATGTCTGGTGAGATCGATGAGTGGTGACCCCAACTGTGAAAAACCTCTCACAAATCTCATGTAATATTTTCATATCCCAAAGAAAATCCTCAACTCCATCATGTTCTTGGGCATTGGACAATCCAAAATGGCTCTAATCTTATCCCAATGCACATATACCCCCTAAGCGCTAATAATGTGGCCCAAATAAAGAATCTATGTCATGTCAAACTCACACTTTGACACCTTGGAATATAGTGATTGGGACTCCATGATGTTGAGTACCTCATCCAATTACCTTAGGTGGTCCTGCCATGTCTTGTTGTAGACCAATATGTTGTTGAAGAATACCAATACTGATTTCCTCAAGTGATCCCTGAAAATATGGTTCATGCAAGACTGAAATGTAGCTAGTGCATTGGCTAGCACAAATGGCATAGCCAGAAACTAAAAAATGGCCAAAGTGGAACCTGAATGTCGTCTTCTCTATATCCTTCTCTAGAATGTAGATCTGATGATATCCAGAGCGTAGATCAATCTTAGAGAATAAACCGACCCCATGTAGTTCGTCCATCAACCCATCAATGTGTGGGATAGGATACTAGTTTTTTATGGTTTTCTTGTTCAAAGCCTGGTAGTCTATACACATCCTCATGGTACCATCCTACTTCAGGACTAAGACAACTGAAGAAGTGAATGGGATATTATTGGGTTTGGTGTGTCCCATCGCTAGAAATTCCTTGATTGTTTTATCTACCTCATCCTTGAAACTATTAGGATGGTGATAGGGTGTTGTAATCATTGGTTTAGCACCCTCCTCCAACTCAATGGTGTGCTCAAACCCTATGTCAATTGGTATCCTTGGTGGAATCAGACCAAAAACCTATTGATGTCGCCCCAACAAAGTCCTGATCTCTGTCTGATATTGTTTCTAACCATCTGAATCTCTTCATTTGGTGATCAGCCACTCTGTTGCATAAGCTACCTCCCCATGCCTGAATATCCTCTCCATCCTCTTGGCTAAAAAATTCCTTGATTCTCATGTCGACATTCCCCTAAGCACAATCCTCTTCCCCTCATTATCTCTAAACCCCATCTCAAGAGTTTAGTAGTTGGTCATGATCTTTCGCAAGGTGATCAACCACTGGACTCCCAACACCACATATGTGTTAGATAGGTTAACTACATAAAATGTGTCTCTCATGGTGTAGTTACCTAGCTTTACCTCCAAGTTGATGACTCTATCTATACACTCCACTGTGTGACCATCTACTACTGTAACATCAAACCCCTCGAACTCTTATGACTGAAGTGCTCACCTCAATACCAATGAATCATAAATGAAGTTGTGGGTGTCCCCACCATCTATCAAGGAAATTTCTCATTGTCCCTGAATAGTTCATCTGATTTGAAGGGTGTCATACCCAGGAATACCATAAAGAGCCCCTATGACTCCTTCCTTTTCTAGTGATATTTTGTTATCCTTCTCACGAGGTTGTGGTACTACCAATGGTTGGGCCCCTACTAGTGTAGGTGGTCTTCATGGAGGATTCTCCTCCTCTTGTGATGGCTCCTCCTCTGAGCTACTAGATCCACTTTGTTGTTCCCTCTCATAACTATCCACACTATATGTTTCCACCTCAATATAATTAATCTCTCCCTTTCCCATGTTCCTGTGGCTAGGGACCCAAGGATCCTTGAAGGTGAAGCAAAGATTCTTCCTCATAAGATCTCACCTCGGCTCATCATCCAACTTCTCCTTGCCTTTCCATTCTCCATGGAATGGCTTCTTGTCTCTGTCCTTCTGTGGAACAAAGGTTTTGGAGAAAAATCTAGTTTTTGGAACTGAGTCTGCTAGATCTCTAGTGCTTAGGATGGCATCCTGTAATGTGTGAGGCATGTAGGACTTTACCCATCCTCTCAAGGGTTTTGTGATCCCCTCTGTTAAAAGAATGACCAACCCAATATTTTAAATATTTGTCACCGCCATGGATACCCTCTACAACTATATGATGAATGCCTCTGGCATGCCAAACTGCTTCAAATAAGATAAACCTTTGAAATGGATCTCTAGATCCCTCCTGTCAAACCTGTCCATGATACTCTCTGTGAACTCCATGTAAGAAGTGATCTGGCTATGACCCAACATCATTATTCCATGATTTCACCACTCATCTACTTCACCCTCCAAATGTAGGGTAGAGAAATTGATGGCCTCAGTCTTTGTAATCTAGTTGATCTTGTAGTACGTGTCTAGTTTTTGTACCCAAGATCTGACAGTGCATTTGGATGATCCGTCGAAAGAAGGTATAATGGGTTTACCAACCTTCTGGATGAATTCTATATTATTCCCCTTTTGTTGTTGTTGTTGTCCTCCCCTCTGAGTATCTCTGGGATGGTTCTCGATCCTAGGTCCACAATACTCGACTAGAGTCATGTCTTGAAAAAATTCTAGTCCCAATGTTGCATACTCTCTCCTATACTTGACAATATCCTCTACCTGTGTGGGATGCCTCTGTGCTATTGACTTTTGTGTTATTGTTGGGGGTGCCCTTTGGAAACTAGAGAATAATGGTTTGGGAATCCTACTAGAAGAAGTGTATGCTCAAGTAGGTGAATGGGGTCTGCTACCTGCCATTGAGTTCCCCTATGTTGCATGTGAGGCATGTGTGCCCAGTGTGCTTCCTTTGGCCAACCTATCAACCATATATTCCAACGACTGAGTCATAGCCTATTGAATGACCACTAAGTTCCTAAATACCTACATGAAGGTTGCCTCTAGATCCATGGGGGTCATGCCACTACCCTCGGGTCTCTCATATATTTCTCCCATCATCCTCTCTACCTCATGCTCTGCCTCATCCTCTTCCCTTATCTTTGCTTCCCTATGCGCCTCTTCCTCTTCCTCTAAACTAGGAGGAAAGGGGGGATAATATGGCCTAGGTGTCCTCTCCCTACATCTTTTGTAAGTGACATAGTCATCATATAGATGATTATGACCCTCTAGGTCCTCTATTGAACTCATCAACTTTAGTCACAGGCTGGCAGGACTAAAGCTCTGATACCACTGTAATATCCCTAATTCCACAGATCGTAATATGTGACTCAACTGTCTAGTATTTGTTGTCAAACCTGATACACTTTGGGTTTCTGGATGCGTTTAGTAACTCATTTTTAACATGCGTGGTGATTTTGCATGTGGAACATTTTTTTAACTATATATAATCAATCATGCAATAGATAAATAACACAGAACAATTGCAATCTATGTATTATGAAATAAGACTGAATACAATGTCGCATGCGGTGAAATAAAATGAATCTCTCGGCTAGATTAGAGATAGACGGATATCAGCCAAAATACAATAAAGAAACTAAAACAATAATACCCAAAACCAGAATAATGATGTTGGATCAATGGATGAGCAATACGAACTACTGCATGCTACGAAAACTCTCATGGCAATTGTTGCAAGACTGGAAAGTTCATCCTGGTGGATAAACTCCTCGGATATTCATGAAATCTATCTCAAACAATGTGATCTGACCTCCTACACACTCACGGCATCTGTCGGACTAAATATCAGCCCTTTGCTGATCTGTATTGACCCCGAATGAGATCCCCTAGGAGGTTGCGCCCCTACTACTGCCAATTGTTTCACCCTAGTGATTACACCATCAAAAGATGGATGTATATATCTCAAACTGAGTGCTCGGGTGTCCTTTGTAATGGGTCATAAGGATTTCCCTGGATCTAATCTGGTGATCTCTCGGGAATCGTACATGTATCATTCCCAATTGTTGCATCCTCATTGGTTGATTTATGTTCCCAAGGGGACCCTCCATCAGAATTTGACGATTAATAGCTCAAAATATGCACCCTACCTTCCTCTCAACTAGGTCAGAAGGAAATGTGTGAATTGTCCCTGGGCGGGATGAGCTAACCCTCAGAGTCTCCTAGTTCTTGCACCCTCCTCCTGATGAAGTGCACACTAGTTGTATGAAGTTGTAAACTACTTCTGCAAAATGATGAAATATATGTGTGATATTCTCAATGACTAGGGTGTGTCTCTCAACACCAAAATCAACCCATTGGTGTCTTCCTCCTGGAATCCACAATCTCCACTGATTCTCTTGAACTGATGTAATCTCCTCATATCTCAAACTGTCAAATCATAAGATTCATAATGAGTAATTAGGTCTCTTTTCCTCCTTGTATACTCCTCCAAAACCCTAATTCGTTGTTGAATTCCATTTTTATCCCCTCACTTATGCGCCCTTCTAATTTTATCTCAAAATCACTTCAAGGCGCTTTTACCCACTTTTCACTTTATGTCACTTTCAAATTATAACGTTCTCTAGTGAAGTAACATCAAGTGACCATGTTTTACCCTGTATCTCCATGGATATAGTCTAATGGGAATGTTTAGACTACTAATCCCTCCTCTCTGGAGGTCCTACTCAGAAAGGGACATTAGATAAAGGTTTATATGAATGGTTGGTAATCCTTTTGGTTTATGTAATGTACCAACTAATTTTATGCATTTGATGGATGGGATGATGTATTTCATCCCTTTATAGATTCATTTGTAATAGTTTACTTGGATAATATATTGAATTTTATCTATACCTAGGAAGAGCATATCTCACATCTCATGAAATTGTTAGATACCTTGAAAAGAATCAACTAGTGGTAAATATTAAGAAATGTGAACTTTCCTAGCAGTTCTTGGTGTACTTAGGGTATGTGAGTGGTGCATTGGAACTCAAGATTGATCCTATGAATTGGATGATCATAAAGTGGCCAACTCCTACCAATGTCATTGAAATTGTGAGATTTGTAGTTGTAGCACAATACCTTCATAAGTTTTATAGCATCATTTTTCAATTGTGGCTACTCCACTCCATGCCATAATAGTCAATAGAAACATATTCTAATGGGAAAAGAATCAATGGAAGTATTTTTAAGAGTTTAAATGAAGATTAGTCAAGCACTAGTTCTTTCATTTCCCACTTTGTAGAATCCCTTGAAAGTGGATATGGATGCAAGTGGATATGACATGGGACCATTATTGATGCAAGGAGGTAAGCTAATATGCTATAATTATGAAATGTTCCATGGTGGAGTCCTAAACTACACCACGTATGACAAGGAACTCTATCCCTTGGTTCAACTTGTTAAGAAGTGAAGGCACTATTTAATGGGAAAGGAAACCATCATCCACACTAATCACAAACCACTACGATATTTGCAAGCCCAAATTAATCTTTATTAAACAAGACACTACAAGTCAATGGGGTTTTACAACAATTTTATCTTTTCATCAAATATAAGAAGGGAAATCCTAATAAGTTCACAAATATGTTTTTGTTAAGACCTATATATTTAGTTACTACATGTTTCTATTTTTTATATTATTGTTGTCCTTATTGGTTGGATAGACCCTTTAATAGAAATTATACCCTTGTTCTCTGATATATACCAAGGAGACCGAGTTTTAGAGATCATCTTATCTTGTGCATATATATTGTAAAATAATTTTTGACTAGGGATGATTTTAAGGATGGAAATTTATTTTAAAATGTAGAAACCTTGGCAAAAATTACTAATCCTTCATATGTCAACTATAAATGTTTGGCGATATTTTTTTTAAATATTCAAATTTCTAAGTATTTTATATAGTTTTTATAATTTTTTTGCGATTTATAAGGTAAAATAATTTTATCCTATAGAATTTGGGCGAATCATTTTTAAAATAGTGAATCTCGTTTTTGGAAAAACCATGGAAAATTAGCCCATGAATGAAATTTAGCCCCTAAAATCATCCCTTATGTTTCCCCCTCAAATAGGATTTTATTCATTCTCTTTATTTAATTTTCAAGGTTTGGGGTTACTTCTTCTTTCTATTTTTATGCTATTTGCGGAATTTGGTGCATAACATTTGGTTTCAGAGCATAAGGTCCTTGGTTTGCCTCCTTTAAATGAGTCATTCTACCATTTTCACTATAATGTTTTCAATGAATTTTTATACATTCAAACTTTAAAGGCTCATAGAATGAATATTGAGGTACATTGGGTAAAAGTTTCAAGTTCTGGTTCACTATAATTTTTAAAATACAGGTTGTCAAAATTAGGGTTTTTGACTAGTCCTAAAACTAGTCTCAAATAGGCATTCTTGGTAAAACAATTATATATAAATCTATCAAGGTCCAAATTGAGTGCCACTAGTTCCAATGGATATAATACATAACATATTATTTTAGGCCCAAATTTCATAATCATATCCCAAAAAAATTACATGTGTACAAGTTCACACTCTTGAAAGGGCCAACATCATTAAGTTTTGGGAAAGTTACCATAAATTTTCCTTAGAAAATCATAATTTATTCAAACCTATGTCATTGTAAAGAAGACATATCAAGATAGTAAAGATACAAATTTTAGACTCAAAGGGACAGAAATTTCATAGTTATATCAGGTGCAAAGTTAATCTACAAAACAATGTCCAAATCAAGGTTTTTAAAAGGTATGCTAAGTTGGAACCTACATAATTGTTTATTGGAATATATGCTTGAGGTGATTCAAAATGTATGGTAAAGAAAAAATAGAGGGTAAATCTAAGTAAATATTATTTTGGGCTCACATGGAAAGAGGTGGTGGAAAAAATATACACTTGTTAAACCTATAGATAAATCATCCATGACTCCTAAAGAATATGAAGAATTATGGAACCAAGTATCCCAATTGAGAAACCAAGCTAATGACATTGGTGATAATGTGTTGAAAAATGTTGATTTGGCACATTCGCAAGAAATCCTCAAAACGAAAATTGAAGATAAAATGAAAAAGGTGATACATCAAAAGATGGAAAAGTGGATGGATCAAAATATGGAAGTTGAATATAAAATGTAAAATTTGATGGATCAAAAGCTGAAATGAAAGTAGATGGATGAAAAGATTGAAGTTGAATATAAAATAGAAAAGTTGATGGATCAAAAGGTGAAATGATTACAAAATTCCATGAAATCCAAGATATTACATACCCTAGAAGAGAGGTTCCCTAAATGTGATATTGTTACCCAAGGAAATCATGAAAATAAGGAGAAAATTGGTTGAACCCCAATCACATATAGCTAAGATGTTAACACATTTATATAACATGAAGATTGAGTACCAAGATAATGATCATTCATCACTCCAATATTGATGGTTTCAATCAGGACCAAGGAACTACTCAATTCCAAAGGTTAATATCAATAATTTTGATGGTAAATCTCTTATAGCATATACATTCCAAATGGAGCAACTCTTTGATATACACCAAGTGACAAATTTACAAAAGGTAACCCTTACATCCTCATATTTAGAACCTGATCAATTTGTCTAGTACCAATGGCTTTGTGAACGAAAAAAAGGTTTTTTTTGTCTCTGCATCCATTTTTATCGATGAATTAATAGACAAATATGGGGATATTAAGAGAAACACTTTATTTATTCAATTGATAAATATAAAATAAATAAAAAATGGTCTACTTACAGAGCACATTCAATAATTTCAAAAGATGAGTATTAGAGTAAAGAATGTTCTAGATGATAATTTGTTAGATATATTTATAGGAACTTCAAAGGAGATCATTCAACATGAGGTCTATCTATTGGAACCTAAATCCCTAGAGAATTATTTCAATGTGGAAAGGAAAGTTGAAAGTAAAAATATGGATACTAGAAAGGTAGCAACTAACAACTATATAGAACACCATGTTCCCTCTCCTAACCTCACTGAACCTACATGTTTGAAACCTTAGGAAATGTGTGAAATACGAAAAAGGGAACTATGTTTTAATTGTGACAACAAGTATAGTAAGGGGCATAAGTGTGGTGAGAGGAAATTATTATACATAGATTGTAAAGAGGAAAAAGATGAAGAACCAAAATCGTCACAAGATCTAGAACTAGAAGAGACTCATCATGCATCGTTTGACATAAACACTCAAACTCTCAATATAGAAGGATATATTAAAAATAAAAAGGTAATGGTGTTGATTGATTATGGTAATACCCATAACTTCATTACTTGCAAACTAGCTAAAATTCTCAATTGCCTTATATATCCAACACCAAAGTTTCGAGTAATTATTGTAGATGGAGGTACCATATATTGTTTAGGGGAGTTCCATAGTATTAATATTACTATGGGGGAGTATTTATTGGATAGTCCAATGATTTAAATTCAAATGGGTGGATTTTATGTTGTATTAGGGCCCCAATGGTTACAATAATTGGGAAAAAACACTTTTAATTTTCAAGAACTTTTTCATGAGATTTTCCTTGGAAGGAAAGGAAATTTAACTCAAAGGTATCCAAGGGAAACCCTGTAAAGTGATAATATCTAACAACATGACAATTGTTTTAGAAAATGGACCCCATGGTGTAATTGTATAATTGTATTCATTATATGTTCAAACATATAGAACCTGTATTCTTGTGGATTTCCAAAACATTAATAACGATCATCCCAAGGTGTTTAGAGAGATTCCTAAAGGTCTTCCACCTAGTCAAGATCGTGACTATTCTAGTCATTTTCAACTGAGAAGTGTACCACTTGACATCACCTTACATGTACCCATAGGCACAAAATAGTGAGATTGAGCATCTATTTCAAGAAATGTTAGAGGCTAACATCATTCACCCTAGACAAAGTTCTTTCTCTTCACCAATGGTGATGGTTTATGAAAAATAAGGTTCATGTTGTATGTGTCTAGATTATAGAAAGCTCAACAAGATGACCATTAAAGATAAATTTCCTATTCCTATCATTGATGAATTGCAAGGAACCATTTTATTTAACAAGTTAGATCTCCATTATGGATATCATCAAATATGAATAAAGCAAGAAGACATCCCCAAAATATCCTTTAGAACACATGAAGGTCATTATGCATTTTTGGTGATCATATTTGGGGTTACTAATGAACCAACCACAATTCAAAACTTGATGAATTCTATTTTCAAACCTTTCCTAAAATATTTATGTTAATATTTTTTTATGAAATGTTAATCCACAAAAAATCTTTGAAAGGGCATGTAAAACTTGTTGACATGGTATTAAAACTACTGGAGGAGAAAAACCTATATGCAAATCCTCAAGGCTTCCAAGTGTTCCTTTGGATTTTTGTAAGTGGAATATTTGTGGTCATAGTCTCATGAAGGTGTCAAAGTGGATTGTAACAAAATTAAATCCATGATGGAATGGCCAATTCCCAAAGCCTTGAATAATATTAGAGGATTCTTAGGATTAATGAGATATTACTACAAGTTTGTCAAGAATTATGGTCAAATAGTAGCACCTTTAATATTATTATTAAAAAATGAGGCATTTTCTTGGACTCATAAGGAAACCAAATATTTTGAAAAACTTAAGGAGGCTATGTGTACAACTCCTATCTAGGCCAAGCTTGACTTCACAAAAAAATTTATTATGAAGTCTGATGCCTCAGGGTATGACATTGGTTCAATTTTAATGCAAGAAGGAAGACCCCTTTCCTTTTAAATAAACCAGCTTAATGGAAAGAACTTACTAAAACCTATTTATGAAAAGGAAATGTTGGTAATACTACATGCAATTAAGAAATGGCACACTTACCTAATAGGAAGACACTTGAAAATAAAAACAGATCATGATAGTCTAAAGTATTTCTTAGAACAATAATATCCTCAAAAGAGTAACAAAAATGGGCTACAAAGATGTTAGGTTATGACTTTGAAATTATCTACAAAAAAGGAAAACAAAATGTGGTGGAATATGCACTTTCAAGGAAAGAAGAAGACACAAAGGGCTTGCTTTGTGTTATTTCCATTATGTGATCTGATTGGGTGGAAGAAGCAAGGATAGAATGGAAGTAAGATCAAAAGGTATGTAGGATAATTCAACAGTACAAAATCTCCTAAGTGCATTAGATAAATTTGTGTGGAAGAATGATTCATCGTGGTAAAAGGATCTCCTATATTTATGTAAGAATTCCCAACTCAAACATAAGGTCCTTTTGGAATTTCACACTTCTCTTCTAGGAGGGAATTTATGTTTCTTGAAAACTTACCATACAATCAAGAAGAAATTATTTTGGGAACATATTAAAACTAATCTTCAAAATTTTGTGGCTAAATGTTTGGTTTAATAATATAATAAGGGAGATACAATAAAGACCCATTGTCTTATACAACCATTATCCATACCAAATTCTAAAGGAAATAATTGCATCATGGTATTGGTGGATTGAGTCACAAAGTATGCCCATTTTTCTCTCTTTATCGTTATTTGGAATAGGGTACAATATCTGCAATGTTCATCGAAACAATTCAAAAGATTCATGGAATCCCCAATATTATCGTAAGTGATAGAGATCCAATTTTCATTGGTAATTTTTGGACTAAATTATTTTCTTGTTTGGGTACTCAATTGGTTCATAGCCTCTTACCATCCTCAATCCAATGGGAAAATTAATATAAAGTGAATAAATGTCTAGAAGGGTATATTAATTTCTTTAGATATGATAAACAAACATAATGGTTCAAGTGATTTCCCTTGGCATAATGGTGGTACATCACGTCTTCCATAATTCATCAAAAATTTCCTCATTTATGGTGCTTTATGACTATCATCCTCCATCCATCACATCACCCTTGAGAGGGAAATAAAAGGTTCAAGAAGTGGATGACCACATAGAGAACCAATAACAGGTTGTCCAACTATTTAAGGATAAGTTAGCTATAACACAAAATAGGATGAAATAAAAAGAAAATTAGCATCATAGAAAAAGGGAAATTGAAGTGGCATATTAGATATTTATGAGGCTACAACCATACAAATATATATCCATTAAGAAATAAAATAAGGAAAATAAATTAGCACCTAAGTATTGTGGTCCCTATAAGGTGTTGTATAGGATTGGAAGCATGGCTTACAAATTTGAGTTGCCTCCATATTCATGTGTACATATAGTCTTCCATGTTTCTTTATTAAAGAAGGCAATCGAAAACAAGATACCATTTTAGACTATTTTACTAGAGATTAATGAATAAGGGAACTCATTCTAGAACAAAAACAATCCTTGAAACATGGATCGTGAAACTATGAAATCAAGCAATTGTTGAGTACCTCATCAAGTGGACGAATCTACTAGTAGAAGAGGCGACAAGGGAATACAAGTTCTTCATGTAGAAACATCCACAACTATTCAAGTGTTGATGAAAACACTTATGAAGGGGAGGGACATGAAGCAAGCCCTAGATATTGAGTTATTACATTTTTATTTTCATATTAGTGTTTTCCTTATTGGTTGGATAGGCACTTTAATGGTCTACTAGTCCCTTTAATTGCAATTATATCCTTTGTCTCCTATATATGCCAAGGAGACCTAGTTTTAAATATACTACCCTTTATATCATATTTTGGGAATTTGGCACATAACAATTTTTAAGTAAATTCCCACACATGATCATAGCTTTAGGTACTTTTATGGGTATCGATAATTTTACTAATTATTCATATGAAGAGGAATGCAGAGAAGATGAGGAATTTGAAGAGGTATTTCAACAACTATAAGGCCAAGTTCATGTAAAAGAAGGTGATAGCAAGGATGATTACCATTTCCAAGTTTGGTTGCTCTCCAAGATAAATAAGTCAGTGTTCCTAAAGGATAAATATTGCAACTTATTAGAGAGGCTCATGCCTCGAATGTTGCAAATCATTTTGGTGTTGGGAAACTTATAGAGGTATGTATATTGGCCCATAATGTAAGAATATGTAGCTTGGTTTATCATAGGGTGCATACTTTGATGTACCAATAAACATAATAATGGGAACCAAAGTTTATACAATCCTTTACCTATACCTACTAGCCCATGGTAGAGAATCTACATGGATTTTATGGGTGGTTTTCCAAGAAATACGTGGGGACATGACTATATATTTAAGGTTCATTGATAGGTTTAGCGAGATGTGTATTCTCATGCCTTGTAAAAATACCAAAAAGGGAAAAGATATAGTAATCTTATTTTTTTTAAAGGACTAGGTTCACTTTGAGATACCAAGGGTCATCATCTCATATAGAGATACCATATTTCTTAGTGCCTTTTGGACTAAACTTTGGTAGAAGATGGACACAAAGTTGAAGAGATATATATCTTTCAACCCATGGTAAACATAAGTAGTGAACAATAAATCGGTTCATCTTTAAAGGGGTTACAATAAAAAGCATCCAAGGACCTAAGATGAAAACTTGATAGCAGTCACACTTCCACCAATGAGTTCCCTTTTGAAGCATTCTTTGGATATTTTCCACCTTCACCTTTAGATGTTATATATGGAAAACAAGGAGGAGAAAGGGAAGACACCATAGGATAATAATTGAAGGCTATGAGATTCATTGACAAGATCGGGTAAATTGAAAAATTATACCAAAACAAAATGAAAACAACCTATTTTTATTATATTTGTGTCAAAATCATTTACAAATCACACATATTTATATTTTAAAATGATGTTTTAAATAAATATTTTTTTCAATATTTTATATATATATTGTTGGAATATACACTAATACTGAGGGGGGGTGAATCAGTATTAGACAGATTTTTACCACTTTAACTAGTCATTACATAATAAATTATAAGCAATGTAGAGAATTAACCATATCAACAAATATCAACATGAAGGCATAGTACACATATATTTAACATGGAAACCCAAATGGGAGAAAACCATAAAAATTTCTTTATAAGATCTTGTAGGCACCAACCCACTGTTAAAATACTTGCAGGCACCAACCTGCAGGAGAAACCATTCTCCTTGGTTGAGCTCCAACTCAACAATGTTTGCAAGCACCAACCTGGAGGGGATGCCAATCCCCTTGGCTGAGAACCAACTCAACAATGTTTATAGGTACCAACCTGCAGAGGACACCAATCCCCTCCCTTGCACCACCTTGCCACCCTAAAGTAAATATGCTTCTGATTTATCTTCCTTGATGTCTTCTAACCTCATAACTTAAGCGCTTCTCTTCATATGATCTAGTCCTCCCATATGTTGATCCACTCCATGAGATCATTATCTTCCCTTTATTTACAGTATTCTCGGACCTGTTGTTACACATTATTTTAGTCATCCCTATGATCATTAATGATGTAAACCTATCTATTGCCTTTAGAGGGGTCAGTGGCCTGAGTTCCTGAAGAGAGAAGGGAGAAGAACTTTTCCTGAGAAAAGAAGTTGCATTTTCCTTTGTAAAAACCCTATAAAAAAGAAATTCCATAGGTTGCATTATAGCTAGGGTGCAAGAATGCTTGATTCTTGTAGGCTACATAATAGCTAGGCCGTGAGGAGTTCGCGGTATTCTCTATAGGCAGGGTGCGAGAATGCTTACACGTGGGAAAAACGAGTGTTTTCTAGAATCTTCTAGAAGGAGAAACTTCCATGGTGAGGTGGCATCTGAATGGTTTGGATCTTACTCGCTTTTATGATTTAGTGGGATCATCCTAACCTCCTCACCTTATCCTCTTAAGCTTATAAAAGGAGAGTAGCTCTCATGGAGAAGGGCTAAGTTGGATTTGGCTTGGAATTATTAGCTTGGGTGGAGTGTCTTTGAGTTTTTCCTTTGTCAAGATAGATTGTGAATATTATCAGATCTATGCTCTATGAATTCTTGGAATAGAAGTGTGTGGGGAACGAAGGATAGATGGAAGGGATCTTATGACATCAAGGCCACGGTTGTAATCTCTCTTTTACATTTAATATGATACAATAATATGATTCTTTCCTATAAAGCTTGTTGTGTTTTATTGTATGATTCCTTGATCACATACATAGGTTTATATTGAGTTTATGCTATTAATATCACTTTGGTTGGTTGTGTTCTTTTGCAGGTTCATCATTGTATGAGCGTCGGAACAGAATTAGGATGGCGATGGCAAGAGGAAGCGGCATTTAAATGGTATGTCACCCATCCATCTTTATTTAGTAAATTCAATATTTAAAACTTAAGGAAAGCATCATGTTCTGGTGTGTTTTGTTCTAGATCTAGGTGGATCTAGGGAGATCAATTAGTGTCTGCACCTACCGATTTATCCGATAACAAAATTGGTGACCATACTGGGGAACAGATTGTTTCCTATTTAGTCTAGTTTCTCTTGCTTTGATTGCTTGTTTTCTGGTTTCTAAGTCTATAGGAGACCCTTATAAAATCTCTGGACCCAGAAGTTCACTCAAAATTTTTGTCCTTTTTCCAAATTTTTCTTGATTACAAACCTTCTCCCACTATACCTCTCTGTGGCCTATGAGAATCATTGATGTTCACACCCTACTGTTCATTTCAGTGCGACCTTCTCGCACCCTGCATATATCTAGACTGCGAGAATCCCTAATTCTCGAACTTTACCCCACTACCAGGCTACAAACTCATTTGTAAAAGTTTTGGATTAGGTCTTCCTATCTTTTTGATGCCCAGTTTTTCTTTGATCAACTGGATTGAACTTTTGGAGCCTATATTGATCTGTTTACAGTCTGCTTGACATTCTTTGAGTTGATTTTAGCCATCTTTTCTTTGTTTGGTTTTGAAGGATTAGTCTCTTACTTTGAGTGTCTTTCAATTACAAAGCGTGTGTTTTCTTTAGAATTGTTTAGGGAAAGATCAAATTTCTTCTGAATAGTTCGCTTTAAAAGAAAACTTTTAGTTTGGGTTTCTCTGTTTTAACAAAGTTCATTATTGCTTTTAGTGAAATTTTTTAAACAAAAAGATTTAATTTCTTGTTTTATATTAGATTGGACGAATCCTTGCATTTGAAGTAGAGAAATTGCATGATTCTTGGCATTTTTTTGGTCTTAAATTTCGAAAACTTTTCCCCCTCATGGTCGGGGGGGCATGAATCATGCATTGGTGTACAATACATTTTTCTCATTTCTTGAGAATCTTGATATTGATGAGTTTAATATATTTTGGGACATTGTGTATATGGGAATGATAAATGTTTTCTCCTTCTCGTATCATAGCTTTCATCGAAATGAAAAGATTGCATCTTCATCTCTTTTCATAACTTTTGAGTCGGTCAAAACACCATATTGTTCACGCCATTTTCCTATTGAGTAACAACAGCCATAAAATAAAGTGCTTATAAAAACTGATTCGACATTTTTTTATACTTTCTGGTAGCAAACCTACATTATATTAGTTATAGGGCTTTGGAATAGGTGTGAAGGATAACTTTCCAAAGCTGCAAACAAACGTAGAATATTTTGATAGGGAGAGTTAAATCCACTTACTACATTTTGTCTTGGGAAGCCCTTCTCACACAAGGGTCAATCACGAGGTCGCATTAAGACTGGCATAGTTACTTACCCTACTTTGTCGGTCTTGGTGTAGAGATTGTGCGTATTATGGGGGTTGCTTGAAGGTATACCCACAATGATGAATGGAAGCCTTTCAAGTTGATTTCAAGCTAGATACCCTGCCCTTGTGCGTAGATCGGATTGTCGACTGTTTCCCCAGGCATCATTGTAGTGATTGGTAACCTTAGTGGCCTATCTCTTTAGGGTCTTTACACAAGGTGACTGTGGAGGGGCAAGTCTTCACAGTACCTGGAATTGACGTTGGCCAAACTCACTCGGGCTCCTTGGAGGGTATACCCACGATTATGTGTGGGAGCTTGCACTACGGTGTAAGTCCGTTAAGAAGGTCATCAACATAGATTTTCCACCCGATCTATCTCAACCCCTTCTTACTTTGTTCCCGCGATGTTGGATTTCATCACCAACTAGTGTGCTCATTGTGAGAAGGTTTTGTTTGCTTGCTTGCTTACTAGATTTTTAACGTGTGTTGTTTGTTTTCCCTAGTGGACTCTAGATTGGATATTTATTTTTATGGGGTCAGTTCCTGGAATGACCAATGAAGTAACTCCTTTTCTCGGGGAACCTTTTGTTTTTCCTTCTTACGAAAACATTGGTCCTCCTCATATTGCTACTTTGAGCCTTCCAGGTCTCACAATTGGGTTACTAGTATGGTTGTTTTCCACTCAGGTAATCCTGAATGCAGTTAGTGCTTCAGTCACAAGCACTTCCCCTCAAGAACATCAACCTCATGTTGATCCTTCACCATCTTCACCAACAAAATCTTCTTCGCCTTATTCACTTGCAAGGTCTTCTTCCATTTCATCTTCTTCACTGAGTGAAAGATCTCAAGATGGTAACTTGATGGATAAGAAGAAGAAGAAATGAAAGAATAAGAAGAAGAAAAATAAGCAAGGATCCAAACTTCCAACCACTGTCAAACATGTTGGAAAACAACCAGTTATTGTTAATCGTGTTGGGAGTGTTGATGATTTCAAGATCACCCAAACAACCCGTAAGCCCAAGTACCCTTGTAGGATTTGTAAGGTTAGCCATCTTCTTAAGGATTGCCCTGGTCTATCCAAAGTTATAGAAGCATGGTCTACACATCCTCGCTAACCCATGTCGTTAGCCTCTGAACAACATGTTGATGACTTCCCATCGACTAGTCACGATATAGTTGGAAAGAAGAAAAGTAGAGCCAAGTTCCCATGTATGTTATACAAAGGGAATCATCTAACTCATCTTTGCCCTCATATGGAAAAAGCCTCAAAATTACTGGAAGACATGACTATTTAACGGCCTTAACTTCCAGATGCTTATTGCAATATTTCTCTCAACCCACTTGTAGTTGATGGAATGATCAATCTGGTTCCCCCATCGGTCATTCTGGTTGATCAAGTGGTCAATCTGGTCATGTCCTTAATTGAACCAGTTGACAAAGTGGTCGATCTGATCCCATCATCGGTCGATCCCACTCTCCCTTTAGAGAGTGGTAACAAAGTGGTTGATCCAATCCCATCGTCAGTCTATCCCACTCTCCCGTTAGAGAGTGAAACCCAAGCGGTCGATCTGTTTCCACCTATCGACCCCATTCTCCCCTTGGAGAATGAAATCCAAGTGGTCGATCTGATCTCTCCATCGGTAGATCCTACTCTCCCACTAGAGAGTAAACTCGATACTGCCCATTTTTTTCTTGTTGATACAGAATCTACCATGTCGAGGGCGATTCCTCCTTCACTCGTGGAACCCCCTCCAAGTTATGAGGCCATCCATTTTGTTTGGGGTGTGCTAACTGGACCTCGTCTTCCCTCTCATGTTCATTTCTAGATTACAGTACAGGTTTGTGGTCGAGACGTTCCTCAGACACTGATAGATGAAGGTGCATCCATTATTATTTTGTCCTATTTTGCTTGGCAAGATTTGGATTGTCCTCCACTTGCGTTTGTTACGCAGAATCTGTTAGCTTTTAACAGAAGAACTATTCAACCTTTAGGGACCCTTCCTCAGTTTCCTGTAACTTTGGGAGGGAAAACTGTCTTTATTGACGTCATGGTAGTCCAAGACCCCTTGGATTTTTCTTTACTCCTTGGGCAAGATTATGTCTATGCCATGAAAGACATTGTGTCTACGCCATGAAAGACATTGTGTCTACTCTTTTTCATGTGATATATTTTCCTCATGATGGATGAGTTGTGACTATTGATCAAATTTCATTCATTGACCCCAACTAGATTGCCTCCCTAAATGGTTATTATATGCAAACGATATCGCCCCCGCCACGGGTCAATTATGTGGCATTGTCGCCCATGGCTTCAACTTCTGATGACTTAGATCCAGTAGTTGACATGGTGATCTCTTCGATAGGGTTGTTAGAGTCTGATCTTTTTACTCCTATCATGACCCTCGACCTGGTGTCCTTCCAGATTGTGTTTCTTCCTTCCAGCGAAGACCTCTTGGAAGCCATGACCGAGTTTTGTCCCTTGACATGGTCTCCTTCCGGAGAATTTTCCTCTTGGAATCCATGATCAAGAAGACTCTCAGGATGGTTTTTGTGTCTCTGAGGAAACCTCATTAAAAAATGAAACATAGGTCTTTGAGCATGGTTTCTTGATTTCAAACTCGTTAAAAAATGAAACCACTTACGAGGATAGTTTTTTCGACTCTATGGCAACCTCATTAAAAAATGAAACAGAGGTTACGAGAATAGTTCTTGTTTTTGTGTCAAGCTCATTAAAAAATGAAATATTTTTCCCCCACTCTATTTGAGTCAAGTCCTTCGTCTAGTATTTGAAGCTTCATTTCATTCGCCTTTGCATTTGGATGAAACAAAGCTTCAGGGGAATTTGGATTTGGCCTATGGACTTCACGCTGAAGTTAAACTGCTAGCTTCTTAAGCTAGGGGCTAAGTACCAACCATCCCCATGTTATGCATTGGGAATTCCCAAGCATAGTTTCCTCTGGTTCAAGCTTGTGTAAAAATGAAACCAGGTCCAAGAATAGTTTTGTTTTGTTTTAAATCTTGCATAAATATGAAAAAAATCCCGAGCTTAGTCTTTGTTCTTTCTCATGCTCATTAATACATGAGAATAAGTTACCGAGCTTAGTATTTGTTATTTCTCATGCTCGTAAATCAATGAGAATATAACCGAGTATACTTTTATCACTTTTTCGGACTCATAAAGGTTATATGAAAAAGGAACCCATTGAAGTTCCCTTTAAGCTCTTTTCAGACTCTTTAAACATGAAAATATTGCCGAGCGACCTTGTTCTTTTCACGCTCATTAAAGTATTTGAAGAAAACATATGTTGAGCTATAGTTTATCTGTTTTTCAGTCTCATTAGACTACTTTATGAAAAAGGAACCGAGAGAGTTCTCTTTAAGTGTTTTTTAGACTCTATAAACATGAAAAACCCCTGATTTTTCTTTCTTTGGACTCATAAAACAAACATTGAAAGGCCCATGTGGGACCGAACCACTCCTTCCTAGGGTTCATTAAACATACTCTGAGGGAATTTTCCGAAGGATGAGCTTACATTACAAGCATATGTTATCCTCCTCAAGCTTGCGTAAAAATAAAGAGGTACTCGCCAAAAATATTGGGGGAAAAAATTGGGAAAGAAATATGTATAAACCTGTATTCCATGGAAGAGTCTCTTTTGAACATGACACCCTTTCACTCACCTTGTGTCTAGTTTGGAAAATCCACTTGGCTCTTGATCATACTCCTTTATAAGATTAAAAATAGGTCTGTGATCCCTATTGTTGAGTCAGTGTTTCCAAGACAGTTGTTGTGTCGTCAATATCTTCAAAGAGATGTCCAACCTGAAAAGCCTTCTATTGCGTTGACCATTTTTGTAGTCCTTAAAGCCTTCTATTGCATCGGCCATCTCTGAGTCAATCCTGAATCACTTGTTACTCTGATCTACTTCAAATCTTGTTGCCCGTTTCGTGTCATTGATGGGGGATACATTAAGGCCTTCCTGTGACAAGTCTTTTCCTGTCGACTTCAACTCATTATCCAGGTATTAGACTTAGAAACTAATTGGTACCTTGGAACTTACATGCCTCAATGGCAAGTTTCCTCACTTTTGACAATGGATTTTCATTATTGACCTCTAATCGAGAGATTCTGCCAAGTGTTCAACTTCAACTCATTAATTTACATTCATTGGATTGTACTAGTGTACCTTGGGAGTCATTGACATTAATGGTGATTTCCCTCGCACTTGTTAACGGTTCTCATCATTGACCAGTAATCAAGTGGTTTCTACCACGTTCGACTCCAACACTTGTATTTGCATGGTTAGATTCGTACTATAGAGTGGTGGATATGACGACCCTGCATATTTTCTGTCAGATTCAGGTTGCATTGGAGTATATTCAGATTGTATTGGTGCATAGATCCACAGTGTATTTCTGGAGGCTATGTTTAGATTTGAGTCATATTGGCATGGCTCCACAGTGTATGTTTGGTGGCCATGACCTGTCTTACTTGACATGGATATTCGCATGTTGGCATTTATGCTTTGAGTCATTTGTATTCTGAGTATGGTAATGTCTACCTCAGTGATGATATATTATTGTACTTTATTTCCTTGTTTGTTCGCAGGTTTCCGACCGACTGTTCCTTGTTCCCTATACACACTCGACAAAGTATTTCAGCTATCACTATGTTCTAACTTCATACTTTGGGGGGCTCTCTGTTACACATTATTTTAGTCATCCCTATGACCGTTAATGATGTAAACCTATCTGTTTCCTTTAGAGGGTTCAGTGGCCTGAGTTCCTGAAGAGAGAAAGGAGAAGAACTTTTACAGAGAAAAGAAGTTGCATTTTCCTTTGTAAAAACCCTATAAAAAAGGAAGGTCGTAGGCTGCATTATAGCTAGGGTGCAAGAATGCCTGATTCTCGCAGGCTACATCATAGCTAGGTTGCGAGGAGTTCGCATTATTCTCTATAGGTAGGGTGCGAGAATGCTTACACATGGGAAAAACGAGCGTTTTCTCGAATCTTCTAGAAGGAGAAACTTCCATGGTGAGGTGGCATCTGAATGGTTTGGATCTTACTCACTTTCATGATTTAGTGGGATCATCCTAACCTCCTCACCTTATCCTCTTCATCTTATAAAAGGAGAGGAGCTCTCATGGAGAAGGGCTAAGTTGGATTTGGCTTGGAATTATTAGTTTGGGTGGAGTGTCTTTGAGTTTTTCCTTTGTCAATATAGATTGTGAATATTATCAGATCTGTTCTCTCATAATTCTTGGAATGGAAGTGTGTGGGGAACAAAGGACAGTTGGAAGGGATTTTACGACATCAAGGCCACGGCTGTAATCTCTCTTTCACATTTAATATGATATAGTAATATGATTCTTTCCTATAAAGCTTGTTGTGTTTTATTGTATGATTCCTTGATCACATACATAGGTTTATATTGAGTTTATGACATAGACCCCTGACCCTCTGGTCGAGATCTGCACAGGATCGTTCTAAATTATCCTCGAGCCGAAGCGGCTCCCTCGGATCCCTATTGGAACCTCACAAATCTGATCCACAGGTCCTTCATGAAAACCCGCCCTGCGCAAATTAACACCAGGCGCGAGCCTTGCGTCTCCATGTGACCACAACCGGGCTTTAGTGCAAGTGCCTTTCACAACTCGCAAGTTCATGAGTCAAATACCCTCGAATCCTCTTTCTCCAAATGCCGACACCCGAGATGCGATATGGGTATGGCTCCTCCTTGTTAGCGCCTTCCACACATAACCACCGGCTAGGGCTAAGTGCTAGCACTACTCGCAACTCGCGACTTCGCGAGTTGGAGAGTTGAACCCTCATGCTCCTCCTTTGTGAAACCCCAAACCACGATAAGTCAGCAACGGGTTGACTCCTTTAGCACTACTCGCAACTCTCGACTTCGCGAGTTGGAGTGTTGAACCTTCGACGTGCTCCTCCTTAGTGAATCTCCGAGACGTGATAAGTCAACAATGGGTTGACTCCTTCCCAGGCGACGTGTGTCCACCACCTGTCGCACACTTTGACCTTTCCCTGGACGCTTTTTGTTATGCCACCTGTCAACCATGCAGTCCCCACCTAACGAGTGTGACACATATTCGCACGAGCCCTCGGCGCTCGGCACTTCGTGACTTCTGCAATCAAAAATAAATTCGTTCAACCCCCGACACGCGATACCCCACGAAGGTTCTGATCCAACGATTCTCTCGTGGCTTGGATCCAATGGTCTGGATCTCCTTCCCTGCTCCTCGCAATTCAGGACTTCGTAAAACCAAGAATTTGGTCTACCCTCCAAACTCACAAACCCTGAATTCATGAAATGATCCAATGACATGGGTTGAAATGAGATCAACGACTCATATTGACCCTCAAATCCTGGGTGATGGGTTTCACTGGCCTCTAACCACCTTACAACTTCTAGTAATCCTATGGTCCTCGCGATTTCGCGAGTTCTCCACAGAGAACTCTGACCATCCGCCTCTGCTTCTCAAGGACTTCTGGCCAATGACTTGGCGTCCTTCTTCTGCAAAACAATTTCTCTCTTTGTATCCCTTTTATCAATTCAAAGAGGTTCTGTCCCTTATGAGTTTTTCTACTTTGAATACTTAAAGGATTTATTCAATCTCTGCAACCTCTTGTAGGAATTTTGCACGAAATGGTGTTATCTCCTCTACTCAAATCTGTGGCTCTGACCTCAAAGTGTCTCGACCTCTCCTACTCCTTCCTATTGGAATATTGCATGCAAAGGCACTCTTCTTCCTTCTGAGTTTTTGTGAACCTTATGCTCCAAAGCACTATTCCTCCAATACAAAGTCTTCAATAACTCTGTCTTCCTCCTTTTCACAAAGGGTTAAGAAGTTCCCTCCTGGTGACTTCTACTAAAGAACACCTTGATGAGTCTGCAGGGTGTTCAGTAACCCTGTGAGTGTCTCCTCCTATGACACTTCTCTTCTCTCTGAACTCAACCAAGAGTTCCTTCTGTGTACACTTGCACCAACTCAATGCCCACCTGGTAGAGTTCTCCAGAATCCTCAGTGACTCTGTGTTCTCACTGAACTCAAAATAGAGTTCTCCTCAATGCATTATGTGCATTTGTTGAATGCCCTCCTAGCAGAGCCTGATCAAAATCTGGACCAGGGGTCAAATTTTAGCTCAAAAATAAACGTTCTCGGAATTGCCTCAAAATGAACGAGAGTGTAGCCCTCTTCATCACGAACCCAACGCAGTTTGTTTCGTCTCAAACAGACGTCGGGAGTGAAAGATACCGCGATCTGTTTGAATTGCCAAACAAGTAAAAAAAGGATGTTGACTGTGCAGTCCGTACAGTTCGTACGGATGTTGACATGGCATGAATGTATGCTGATGTGGCGGTCGTATGATGACATGGCAGAGGTGACGTGGCAGTTTTGGATTGGCTGACATCTGGGCGAATCGTGTTGTGACATATGGCATCATTTTCGACAAATGGTGTGGTGCCACGTGGCCCAGTGATGGGCAGCCACGTGGCACCCCTTTATTGGTCTATGGTTTGTTTATTAAAAAATTTATGGGTCCATGGGGTTCGACCCCCGGACCTCTCCCCACTAAATAATTTTTAACATTATCCTCCCAACCATTGCACCTCCAATTGGTTCTTGTTATATATACCAATTCACATATATTTAAGTTTAAAATTTGTATCCGTTGGCGGGGGGGACGGGTCGGGACTTAGCCCCGACCCGTGGTCTTGTGGATTATATGTGACCGTGACATATGTTGTATGCCCATAACGGTTGGTGCACGGTTGCAATGAATTTTAGACCATAGTCTGTGGTCGTATGCATTTGTTACATGTGACCATGTATGGAGCACGGGGGGAATTAACCAATTGCAATGGTTTTAACCACCTTTTTATTATAGCGCGAGGTCGTATGACCATATGCCCGAGTGCTTGATGGTTAGGGGGTGGAGGCACCCTAACCGT
This sequence comes from Picea engelmannii, assembly GCA_009831015.1. NCBI lineage: Eukaryota > Viridiplantae > Streptophyta > Pinopsida > Pinales > Pinaceae > Picea > Picea engelmannii. The sequence goes on from ML801572.1 coordinate 417,296, forward strand.
CCTATGTTTTGCACTGTTGGCGCGGTTGCACCCGGTGCTAGGTTTTTGCGCTTAAATAACCGTGTGTGTCAAGTTTATTACACAAGGGTGCATTTTGGCGAACCAGTTTCAGCAAGGTTGAAGGAGGAAAATGGAGGAGGCCTAACTTCTTCATCTTTTGGCCGATTGAGGTGCCGTAAAAGCCCAGCTTGGGGTTTTTGGACGTCCTAGATCCATTGGCACCATTATCAAGGCCATTTGAAGACTTCTTTTGCATGTTTTTAGCCATTGAAGTTTCAGCAAGCTCTAGGGAGCTTGAAGCCCTCATTGATGGAGGACATGGTTTGGTGAGCCTATGTTTGTTTTCTCTGATTGAATAATCATTTTTGGCTAATTATTATGCTATGAACACATTGGGACAGGTTTCAGAGGCTTTTGAGGACTTTTACAGGTGTTTTTACCACAGAGAAGCTCAGTGAATCTTATGGCCACATGTAGAAGAGGTCATGCCCGGATGAGCCATGATCCGTTTTTAGAGTTTTATTAGTCATTTTTGGGGTTTTTATGTGTTCTGATCTCAATGGTATAGTATTTTTTTCCATTGGAGTTGAGCAGCATCTTGTAAAATAACTTTTGACAAATTAATCTCAGAGAGCCAAGTCCATTAATGGAGGCTCAAGGAGATGTAGCCCAGAGGGGGGTGAACTCCTTTATCATCTTGTTCTTATTGTGAGTTTGATGGTTTATTTTCTGCAAGTTGTGTTGCTGTGTATTTATTTAAAGTACATATTTAACCATCTAAAAGAACAATTCCTCACACATAAACATTCAAAAGAAGATTCATAAACTTGGCACATAATTTTATCTTGCATATTTTAACACATGAAGCAAGGTCCTATAAAGTTTATTTTTATGAAGTAGAGGGTGCTTGCATAGCATAACAAGTTAGCCTTCTATTTTCAGATCAGGTGGTATCAGAACATAGTTTGTTTTTCTCATGTGTTTTCCATTGATAGCTTGAGATTTAGTTGTTGGTATTGTGCAAGTTTTGTGTTGAAGTTTGATATCTTCCAAGGATGGAGGAAGCTTCAAGCATTGATAGTTATCATACATATTCATTATATAAATTCTTTGACAAAGAAGAGATTCTAACCATGAGAGATTTGATGAAAGAGATGTGTGAAGACATTAATGTGAACATTTCCCTTGAAGAGCAGTTGATGGCCATGAAGCAAGAGAAAGACCAGCTTCTTGCAAGGTTGCATGAGATGGAGATTCAACTCCATGAGGCAAAGGAAACCCTTACCAAGTACATGCATGAACATAAGGTATGCAATGTTATTTTATCTTCTAATTCCTCTCAAGATGAATGTTTTGGTGGTTTTGAAAGTCACACAAGAGGAATAGGGTCCAAGTTGTTGTTAAAAATGGGCTATGAAGGTAACGGTTTAGGCAAGCATGCACAAGGCATTGTTGAGCCTATTTTTGTTGAAGAGAGACCTAAGTATTGTGGTCTTGGATATGAACAGAAAGATGGAGCAAATTTCAAAGTCAAGGAGACAAGGGAAAAAGTTCCAAGAGCAAATTTTGTTTCAAGTTCACCTCCTCAAGAAGGCTTTAAAGGTGAAAGTTCAAGAACTTTTGTTGAAAGTTCAATCCCTCCAGCATACAAGGCTTGTGTTCAAGATGAATGTGAATGTGTGAAACGAAAGAGTTGTGACAATGATGAGGACAAGAACATTGTTGTTGGTCTTCAAAGGAGAGCTTGTAACTCTTCAGATTCACCTCCTCAAAGAGGCGATAAAGGTGAATGTTCAAGGTATAATTCTGCTTATCATTCAGTTGCTTTTGATTATGTATGTAAAAATGGAAGAAAGAATCCATGTACAT
>ML801572.1:419214-464719 GCA_009831015.1 Picea engelmannii
CCTCCTCAAAGAGGCGATAAAGGTGAATGTTCAAGGTATAATTCTGCTTATCATTCAGTTGCTTTTGATTATGTATGTAAAAATGGAAGAAAGAATCCATGTACATATTGTGGTTTGTATAACCATCATGTTTCAAAATGTTGGAAAAGATTGGCCACTTTCAGGAAACTTTATAAGCAAAGACAGCGTGAAAAGAAGATGCAAAAGATTTGCACTCATTGTCAGAAGAGGGGTCATCTCATCGACCAATGTTGGACGTTGCATCCAACCACTCATCCACAGCATAAGAAGCAAATGGATAAAGAGATTGGAAAGAATGGAAGAGGAGATTCCATCATCGATGTGAGTCAAGATGATTCACGAGAGGACGATTTCCAGCAGAAAAAGTCACCGTTGAGTTGGCTTGGTAAGAAATGGTTGGATTTCTTAAGCCAGTAAGGCTTGCATTTTCTGTTGTAAATGCACTTTTCAGCGTTATGTGTGCATTTATGGGAAGCACGATAAGTTGCAGCAGTTTATCACAACTTGCATGATGCGAGTTGCATGTGAATGCAATTCATTTTGAAGGCATTTTTGTTGTTGCATAAATTCTCCAGGAGGATGTAAAAGATGGATATGATGTTCACTTGTTGCAGCCATTTATCTTTTTCATGTTCAACTCTTATGTACCCACATGTTTTTGGGTTTATGTACTTATGTTTGTACATTGTAGGAGAGTTGAAGAGTCATGCACATGCATTTTTTTTTATGTATGTGTAAGCAGTGAACCTGGTGATGGTTCATCATGAGTGATTCATGATTGTAACATGATTATTTATCATGTTTGTCGACTTGTCATTGGGAAGGTCGATATGTTTCAAATGAGTCTCGACTGGTGTTGATGATTTTCTGACGACTATGTTGTGTCGATCGTGTTGTTCGACTTGTGTTTAGTCGATGGTGTTTATTGACTTGAAAGTTGATTTTGAGTACACCATGATGCAAGAAAATTCCATGTTCTTTGATGAAGTACGAGATGCGACAGATTGTTTAAGAACAAAAGATTTTGTTGGCATCATTTTTCAGTCTTGTATAATTTGTTTTCAAGATTGATGGTTTTCTTGGCTTGTGACAAGATGTCACAGGAAATTTTTTGTAGCCATTGGAGAGCTGATTTTGTTGACGTCAAAGAGTTCGAAACAGGGACTTGATTCTCAGTGGGAAGGTTGGAAGTCTTCCAAGCACAAAGAGAACAGTGGGTCAGCAGCAGCCAGAGAATAGTGGTTGAGGGGCATAGCCAGTTGCAGTGCAGGGCTTGTCAAGGTATCCAGGTGATTGTCGAAAAGACTTTTCAAGTAAAATCAGTTGATAGAACATGAAAGCAGATAGATAATCATAATCTTTTGTGGGTCCAAAATCCTTTCAGTGGGAAGGTGTGATCAAAATCTGGACCAGGGGTCAAATTTTAGCTCAAAAATCAATGTTCTCGGAATTGCCTCAAAATGAACGAGAGTGTAGCCCTCTTCATCACAAACCCAATGCAATTTGTTTTGTCTCAAACAGATGTCGGGAGCGAAAGATATCATGATCTGTTCGAATCGCCAAACAAGTAAAAAAAATGACACTGACTGTGCAGTCCGTACAGTCCGTACGGATGCTAACGTGGCATGACCGTATGCAGATGTGGTGGCCGTATGATGACATGGTAGAGGTGACATGGCAGTTTTGGATTGGCTAACATCTGGGTGAATCGTGTTGTGACACGTGGCATCATTTTCGACAAATGGTGTGGTGCCACGTGGCCCAGTGATGGGATGCTACGTGGCACCCCTTTATTGGTCTATGGTTTGTTTATTAAAAATTTTATGGGTCAGTGGGGTTCGAACCTCGGACCTCTCCCCACCGCATAAGTTTTAACATTATCTTCCCAAACATTGCACCACCAATTGGTTCTTGTTATATATACCAATTCACATATATTTAAGTTTAAAATCTGTATCCGTTGGCGGGGGGGACGGGTCAGGGCTTAGCCCCGACCCGCGGTCTTGAGGATTATATGTGACCGTGACATATGTTGTATGCCCATTATGGTTGGCGCATGGTTGCAATGAAGTTTAGACCATAGTCTGTGGTCGTATGCCTTTGTTACATGTGACCATGTATGGAGCGCGGAGGTAATTAACCAATTGCAACGGTTTTAACCACCTTTTTATTATAGCGCGAGGTCGTATGACCATATGCCCGAGTGCTTGATGGTTAGGGGATGGAGGCATCCTAACCATCCTATAGTTTGCACCGTTGGAACGGTTGCGCCCGGTGCCAGGTTTTTGCGCTTAAATAAGCGTGTGTGCCAAGTTTATTACACAAGGGTGCATTTTGGCGAACCAGTTTCAGCAAGGTTGAAGGAGGAAAATGGAGGAGGCCTAACTTCTTCATCTTTTGGCCGATTGAGGTGTCGTAATAGCCCAGCTAGGGGTTTTTGGACGTCCTAGATCTATTGGCACCATTATCAAGGCCATTTGAAGACTTCTTTTGTAGTGTTTTAGCCATTGAAGTTTCAGCAAGCTCTAGGGAGCTTGAAGCCCTCATTGATGGAGGACATGGTTCGGTGAGCCTATGTTTGTTTTCTGTGATTGAATAATCATTTTTGGCTAATTGTTATGCTTTGAACACATTGGGACAGGTTTCAGAGGCTTTTGAGGACTTTTACAGGTGTTTTTTCCACAGAGAATCTTAGTGAAGCTTATGGCCACATGTAGAAGAGGTCATGCCCGGATGAGCCATGATCCGTTTTCAGAGTTTTATTAGTCATTTTTGGGGTTTTTATGTGTTCTGATCTCAATGGTACAGTCTGTTTTTCCATTGGAGTTGAGCAGTAGCTTGTAAAATAACTTTTGACAAATTAATCCCAGAGAGCCAAGTCCATTAATGGAGGCTCAAGGAGATGTAGCCCAGAGGGGGGTGAACTCCTTTATCATCTTGTTCTTATTGTGAGTTTGATGGTTTATTTGTTGCAAGTTGTGTTGTTGTGTATTTATTTAAAGTACATATTTAACCATCTAAAAGAACAATTCCTCACACATAAACATTCAAAAGAAGATTCATAAACTTGGCACATAATTTTATCTTGCATATTTTAACACATGAAGCAAGGTCATGTAAAGTTTATTTTTATGAAGTAGAGGGTGATTGCATAGCATAACAAGTCAGCCTTATATTTTTAGATCAGAGCCTTTACAGAATTCTCAACAATTCTTCTTCTCCTCTCTGTGCTCTCCTCTGTATAGTTTCTCCTTCAAGGTGTTCAACAACCTTGAGGCTTCCTCTTTGAGTCAATGACTTCCTCTAGTGCGCCCTCTTGGCACATATTTGTCTAAATTCCACAGAATTCAGAAGTGCACTCTATGCACTAGCTTACATAACCCGCAGTGTTATATCATGCAACCTCTTGCATGAAGCCACAAAGAACCAGACGTAAAATTAGTACACCCACAGATAGCAAAATCTATCTATCCCTACAAATGCACATCTAACATACATCTACATCATATCATCAACACATAAAGAAATTCATTCATGAACTCACAAACACATGAATAACAACATGTACGAAAAACTGCTATGATTTTATTAATATGAGACGCCTCTTTACAATGTGATCTCGGACTGCAACAGAGTCACGGCTTCCTCTCTTCTCCCTATTCTCTCTATTCTTCTCTACCTCTCTATTGACTAACTGCCTACAGATACAAAGGATCTTTTTACAAAAGGGGGCTCCTCGAGTGCTTCCCTCCATCTCACCAACTCTCATTAATTTACATTCAATTACATTGAATGGATGTCTAGTCTGAAGCAGATCTCCTCAGCCTTACAACCATTTAAGGCAACCTTTATCTAAAGCCTGCACACATGCATGGATTTGGCTCTTCGGCCTTACAAACATTTAATATAATTTTTCAAAATTTGAAAAACAAGAGAGCTGCGCCTCTCTCCTTCCATTAAATGTGTGCTTGATGTGCTGGTTGGCTAGTGCTTGATGACATTGCAGTGATGCTCCTGCATCATACTCCTCAGCTACAAAAATCATGAGCTCCTGCTCATGAGATTCCCAACACCACTGTTGAAACCCACATGGATCCCAAACAGTTCTCTGGAGCTGTCCATCTGCTCCGTTGCTTCGCTGTTGCTGCTGCATCTGGTGCCCTGCTACTATGGCAGGTTCTCCTCTGCATAGTTTCTCCTCACTGGCAGTTTCTGTCGCTGACCTCGACATCAACCTTCTAATCTTCTCAATATTTTTGTCCAGTTGTTCCCATGGCTGGCTCTCTTTTTGCAGCCTGCTCCGCTGCACTTCTTCTCTGCAAATGGGTAGATCATCCCGATCCCCTGTGTTATCTTCTTCCTCTGTGGCCTCAACTTGCCACTCTATTGCAAAATTCAGTTATGCAGTCTTATCACTGAGTCTCTTCTCAGTTTCCTCTTCTGACAGCTTGGCTGTCAGCTCTCCTGCTAGCACATCTCCATCTTCATCCAACTGCTTCCCAAACTAGAATTTTGTTTCATCTCCTATTGCATGCCTCGACACTACAATCATCATCTGTTCAACTCGCTGGATGAAATTTCTGAGCGATTCCTCATAATGCTCCTTTGCTAACATCTGCATGACTGTCTGCTCATGGCAGTCATCTACTAGCTCTGGATGGTTCAAAAACTCCTCTAGAATCTCCAACTCCATCTGCCATGGAGTGAGCATCTTATCTGCATGCTCTTCTTCTGCTACAACTTCCAGTGCTATAGTTATCCCCTATTCAGCCTCTTGACTAAAAATTTCAAGAATTTATGTTGAATTCTCTTCTTCCTCAGTTGGGTTAGGTTCTGATGTCTGTCCCATTTCTTTTTCTTCTTGGGTAGCTTCTGACATCTGCTCCTTTTTCATGACATTCATCGCCAATTGTCTTTTTGTTGTTGCTACATTGGTAACACACACGCTGGCCTCAACTGGGCTATATGGCAGGAATACCTTTATCGTTCCAATCATCATACTGCTCTTCTGATCTTCCTTCTCTATCAATTGTCCTTGCTGATATGAACTCACCTCTGAGCTCATCTTCTCTATCATCTCCTCTCACTAATCCAAACTCATCCCTGAGTTCATGATACTTTCAGACAGTCTCATCTTCTCTCCCTTGCCCACCTGGCAATATGGGATTTCTTCTCTACCCTCCTGGCAGTCTATGAGGTCCCCTAGTGATCCCATCTCATTGCCCACCTAGAAACTTGAAAGTTCCTTGATACTCACCTGGCAGTCTCTAAGATTTTCCAACGATCCCATCTCATTTCCCATCTAGAAATCTGAACTTTCTTCACTACCTTCCTGGCAGTTCACGAGATCTTCCAGTGATCTCTTCTCATCCTCAACGTCACTGAGATTTCTCCCAGTATCTAGTTCACAAGTGTGAACCACTCCTTCTCTGTCACCAAGGCTTCTAATACGCCTCAGTCATTCTTTCAACAGTCTTCGCTACCTTCGAGCCAATAAATACTGAACTAGCCACTTTACTTTCCTCCTCAGAGGCCATTCATACACCCAATGTGGCTTTGCATTCTACTACACCCACAGTGCAAGCTATTCCATTTTTGCCCTTATATTAGCGAGTTATTTATCCATTTCATTTTTTCTCCACTGCTGATGGTTCTTCTTTCCACCACATCCATGGCACTCAATAGCCATCTTCATGTTCCTGTCTTCCCTCCTGGAAAACTTGTTGTTGTCACTCTGCAACTGAGAGCGCTTCCAGCATCTCCTACAGTCCACCTAAATGTAACATTTCACTGTTGCGTCCCGTAAAAACCATCACAGAGCTTCAACACTCTATCTTCCTTTTCTTATGGCTCCCTCTTCCTGCAATATACAGACAAAATCAAGCTCTGATACCAAACTACTGACGTATACCCCCAACCCTTTGGTCGAGATCTGCACAGGATCATTCTAAATTCTCCTCGAGCCGAAGCGACTTTGTTGGATCCCTATTGGAACCTCACTAATCCAATCCACATGTCCTTCATGAAAACCCACCCTGCGCAGCTTAACACTAGGCTCAATCCTTACGTCTCCATGCAACCACAACTGGGCCTTAGTGCAAGCACCTTTCAAAACTCGTGAGTTCGTGAGTCGAAGACCCTCGACTCCTCTTTCTCCAAACGTCAATACCCAAGATGCGATATGGGTATGGCTCCTCCTTGTTAGAACCTTCCACATATAACCACCAGCTAGGGCTAAGTGCTAGCACTACTCGCAACTCACAACTTCATGAGTTGGAGGGTTGAACCCTCATGCTCCTCCTTTGTGAAACCCCAAAGAAAAATAATTCAGCGACGGGTTGACTCCTTTAGCACTACTCGCAACTCGTGACTTCGCAAGTTGGAGTGTTGAACCCTCGTGCTCCTCCTTTGTGAATCCTCGAGATGCGATAAGTCAACAATGGGTTGACTCCTTCCCAGACGACGTGTGTCCACCACCTGTCGCACGCTTCCACCTTTCTCTGGGCACTTGTTGTTATACCACCTGTCAACCACGTGGTCCCCACCTAATGGGTGTGATATGTATTCACAAAAGCCCTCGACGCTCGACACTTCACGACTTCTGCAGTCAAAAATAAATTGGTTCAACCCCCAAACCCCCGATACACGATAACGCGCGAAGGTTCCAACCAACGGTTCTCCCGTGGCTTAGATCCAATGATCTGGATCTCCTTCCCTGCTCCTCACAACTCGAGACTTCGTGAAACCAATAATTTGGTCTACCCTCCAAACTCACGAACCCTAAATTCATGAAATGATCCAACCACCCTCGAATCCTGGGTGATGGGTTTCATCAACCTCTAACCACCTTGCAACTACTAGTAATCCTACGGTCCTCGTGATTTTGTGAGTTCTCCATAGAGAACTTTGACCGTCCGCCTCTGCTTCTCAAGGACTTCTGGCCAATGACTTGACATCCTCCTTCTGTGAAACAATTTCACTCTCTGTATCCCTTTGATCAATTCAAAGAGGTTCTATCCCTTCTGAGTTTTTCTACTCGGAATCCTTAAAGGATTTCTTCAATCTTTTCAACCTCTTGCAGGACTTTTGCACGAAATGGTTCTATCTCCTCTACTCTAATCTGTGGCTCTGACCTCAAAGTGTCTCGGCCTCTCCTGCTCCTTCCTGTTGGAATATTGCACGCAAAGGCGCTCTTCTTCCTTCTGAGTTTTTGTGAACATTATGCTCCAAAGCACTGTTCCTCCAATACAGAGTCTTCAGTAACTCTGTCTTCCTCCCTTGCACAGAGGGTTAAGAACTTCCCTCCTAGTGACTTCTACTCAAGCACACCTTGTTGAGTCTGCAGGGTGTTCAGTAACCCTATGAGTGTATCCTCCCATGACACTTCTCTTCTCTCTAAACTCAACCAAGAGTTCCTTCTGTGCACACTTGCACCAACTCAATGCCCACCTGGTAGAGTTCTCCAGAATCCTCAGTGACTCTGTGTTCTCAATTAACTCAAAATAGAGTTCTCCTCAATGCATTATGTGCATTTTCTCAATGCCCTATTGGTAGAGCCTTTACAGAATTCTCAACAATTTTGCTTCTCCTCTCTGTGCTCTTCTCTGCACAGTTTCTGCTTCAATGTGTTCAACAACCTTTAGGCTTCCTCCTTGAGTCAACGACTTCCTCTGGTGTTCCCTCCTGGCACATCTTTGTCTAAATTCCGCAGAATTCAGAAGTGCACTCTATGCACTGGCTTACAGAACCCGCAGTGTTCTATCATGCAACCTCTTACATGAAGCCACGAAGAACTAGACGTAAAATCAGTAAACCCACATATAGAAAAATATATCTATCCCTACAAATTCACATCTAACATACATCTATAGCATAGCATCAACACATAAAGACATTCATTCATGAACTCAAAAACACATGAATAAAAACATGCAGAAAAAACTGCTATGATTTTATTAATATGAGATGCCTCTTTACAATGTGAGCTCGGACTACAACAGATTCATGGCTTCCTCTCTTCTCCCTATTCTCTCTATTCTTCTCTACCTTTATACCGACTAACTGCCTACAGATACAAAGGATCTTCTTACAAAAGGGGGCTCCTCGAGTGCTTCCCTCCATCTCACCAACTCTCATTAATTTACATTCAATTACATTGAATGGCTATCTAGTTCGAATCAGATCTAGATCTCATCCTTACAACCATTTAAGGCAATCTTTATCTAAAGCCTATGCACATGCATGGCTTTGGCTCTTCAACCTTACAAACATTTAATACAATTTTTAAAAATTTGAAAAAAGAGAGGGTTGCGCCTCTCTCCTTCCATTGAATGCGCGCTTGATGTTCTCTATGGTTAGCACTTGATGACGTTGGAGCGATGCTCCTGCATCAGTTTATGCTATTACTATCACTTTGGTTGTGTTCTTTTGCAGGTTCATCATTGTATGAGCATTGGAACAGAGTTAGGATGGTGATGGCGAGAGGAAGCGGCATTTAAATGGTATGTCACCCATCCATCTTTAGTTAGTAAATTCAATATTTAAAACTTAAGGAAAGTGTCATGTTCTAGTGTGTTTTGTTCTAGATCTAGGTGGATCTAGGGAGATCAGTTAGTGTCTTCACCTACCGATTTATCCAATAACACCTGTGAACATCATATATCCTCTTAATCACACATACTTTTCCACTTTCTTGGTTCTTCAAACTCAGAACCCCTTGAACTCCATCAGCTCGTCTGATTTGTTCCACTTCTTCACATACTTTCTCTCACACCCAAGATCCATTGAATCACAGAGCTCCACTTCCCCTGAAATTCTCTTACACACCTTAGCTCGATTAGGGAATCATAATTTACAAAGATCATGTGCTCAATGATTTGTCCACATACAAACTGTTATCACTCCAAGAAACCCTTTGTGGTTGTAGATCAAAGGTGCTTGGTAACTTAAGAATATGATATGTAGGTATGCTTGGAACAATGGGATCACTCAATGATTAATGTAATAGACAACTCATCATACATTCAAATGAAACAGTGCTTTTAGAAAACAATAATCAAACCAGACATTTTTTAAAGGAGAGGATGAAGAATACTAATCTTGATTGCCAAATACAACTAGGTGTAGGGCTTAATGCAAGGTAGTAAGAAATCTATCACTTCAAGTTTATGAGCTTAATAAAGAGATGATAGTCTTTAAAAGCTAAGATAAACTGAAATAAAGTACAGAAACAAGATGCATGAACAATTCTGATATTGAAAGCAAAAGGAGATTGTAATTATATTATTCAATAAGAGTCTATACAATAGCCAAAATGTATTCCCAGTTTTTGAACCCTTATCTCTTAGAAAAGATAGGCATTTATAGTCTTTTACAATCGGTTTTTAAGATCCTGAAAACTTGGATCTGTATCTAAAAATAGAAAATAAAACTAACTAAATGCAATTGATAAACAAAGACTAGTTCCTAGAACTCGAACTGTCTTCTATGTCAATCTTGACATCTGTACTTCATCAGCTTTAGGACTCTGTTGTGTCGTGGAAAGGTAAAGGCACCTGTCTTCTATAGCTGGACTCCTTTAATTAACCATAATCGAAACTTTAGGTGACCAATTTAGCATTTGGTCTTCAAAATCTCCACGAATCTCTGATGATGAGTGTTTCTTGATTAAGTGGTTAATCCTTTGATGCTCTCAAACCCCTTTGGAATACTTGAAAATTGCCTTGCTCCAGCTTAGCTTTCAAAATTTTATTTTTGTGCTTTCACCGGCTAATTCACCTTATGATCTGTTGGTTACCTAGTGAAAGCTCTGCCTTTCACCAGCTAACTGGTTGTAAATTTACCCTTTGCACTGGTGAAAGTTCTGTCTTGGCCAAAAGGAAACTTCCACCTCCAAAACTGTTTTTTTACCAAAAACTTAGTGCATCTTTGATTTATCTCCCTGCATATTCACAGCAACCTGGGCCAGTACCTGTAGATATGGATGCGACTTATGTTTCTACTTCAATTTCTTAATTTTCCTCTGAAGGCGTTTTGCTAACCACCATAAACTGTTATAGTCCTTGGTGATTTTCTTCTTTCTCTTTTTGTCTTTGACACTCTCACGAGCCAACTTCTCAAATGTTGCATTTGTCTCTGTGAAATTGTCAGACAGGGATTTGTATCTTGCCTTGATCACTCTCTCCAAAACCACCTGTTGAGCAATTACCTCTTTCAGTTGCTTAATTTTTTGTGATTTCTTTGAATTTTTTTCTTTGATGTTTCACCTTCATCAATGGGAGTAACAGTCTCACAGTCTTGTGCAATTTCCATGGAGTGTTCAAAGCTTTTAATGGCTTGACTTTCATCTTCTTTCTCTGGCTCTGTTTCCGAGTCTGTATCTAGTAGATTGAGAATATTTGTCTTCTTTACTGTAGGCTGCTCTGAATTGGTTTCAAAATCTATTTTTTTCTTTTCTCTTTGAGACTTTATGACGGAAATCCTATCCTCTTGTGGTCCTGGAAGAGCTCTCCTCCTCCTTGATCTTCTCTGAGGAGTTAATTTCTTTTTCCCAGCTTTCTTCTGCTCATTCATGGGATGAGTTTGGGTCTCAAAGCCTTCCCAAAAAAAAAAATGTTGCCAAGTCCTTCCTCTTTGTCTTATTTCTTATAGGATTATAAATTTGATCAGGCCGAAATGAAAAAGAGTGTTTTTCATACTTAGAGGTTCAGCCCTAATAGTTTTACATACTTTGGTTAGGCTTTTGTGAAAGAAGAAAGGTAAATTCAGGAGAGTCTTCCCTGTGAAATGATCTAAGAGTTTGAAATGATATAGCATCAACTTATCATGCCTTCCTTCTGAGGTTATATAGAGTTGAATTCCTTTGAACAGGTCCTGCCATTCGTCTTCCAAGTGAGAAACTGGCATGCTTTTCTTCCAGGTGATATTTCTAATTTTTGCCTTAAGGTATGCTCTGAAATTAAGATTCTTGGTTACTGTTGTCTTAAACCAGCTCTGGCCTGATCTAGGTAAACTGGTTGTTGTGGCAATGGAAGCTTCATCAACTATCATTTCTATAGAACCCGCACTAGCTCTATTTCCATCATATGATTTAGCAAATGCTTCATTTGTTGTTTGGTGGCAACCATTTTGTAACCTTTCAACAAAAGCCATGCAGCCTGCATCTGAGAAACATTTTTGCACGTCTCGATGTGATTGTAAGAAAGACAGGCTGTCCAATTCTTTCCTCAGTAATAAACCATTTTGTTTCCTTTCCATCTGTAACTCGAACCTCGAAGGCTTTGCAAACACTGTCACAGTAGTTTCCTGATTGAGCCCAAGTTTGGCATTGGTGAAAACTCTCGGTGTTGCCAATTCAAATATGGAACCATAATATATTTCCTGTGAATGGTGCATGTTCAAAATGTGAAGTGTTGATTTGATATCGCTGGCTGAGTAGTACTACTCCTTTACCTGTGATGATGAATGTGAATTTGTCATCTCCAATGCCATCATTGTTGAAGCATTAATTCGCAAACATGATCCACCATAATATCTGATTTAGACGTGCATAATAGAATCCTCATCATCATTCGCTTCCACCAGCACCTCATATTCATTATGCGACGTGTGTCGAACATGTCATCTTTTTTATTTCTGAAATCGTGGAAGAAAAACACGTGTTTCGTGCTTTCATCGGCTAACTGTCTGCAGGAAAGTACTCCTTAACCATTGAAACTCGCCACTTTCACCAGCTAACATCAAACTTTCAACACGCGTTAGCTATTGAAAATCTTTTCTTGAAATTTTATAGAAAAGACCTTTATGGATCAACTTATGCCTAAGGCATGAATTTAAAACCTAAGTTTTGACACTAGAAGAATTTAAAAACAAATAGAAAAACCTACAGATGACTATGCTATCACCTACAAAATGAAACCAAGTAACTGATTCATTTTGGGAGCTAACATTTGGCTCCAACTAGGATGGATACCTCCCTATGAGGTCACCAAGAACCTAGTTAGACTCAGTAGTTTTTATTACAATTTGAAAATTTGAAAATTCGTTTTGCTCAGTACCATTGGGCATGGAGTTATTCAAGTAATAAGAACAAAAAACAGAACTGAAAAGAATATGTACAAGTAAAACATGGCTTTAAGAAAATCCTTATGAAAAATAGGTCTTTAGAAAACGCCCATTGAAAGGGCCACCTGCTACTTCCTTGCCTGCAAGATTTCGGAGAACAATGGTTTTGTTCTGCTGAATTGTTATTATGACAAAAGGACCTGCCCATAAAGCATCAAATTTGTCGTGTTTCCCCTTCTCTTGCCTTGCTACATCCCATTTTAGGACTAGTTCCCTTGTTTTGAAAATATTTGTTTTGACTTTCTTGTCGAAAATCTCCTTCATCTTTTCTTGGTGTAATTCTGTCTTTTCCAGAATCTGTTGTCCATCTTGCTGCAACTCTACAAAATTTTGGATCCTTCAAGTTAAATCACTTGGTTCAGATTCAGTTTCTTGTAAAAACTTTGCAACTGGCAGTGCAAGTTGAACAGGAAATATGGCTTCAGTACCATATACCAACTTGAAGGGGGATGTACCAATTGACTTTTTATTTGTAACCCTGTCAGCCCACAAAGCAAATTTTAGCTTGGAATCCAAGCCTCTGGTATTTTGTTCAAGCAGCTTCTTTATAATTCTGACTAAAATCTTATTCAATGACTCAGCTAATCCATTTCCTTGTGGATAGTAATCATTGGAATGTACTAGCTGAACTCCCAACTCTTCACATAGTTTTACCAAGTGTTTATCTTTGAATGTAGTAGAGTTATTAGTGACTATTCTCTTAGGGAAACCAAATCTGGCGAATATGTTTTCTTGTAGAAAATTAATGATGACAGTATGATTGGCGTTCCTGGTAGGAATGGCCTCAATCCACTTTGTAAAATAGTCGGTGGCAATAAGGATCCATCTGTGTTGACTGCTAGAAGATGGGTGAATCTCACCTATGAAGTCCAGACCCCATTGTTGGAAGGGACCTGTGACCACTATAGGTTTGAGGGGAAGAGATTTTAGTTTTTGTATGCCTGCAAACCTTTGGCACTTGTCACATGTTCTCACAAACTCACACACATCTGAAAATAAGGATGGCCAGTAATAACCAGCTCTTAAGATTTTATGTGCGGTAGTCTTCCAATAGTGATGTCCTCCGCATTCACTATTATGGAACTCAGTCATGACCTTAGCTGCTTCCTCTTGGTTTATGAACCTCAATAATAAACCTATTGGATTTTTCCAGAACAATAAGTTGCTATTGATGTAGAAATTCATGGATTTGATCTTTAAAGACCTTCCTTGTGTTTTTGTCAAATCTGAAGGGACTGATAAAGTTTGCAGAAAATGAATAATGTAGCTATACCATTTGAAATTAGCTAGGTGAGCTGAGACATATATTTCCTCACTTCCTTTATCCTCTGAAGAGTGAACATTATCTGCATTTACACTTACCAAATTTATCTCAAGCAGTTTACAATTTTCTTCTCCAAGAAGTTTGGCAAGGCCTTGACCTTTCACAAGTGTTGTCGGTTTAATTTCAACATCAAATTCAATTAACTTTGCTATCCACTTACTCTTTTTCCCATCTATGTCGGGTTGTATAAGCACATCTTTAACTGAACTGGAAGGTATGCAAGCTATTACCTTGGCTTGAAGGATGTAAGCTCTGAAAGCTTTTAATGACTTGATGAGTGCATATGCTTGTTTCTCCAATAATTCATACTTCACCTCTGCATCCCTCAGGACATTACTGAAGAAGGCAACTGACTGCTCCTGATCATCGGCATTTCTCTGTAATAGTACTAATACAATTGTATCTTTTGAAGCAAATGAAAATATATAAAACTCCTTGGCGAAGTCGGGGCTGATTAAAACAAGGGCTATCATAATGGCTTCCTTGATAGCATTGAATGAGTGTTTGGCTTCTTCAGTCCATTTTACTTCGGAGTTCTTTCTTAACATAGAAGTGATATGCTTTGTGAGTTCTGCAAAGTTTGCTATAAACCTCCTGATAAAGTTTATAGTCTCGAGGAAAGACTGAATGTCCTTCTTTGATCTAGGAAGAGACAAATTTTTAATTGCTTCTACTATTTTTGGTTCGATCCTCACCCCATTAGCTGAAACAATATGTCCAAGTAATTTCCCTTCCTTAAGTGCAAAATTTGATTTTTTTGGATTAAGAGAAATGCCATACCTTTGACATTTTAGGAATGTCTTCTTCAAGTGTTGCAAATGATGTTCATGGCTGTTCGAAAAAACAGTAATGTCATCAAGATATATCAAGACGAATTTGTCTTTCTCCCCATTGAAAGCAATGTCCATCGCCCTTTGGAATGTCGCTCCTGCATTCATCAATCCAAAAGGCATCTTTTCATACATAAATGTACCCCACAGAGTAGTAAAGGAAGTCTTTTCTCTATCGTCTGGATGTACAGCGATCTGGTTGTATCCGGAAAACCCATCAATAAAAGACATCACCTTTGATCCTGACACATTCTGCAAAATATGTTCCATTTTGGGCAGTGGGTAGTTGTCCTTCCTAGAGCACTTATTCAAATTTCTGAAATCCACCCAGAGTCTGATCTCTCCATTCTTCTTTCTGGCGGGCACAAGATTTGCAATCCATTCTGAATATCTGAGAGGTATGATAATGCGGGCATCCAATAGTTTCTTGATTTCCCTCTCCATTGTAGGCAACAACATAGGATTAAAGGATCTAAGTTTCTGCCTAAATGGTTTGGTATCTTTATTCAAGGGGATCTTGTGCTGAATTGCCTCTGTGTCGAAAGTCTTCAAGTCATCATATTGCCAAGCAAAGATGTCAGCAAACTCCTTTAACAATTCACCATAATCAGCCTTTTGTTTTTCATTCAAATGTGAAGCTAAGTTGACATATTTAGGATCCTGTTCATTGGCTACATTATACTGCAAAACTTCTGAATCTTTTTCCCCCTTTTCCAATTTGACAGCTACATCATTGTTATCAAAAATATTTTCTAAAGGGACCAAACCTTTAGGAATTTTGTTGGTGGACAACTATACTATTTCATGTGCTGCAATTTTTCTTCTGAATTTTGGCTTCTCAGCTTCATCGTCATGTTCATTCTCCTGATCAATTTGCAAATCTGCAAACTCATCTATTACTGCAAGAAATCTAGTAAGTTCAGCATCATCTTCGAAAACCTTCTAGAATTTTACATTGTCAGGGAGGGATGGCCTATATTTAACTTGAATTTCATAATTCAATTTATGAGGTAGAGGAGGTATAAAAGCACAGGCCGGCACAGCTAATGAATCAGCCAATTCATTCATTTCTCTAGGTACATATGAAATTTTGAAATCTGCAAAAGTATGAATCGCCCTCAAAACTTCATCTCTATATGCTTTCAGCCTGACATGTTTTGCTTGAAAGGACTTATTTACTTGATGAATGATTAAATTTGTGTCTCTGAATACATGTAATCTTTTAATATCCATCTGTTTGGCTGCATTTAACCCCAGGAGCAGTGCCTCATACTCTGCAATATTGTTAGTCACTTTAAAATCAAGCTTAAAGGACAAATGAGAAGTTTTCTTTGAAGGAGAAATCAATACCACTCCTGCTCCTGTTGATTCTTTGGTACAAGCACCATCAAAGAACATGGTCCAAAGATCATCCTCTGCTGCTTATGTGGACTGAATTGCAGGCTTTCTAAGTAGCAATGCATCTGGTAGGGAATCATCAATTTGTAAAATGCAAGATCCCATACCTGTGTCGACAGAATAGATAGGATGATTGGATGGATTTTGTTCGTCACTGATTACATATGCCAACTGTGATTCCCTGTATAACCTTCTGTTTACCCCTCCAAAAATAGGGATAGTATCATAGGAGAGATCCATTTGAAGAGTGCCACCTAGCCTCTTCATCCACGATCTTGATAACAAACATTCAAATTTAGGTGGGATGTCTGCCATTACTATATCCATAACCATAGTTTTCATGGATGCTTGGTTTAAAGTTACAGCCAAGTCCTTGATCATTCCGAGACATTTGACTTTTCGAGAGTCAAAAGAGAAAATATCATGGTAAGACTTAGTGATCTCTAGCCCAAGCTCATCCATGACCGCCTTTGGCATTAAATTATGAGAAGCACCGGAGTCCAACAAACAGTTATGTAATGTTTTCTCATGAATATTTAGAGAGATGTAAAAAGGAGGACATCTTTCATCTCTATCTTCTATCATTTGGCCCAGAGTAATGGTTGTCTTTTCAACATATATGTTGAGAATATCAGCAGAAGGGGATATAGATTTGGGATCCAGAGTTTTGAGGATATCTTTCTTGAATGTTTCATTTTTCATTAACTCAACCAGAGGAATGGGAATTTTAATTTTTTGAAATTCAGCCTCAAAATTAAAAGAATAGGGGACTTTGTCATAGACTTTTACCTCATTTAAAGGATATTTCTGAATGTTTTGTTGTTCAATAGGGTTCTGACTTTTCAGAATTTGTTGCTTGACAGGGACAACAGTCTTCTTGGGAGGAGCTGATGCTTTTTCTTTTGAGGGATCCGTTTTTTGATTCTTTGATGTCTGATCTTTTTGTTTAACAGGGGCTATGCTCTTTTCGGGAGAGGATGGTTGTTCTGTTGGGCAGTATCAGACTTAGACCGGAGATTGTATCTGTTCTTATCTTCTGTCGTAAAAATGCCATCATCAGTAGAATTATCCTTTGTTTGTTCAGTCATCAATGCCTCTTCATAGTCGTGTTGTGTCAGATAAGATTTCCCTATTTCTTCTCCAAAACAATGAATATTATCTTCTCCATCTTCTTGATAATCACCTTCATCTTCATCCATCATGACATTCTGAAGAGGAGCCTTTATTCTCTGATCTTCAGTAGGATTCTTTTCTCTTTTCAAAATCTGCGTTGGTTGATTATTTCTTCTGAAGTTGTTAGGATTTTGATTTGGGATTCTACCTGCATATCGTAAGTGCCCCTTCCCTTTACAGGCTGCTTATTTTCAATTTTGAGCTTAGATATCTCAGAGGTTAGAGACTCTAACATCTTAGCCATTTTATATAACTTTGGGTCAGCACTTGATGAAGAAGAAGCTTCATTTCTTGGCCTTCTCCTATCAGAATTTCCCTTTAGCTTTTGAGCAGCCAAAATATTTGATTCCACCTCAAGGGAAGCATCTTGCATCAGAGATAGTGTAGGTGACCTCCTTTCTCTCAACAATAAACAGAACTCTGAGTCAAAAGAATCATAATATGTGATTTTGGCAGAAGCATCTGAAGGTTTTATCTCTACTGGTATTTTATTGTACATCCGGTTAAACCTTTTAGTGAAATCAGAGACTGACTCACCATTTTCTTTCCTTAGATTTCTAAATTCTATGATATAGTATAGAAAATATCTTCTATCACCCCATTGTTTCAAGAAGGTATCATCCAATTGCTCAATTCTAGCTATGGAACTAGCAAGGAGTTATTTGAACCATTTCCTAGCATGGACATCTAAGCTTTGGACAAAAACTCGTGTCCAAACATCTTCCTCCTCAATATTAATGTTTTCAGCATAACTGTAGAAAGCCTCAATATGTTCTTCAGCAGACACATCGCCCTCACCTGTGAATTTGGGCATATACTTCTGATAGTCTTTTGTCGGCATAGCTGATACTAGGTTTGGCAATATAAGTGGCACATACCTAGCAGCTAGGATTTGTTGCATCTTAGTCAAAGGAGGTGGTGCAGCCATAATGATCAGGGGTGAGAGAGGTGATAGTTTCTTCTTTGACTCTTCAACACTAGGGGAATGTGAAGGAGGTGAATCTTCTAATGGGAAAGAGGTATGATATGAGGCTCTGTAAAAATTTGCAAGCTGTTCAGCTAATTTTTCTTCACCTTTAGCAGACAACTCTTGAAGAAGATGTTCAACAGAAAGGAGGCTAGTATAGATGTTTAAATGATCTTCTTTCTGTTGTGAATGAAAAGACTCAAGAGAGGAAGAAATATGATTTCTTTCTAATGTTTTAGATGCTTTTTCAACCAATTTTGAATCTATCAATTCATCATCATTACTATTTTCCTGTTGATAAAAAGGACTTTGTTCCTCTACAGTAGTTACAGTTGTTTTTTCATCACCACTCTTGGAAAACAATTCAAATTTTTCTATAATATATTTTCCAAAACTAAAGAGAGGATTACCTTCTATATCTGATTTTGAAGATTGACCCTGAATTGTCTTTCCTCTTCTGAGAATTAGTTCTAGATTGGGCACTGGTTTGACAGGTGATTCTTGTGGATTCTCCCTAATATTGATCCTCTTAGGAGCCATGATGAACTTGTGGAGTCGCTAGATAGATAGTTACAACCAATAAAATCTCTAATCTTTGTCTATCATCAAATATCATCTATGTGTCATATACCAGGAAAGCAAAGATTAAATTTCGTTTTCCCCGGCAACGACGCCAATTTTGTTATCACTCCAAGAAACCCTTTGTGGTTGTAGATCAAAGGTGCTTGGTAACTTAAGAATATGATATGTAGGTATGATTGGAACAATGGGATCACTCAATGATCAATGTAACAGACAACTCATCATACATTCAAATGAAACAGTGCTTTTAGAAAACAATAATCAGACCAGATATTTTTTAAAGGAGAGGATGAAGAATACTAATCTTGATTTCCAAATACAACTAGGTGTAGGGCTTAATGCAAGGTACTAAGAGATCCTTCACTTCAAGTTTATGAGCTTAATAAAGAGATAATAGTATTTAAAAGCTAAGATAAACTGAAATAAAGTACAGAAACAAGATGCATGAACAATTTTGATATTGAAAGCAAAAGGAGACTGTAAATCTATTATCCAATAAGAGTCTATACAGTAGCCAAAATGTATTCCCAGTTTTTGAACCCTTATATCTTAGAAAAGATAGGCATTTATAGCCTTTTACAATCGATTTTTAAGATCCTGAAAACTTGGATCTGTATCTAAAAATAGAAAATAAAACTAACTAAATGCAATTGATAAACAAAGACTAGTTCCTAGAACTCGAACTGTCTTCTATGTCAATCTTGACATCTGTACTTCATCAGCTTTAGGACTCTGTTGTGTCGTGGAAAGGTAAAGGCACCTGTCTTCTATAGCTGGAATCCTTTAATTAACCATAATCGAAACTTTAGGTGACCAATTTAGCTTTTGGTCTTCAAAATCTCCACGAATCTATGATGTTGAGTGTTTCTTGATTAAGTGGTTAATCCTTTGATGCTCTCAAACCCCTTTTAAATACTTGAAAATTTCCTTGCTCCAGCTTAGCTTTCAAAATTTTATTTTTGTGCTTTCACCAACTAATTCACCTTATGATCTGTTGGTTAGTTGGTGAAAGCTCTGCCTTTCACCAGCTAACTAGTTGTAAATTTACCCTTTGCGCTGGTGAAAGTTTTGTCTTGGCCAAAAGGAAACTTCCACCTCCAAAACTGTTGTTTTACCAAAAACTTTGTGTGTCTTTTATTTATCTCCCTTCATATTCACAACAACCTGGGCTAGTACCTATAGATATGGATGTGAATTATGCTTCTGCTTCAATTTCTTAATTTTCCTCTTAAGGCATTTTGCTAACCACCATAAACTGTTATAGTCCTTGGTGATTTTCTTCTTTCTCTTTTTGTCTTTGACACTCTCACGAGCCAACTTCTCAAATGTTTCATTTTTCTCTACGAAATTGTCAGACAGGGATTTGTATCTTGCCTTGATCACTCTCTTCAAAACCTCATGTTGAGAAATTACCTCTTTTAGTTTCTTAATTTTTTGTGATTTCTTTGACTTTTTTCTCTTTGATGTTTCACCTTCATCAATGGGAGTAACAGTCTCATAGTCTTGTGCAATTTCCATGGAGTGTTCAGGGATTTTAATGGTTGGACTTTCATCTTCTTGCTCTGGCTCTGTTTTCGAATCTGTGTATGGTAGATTGAGAATATTTGTCTTCTTTACTGTAGGCTGCTCTGAATTGGTTTCAAAATATAATTTTTTATTTTCTCTTTGAGACTTTATGCCGGAAATCCTATCCTCTTGTGGTCCTGGAAGAGCTCTCCTCCTCCTTGATCTACTCTGAGGAGTTAATTGCTTTTCCCCATCTTTCTTCTGCTCATTCATGGGCTGAATTTGGGTCTCAAAGCCTTCCCAAAAAAGAAAATGTTTCCAAGTCCTTCCTCTTTGTCTAAGTTCTTCTAGGATTATCAATTTGATCAGGCCGAAATGACAAAGAGTGTTTTTCATACTTAGAGGTTCATCCCTAATCTTTTTACATACTTTGGTTAGGCTTTTGTGAAAGAAGAAAGGTAAATTCGAGAGAGTCTTCCCTATGAAATGATCTAAGAGTTTGAAATGATATAGCATCAGCTTATCATACCTGCCTTCTAAGGTTATATAGAGTTGAATTCCTTTGAACAGGTCCTACCATTCGTCTTCTAGGTGAGAAAATGGCATGCTTTTCTTCCAGGTGATATTTCTAAATTCTACCTTAAGGTATGCTCTAAAATTAAGATTCTTGGTTACTATTGTCTTAAACCAGCTCTGGCCTAATCTAGGTAAGTTCGTTGTTGTGGCAATGGCGGCTTCATCAACTATCATTTCTATAGAACCCACACTAGCTCTGTTTCCATCATATGATTTAGCAAACGCTTCAGCTGTTGTTTGGTGGCAACCATTTTGTAACCTTTCAACATAACCCATGTAGCCTACATCTGAGAAACGCTTTTGCACGTCTGGATGTGATTGTAAGAAAGACAGGCTGTCCAATTCTTTCCTCAGTAATAAACCACTTCGTTTCCTTGCCATCTGTAACTCGAACCTCAGACGCTTTGCAAACACTGTCATAGTAGTTTCCTGATTGAGCCTAGGTTTGGCGCTGGTGAAAACTCTCAGTGTTGCTAATTCAAATATGGAACCATAACATATTGTCTGTGAACGGTGCATTTTCAAAATGTGAAGTGTCGATTTGATGTCGCCAGTTGAGTAGTACTTCTCCTTTACCTGTGATGATGAATGTGAATTTTTCATCTCCAATGCCATCATTGTTGAAGCATGCATTCACGAACACAATCCACCATAATATCTGATTTAGACGTGCATAACAAAATCCTCATCATCATTCGCTTCCACCAGCGCCTCATAATCATTATGTGACGTGTGTCAAACATGTCATCTTCTTTATTTCTGAAATCTTGGAAGAAAAACATGTGTTTCGTTCTTTCACTAGCTAACTGTCTACGGGAAAGTACTCCTTAACCGTTGAAACTCGCCTCTTTCACCAGCTAACATCAACCTTGCAACACGCGCTAGCTGTTGAAAATATTTTCATGAAATTTGATAGAAAATACCTTTATGGATCAGCTTATTCCTAAGGCATGAATTTAAAACCTAAGTTTTGACACTAGAAGAATTTAAAAACAAATAGAAAAACCTACAGATGACCATGCTATCACCTACAAAATGAAACCAAGTGACTGATTCATTTTGGGAGCTAACACAAACCATGCTCATCAAGTCGTCTTTGAGTCCTCTCATTTTTCAATTAAATCGGGCTGTAGAATTCCTTTGAAACACCTCCATGAAAACCAGTCTTGGTTTCCTTCTCTTTCATGTGATCTCATTCATTGGTCCTCAGTGCTCAACCACCATCTGATCTGGTCCATATTTGATCTTGTTCGTCAATTGTTTCCTTTATATCAGGATCATGGAGACTATGACCTTCATTGTCGGGATAATAAGAGCACATGCACAACTTTATTTTTGATGGATTATTTTCGACAATTAGTTCCACTGGATCCAACAGTTTATGCTAAGAAGGATCAATGAAGATGATTGTATTTCTCCTTCAACCTACACGACAATTATCTCCCATATATCTAGTTGCTCGTGATATGGTTAGGTGGGACCCACATTGATCTACGACTAAGATTGCATCTCACCTACATTCTGACCTATGTTCTATATCGCTCCTTGGAGCTCCTTTTCATTAGAGTATCACCACTCACAATCCACTCTCACCAATGTTTCTCTAATGAACAAAATGGATCTACTCACTGTGTTAAATCAACAGTTGTCGTTGGCTTTTCGTTGTCGTCGTGATTGTAATTATTGTTGGATATTTATTGTTGGAAACATGATCCACTTCGATGTTTCTTTGTCAATGAACGACTAATATATAATGTCTACCATGGTCAATGGATGACCATGTTTAAACTCATCTGAGTCTGTACTCAATTCACCCATGAAACAAATGATGACAAGTGTCACTCCTTAGGACACATTGTCTGCCATGTTGGAATCATTGTCACTCTGACCACCAATTTTTCACAACATGTCACTCTCCTCCTTCGAAACGGATCAACATAGATCCAATGATTGAGGTAGATCCTCCAATGTATCTATGGTCCTCAAACATTTTCTTTATCATACTGTGTTCTCAATTCTTCCTCCCAAATCTCTGATGACCTTCCTTTGGATAGGCCTAGACTAGCATCAATAGTCTAGGACTCACCAATACAACTTATCTGATTAATCCAATGGCCATCATTAATTCGGGGCTCTAATCATCATAGTTCCATTATATCCTTAAAATTGGTCACTCTAAAGGATCACACTCTAGTGGATCCAACGACCATCATTGTACCTCATCCAATAGTTTCCATATGTCGAATTACTCTATGAATATCTAATATTTTGACAAGATTATAAGCTAACCATCTAGACGTCAATGGTCCAGATTCTCTCCCACGGTCACTCTGACAGATCAATGAGGGTCATGAGCTCAGAGTTACCTCCATCGAAGTCTCAATGTAGCCTCACACTAAAACACTATGATGGAATTTCCATCTGATCAAAAATCCATATTATCTCCTGCAACTGCACCAATAGATCAATGGTTTTTATTGACTCACAGTCTCCTTCATTGTCGGACTCCATATCACCATGCATGCTCTGACCAATGTTAAATATTTTTTCGTTATGAAAAATCAACGGTTGTGATGTCCTATGAATCAAACACAAAGTATTACTCATGGTAAAGGTATGATTTGGGACTTAGCCTTTTCATGACTTAGACACTTCTCTGATCTCCTTCCTCTCAATCTTCAACTTTTGTAGAGTCCCTGTTCACCACCAAGCACAATATTTTGTAGAATCTTAATAGTGCACATGGATGTTTTTTGTTTCCTTTGACTAGTCCAATTCTCAAAGTCTCCCCTTGTCGTATCTTGAATTTTTTATGGTCATTATGTTCCTCTTTCCTTCATTCACACAGAGTAGATATGTAGTAACATTCTAGATGCTTCCTCTATCTGGTTCGATCCTTGGACCTGTCATTTACAGGGACTTATTAACACAATGCATGATCTCCCCCTATTATTGGCAGTAGTCAGTCTCCCCCTGCTTGTGATAACAATGGTATTCTTTAACATCAATGACAACACAATTTCAACACACACACACATAGAGAGAGAGAGAGAGAGTTAAAAAAATATTACAAAAATTGAGAAAAATGTAAAAAAAAAATACTACAACAATATATAGACAGAAATTTCAAGTAAAAACAAAGATTATTATTAAAATTTTAAAAATAAAAATAAAAAACAATTGTGGATAGGTGGATGTGAAGGGTGATGGAAAACACAGCTCATTGGTGGTGGACAGATTGGGGAATGGGTGCACTTATTTACATTCAAAAAACAATTGTATTCCTTCCCAAAACAAAATTATAAAAATATGCAAATGAAATCAAAATATTAAACAAATTATTCGAAAAATTAACACAAATGAATTTTAAAATAAAAAATAAAAAAATTAAATTAAAAAAAATAAAAATAAAATAAAAGGAATTGGAATTGCACATGGGAATATGTAGCAGGTGGTGGATAACATAGGTGATGGGTTGTGGATGGATATGAGGGGGTGACAAGTGGGTTGGATAGAGTGGTGAGGTGTTATAGTGAAAACTACCTAAAGGCTAAGCAATCAAACCCCCATTGAATGGGTGAGGCTCAATGAAAAACATAGGGATATATAATGTATTTCTTTTTCCTAAGATTAGCATGCATGTTAAGAAGTAAATTAGGGAAGGAATAAGGAAAAAACTCAATTCTAGATGGTTGTCCAAAGTATCCAATGAATTTTTCTTGACCTCACTCTAGCTCCATTGCTTCACCAAATAACCTACACAATCATCCAACAAGAAACACATTCCTAATTCCCGAGAAAAAAATAAAGATAACTTGCATGAATAAAATCTTAATCTAATAACTCAACTAATTAGAACAACACAAAACATCATTAAATATGCAATAAGATCCATTAACAAAGATATTTTTGGGGGAAAGAAGATAGACATATATTGATTAAAATAGAGTTGCAATATGAATTATTACCTCGAGATTCACCATTGTACTCATAGTTCTAAGACACAAAGTCCTCCTCCTTATTCACAAGTCCACCTCCATTGACAAGTACGATCTAAAAATATATCATGGTAAGATAGCCAAGTGAATGGATAATAAAATCTCACCTAAGATCTAATTACACTAATGTTAACTACAAGGAAAACACCTTGTAGTGGAGGTTTTTAGTGTTACAAGATTTGAAAAATATTTCAAAAAAAACTCTACTACAACCACCACTATTTGAAGTAGAGGCTTTAATGGATGTTCCATATAACTAAAAAAAATTGGGCTTGTAGCAGAGGTTTTTTTTTCGGTGATTTTATCATCAAAATTTATTGGTGTGCTCCTAATCAACCTGCCCTAGTGCGTACATATAAAACAAAAGAACTAGTGCAATTACAATTATTACACACAGGTTTTGCCTTTTTTGTTGTATGCAGAGCACTGATGTTCTTATGATTTATATGCATCGACTCCACATTCTTTGTGTATGGAGAATCGATGATTTTTATTTTTTGTATTCCCCATTGTGTTTAAGTTAGCATGCGCCCTGATGCTTGTATAATTAGTATGTACGGGTGCCTGTATTACCATGTGCACCAAAGGATAGGGAAATTTTGAATATTTGAGGTGAGATGTCAACACCATTATTTTTACTAAGCTCTGGTGTGTATATTATACTTACAACACCGATGCGTACTTTATATTTAGAGCCCTAGTGCATATACTAAACTTACAACACCGATGCATACATTATGTTTAGAGCCCCAACGAGTATTGTAAATATGGGGCACTGCAAAATTTTGAAACGATAAATATTATTGTACGTTATGTCATTTACGGAACGATGATTTTTCTAAATAGTTCACATGGTGTGTTTGTATAATTAATGGGAACTAGTGTGTATGACACCTCGAAATGCATCGCTTTCTATATTATGGCATGCATCGTCTAGTGAGTTCATAAGAATACATTGCATTGATATGTATATATTCTAATTAATTTTTTTTTTACAAATTTTCAATTAATCATCTCAAAATCAAATATTTTTTATAATAATATTGTTTTATATTTTTGTTATTGCATTTTGATATAATGATTGCATCAATGCATTATCCAACGAATTACACCTCTTTTTTTTGTAACAATGTAAATCATCCACATATTAATTATTCAACAAAGTAACATTTTACAACATTCAATGATGCAATAAAATAAGAACCTCGTTTTATTAGATATGAATAAAAGACCCATTGTCATACAAAATGGGACAGTGTAAAGGTCCACAATAATCAAATTGCAACCAATATGTAATTTTTACACTTATTGGTAAAATGTACTCATGTGATTCGAGTACATTGAACAAAATCCCTTATTTTCATATACAAATATTCCAAGATATACAACTTGTTGTAACATTCAATTATATTGTTTTTCATTCATCACTTGAATCGTTGTCATTGCTCAAGCTACATGCATGCCTCTTTTCTTCATCATTTGTAGGAAATATCGCACTTTCATTATTTAACCTAATGTTTTCATTGATCGACTTTTTTTATGTTCTTCCTCTTCATCTTCCATCTACAGACATAGAAATAAAGTGTAATGAGTATATCTACACACACACACACACACACACATAGTAGAATATACATGATTGCATAAATAAATAAAACATACCTTAGCAGTGAATCTTTCATACAGTGCAATACACATTCTTTCAAAGCCATGTTTCATGTCTTCTCTCAAAATCTCTTATGTTGGTTTCATTCCATACTTTATTTCCTGCATGTTTAATACGCCATGGCAAAGAAAAGTTGATATAATCAATATAAAGATTTCTTATTGTTTCATTAATTATGAAACAAGTGAAGTTAAACAACATAGCTACCTCAAAATTGTTCAATTAAACCTTCATACTTAAACATATACTCACAACCCATACTTAACTCAATGTCTATCAATTCCTGGGTTGGCTCCTCTTTGTATGTTAGCGCATATTAGAAGACATCTGTGGAAAAGTGTAAATTAATTATTTAATCATAAATATCTCAACAAACATGAAATATTAAGTAAGGTCGAAAATGTAAATACTCACAAATCTTGTGATTGACCCTTTTATTCCTCTTCATCCTATATTATGTGTTAAATGGGTTCTATATTTTTTTTCTGCATCAAAACAATTGAAAATTAGTATTTCACATGATAATTGAATTCAATATACATAAAAGAATAAATAAATGATTGCATACCTCTTATGCACATTGAAGTTGGGATGGATCCTCTTACAACGCAATTATGTTCATTTATTTTACCATCTCCTTATACATTTTTTTCGACGTCCCTACTGGAATGCATTGGTTTTCCCCTCATTTTTCCCTTGGAAATTTCAAAATCGCCCTGAAAAAAGAATATCTAGAAATCAACAAATATAAAAATTACGTAATTATTTTACAAAATAAGATATCGATGTGTATATTAACTTAGTATGAACTAGTGCATCAACCATATGTACATGCACGAGTATATGAAACAGTGTCGTTGCAAAATAGAAAACCTTTTACAAATTGTTGTATTCATTCGGTGATTTATAAATTAATAAAAGCATTTGTACCTAAGTATTGTTTATTATGCACTGCCAACTTGTGAAAAAATTTAATACATGGCGGTTTTCATATTAAAACAATATTATTTCCATTTTAAACTTGATGATGTTCTTTATAAGAATATGCGCCCTAATGCTTATCTATGTACAATGCACATCGTTGACTGCATTTTTTTTTAATGTTATTTCTAATTTAAATTAAGTGGTGTTATTGACATGAAAGTATGCACCAATGCTCTTGCTATGTATGGTGTACATCGTTAACCATGAAGGCATTTTTTTTAAACCAATAGTGGTATGCATGTTTGGGATCAAATGCAATGAGTGGTTCAATTGCAATGGATCGGAAATGCCCCATATATAAATAAAGAAACCCTATAAAAATTGTTTGCTTTAAAAAAAAACTCCTTGTGAAATATAGAAAGGGAAAGAAAGAAAAACAATGAGGAAATTAGGGCTTCCAATACTGAAGGTAACTAGGTAACCATTTTTTTTCATTTGGGAATGCACTGGAAATCGCTTGAATCAAATAGTGGAAATATTAAGATGATCAATAGAATGAAACCATATACCTGAAATTTCTCCTCTACATATTTGTATGTGACCTACAATGATCCCTTTTGAATTTACCTCTTAAAAAGAAATCCACACACTCTAAAGTCTTTGCTAGTAAATCTCTCTTTCACAAATCTCCCCTCTAAATTTTGGCTAAAGAATGAAAGAATGAATAGGGATTTCATTTATAAACACAAAAAATGAAATTCTCGCTCATTACTTCACTGTATATTTCGGTGCATTGATAATAAATGTGTGCGTTGTTTTTTTTGTAACTTATTTTTTAGGTGCGCTATATAGTGAGTAGTGCTCTAGTGCGGCGTCCACGTATAATGTATTGACTCACTTTCATGTAGTAAATTTCAGTGCATTGATAGTAAGCATGCATATTATTTTTTCTAACTTGCATCAATCAGTACGTTATACAATTCGTATTGCATTGATGTGTTGTGTAAGTATTGATGCACCGACAAACAATTTAATTTTTAAAATGCAAATGAAAACATCCACATTTGAATTTTGTAGATATTTTTCTTTGTGGAGGAAATAACGAAGGTTCATATTCAGTTCTTCTCACAAATTAAAGCACCAGTGTGTTTGTTTTTATAAAAACATATTGGGGCATCGTTATATAATTGAGTGCACCACTAACTTATAAAATTTATTTGAAATTATGTTTGAAGTTAGATTGTTCTATGCTTCCCAAGATGACAATTTTCTCTGAAATGATGGAAAAACAATTATAATATCAAATGGCCATTTCTTCAAATTCCAACTCATTCCATATCATTGCAAGTTCTTCAAGTTCTCCCTTTCCGATTGTAGTAAGTCTAGATTTTATTTATAATTTATTTATATTATATAATTTATGTTATGTATGCCCATGCAATTGAATAGTTTTTCATTGAATTTTGGAAAATCATGACTCAGGATCGAGTTTGGATGCACAAGATATTCCAATAGTCCCAAAATTCTGCAAGCTCTTATTAGGAGAAAGATATCGCAAGCAAGTGTTTGATGAAAATGGATTACGCTACCAAATATAACATGCCATGTTCCAACAACTAGCCTAGGTCAATGATATTACATAGTGAATTGGATCTCTTTCATGAATACACCCCTTGAGATGTAAGAAAACGATGATTGAGTAATTATATTTTTGGATTTTTAATGGAACTAATGTAAATGTATTGCTTAATTCAGAATTTGTTTTATAAATTGGTTGGTTGCATGTTTATTATTGGGAAGAATTTTACATTCTTTTAATAAATGTTTGGTATAATGTTTAAACTTAGTAAATGCATTGTGGTACTAATATTACCGATGTAATGTTCACTATTTTTACAATCAATATTATAACAAGGAGTGACCTATCTACCATCTACCCTTGCACCAATTCATGAGCTTTATATTAAACGAGCACAACTCGAAGAGGAAGCATACTGAGCATGGTTGAATCAACCACCTATTCAATTCCCACTATGTCTCGAGTCACCAATTCAAAACATCAATAGTAATACTAGTTTGTCACATGTTGGGGACAAAAGAAATGAAACATAGGTTGATATGGATGATTTCTTACATGATACCCAAGCCATGGATGGAATTTTTTTTCATTCATTCCAACAAAATGAAATGGGGGATGATGTTGATATCGTTGATACCTTCATCAAAATCCTGAAATATGGTTCCACCACCCCTCTCTTTGGAGATGGGTCAAGGTCTACCCAACTAGGGAAAACAATGTTATTGAACAACTTGAAATAAATGTATGGTATGTCAGACACATGTTTCTCAGCACTTTTGAGGTAACTGACCATTAAGTCCCCTATTTTTGTAATGAATCTTGTCACACAATAAAAGAATAAAATGGTTTATTTTATGCATTTTTAATGAAAGTGTACATTTATATTGCCCACTAATTGCAGGTTACTCAAACATAAGGTACTTCCGAGAGATAATTCATTTCCTGATAGTTGTGAAAAGGAAAAGAAAATGTTGAAAATGTTGGGTGTTAAGTACATATCATACCTTGCATGTCTGAATGATTGTATTATATACAAAAAAAAATATGCAGACAACAGGATATGTCTAGAATGTGGGCATGACAGGTTCCAGAAATTAAAAAACAATGGTAAGGCACATGGTCCTACTCATAATATATTGAGTAGCATGCCTATAATTCCAAGGATTCAAAGGCTCTTTTTTTGCAAACAATTAGTCGTGTTGTAAGGGTGGCATGCCTCACATAGAAGTGATCCAGAAGTTATGTGAATCCCAACAAATTCAATAGCCATGAAGCATATAGAGGATACATGGCCCAATAAATTCAAGGATGAAGTATATAGCCTAAGATTGAGCATAGCCATGGATGGAGTTAATATGTATTCCCTCCATAACACCAACCATTATGTTAGGCTAGTGGTAGTGATCAATAACAATATCCCCTCATGGTTTTTCATGGAGAATGAACATCTTATGGTGGCTCTCATAGTCCTAGGAAGAAGACAAGTGAAGATAATGGATGTTTATCTCTAACCATTGATCAATAAATTTAAGTAATTATGGTAAGGGATACATGTATATGATGTATCAAGACCCATCCCAATGGAGAGGTATTTTACATTGAATGGCATATGTGCTTACACCACGCACGATTATCCAGGACTAGGAGTTTTCTTTGGTAAGCATGTTGATTTATTTGTTTATATTTGTAATTTTATTTAGCACACTTAATTTGGTGCAACCATATTTTTGACACTAACATTCTCTATATATAATAACATCGCAGGTATTGTAAAAAAAGGGTATCATGGATGTAAATGTTTTGGAGCTTCTATAAAGGCTAGGTAGTTCAACCACCTACGAAAGTCGGTGTACGACTGCTAAGGGATATTTCTCCTAGAATTCTACCCTTATATAAGAGTTTCATCTTATTTTAATGGTAAACTAGAGAGAACACGAAGATCTGAAATAATGACACGGGAAAATTGGATTAGGCCATATGACATAGAGAAGGAGAAGTAAATGGTAGAATTGTTTGACTCAAATGGGGAACATATGTTTAAAAATCTTGAATTTTTTAACACCTAATTTGAGAAAATTCCCATTGGGATGAGAAGGAAATATGTATTTTATGAGCTTCCGTATTGGGAGCATATTAAGGTTGACCACATACTAGATCCCATGCATATATTTAAAAATGTGCCATCTTCTTTATGGAGGGACATATCATCGAATAAAAATGACACATTGGCCAAGAAAAGAACCTAGAGGAGAGGTTGGTCCCTCTTGGTCTTTTAAAGAAGGTGGTGTCCCATGGATTTTGAAGAAATATGATATTTCTATGGAGAAGGATGTTATATTGGGTGTGAAGGCACCTTATTTATATGGTTTGAGTCTACGATGTTGCTTCACTGTAGAAGGGAATTTGTCGGGGTTGAGATCACATGACCATCTAAACCTTCTAAGGGTATGTATGTTGAATACATTATTCTTCTTCTATAATATTGGTAAAAATATGTTATTCACTCACTATTTTATGGAAATTAATGATGTGTGTGTCTATTTTGTAGTGTCGTTATCCTTTAGTCATGCATGGTTGTGTGAACCATGAATTCCCCTGATACCTACGATGTGTCATATAAAAATTATCTACATTTGTATGTTGGATCACATCAAAGGAGATTCATATGGATAGAATTCTACGATGGCATCAAGAGATATTTGATATTGTTTGTATGTTTGAGAAGGAACTGTCCATGAGTTTTATGGACTTGCAAGTCCATCTTCTAATTCACCTACTTGATGAGGTTGAATTAGTTGGGGTTATCTCATGTTGTTGGATGTTCTTCTTAGAGAGGTACATGAAAAAATTGAAGGGGTGTGTTCATCAAAGGGAAAAACCAGAGGGATCTATGGTAGAGGGGTACATAGTATACGAGTCGTTCTATTATGGTAGTGAGTACATAAAGGAAATTGATGAAACACAAGGGTAAATGGTTTGGGATGACCAACAATATGAGGAAAAAAGGGAAGGGGAGCTACTCCAAACAAACGGAAAAAGGCGCTTGATAAAGAGTAAGTCACTTATATTTTTTCAATTTAGTATAGAGAAATTGTTTACACTAAAGTTGATAATATATATTTGATCCCATGCTATTTGTTTTGAATTATTGTATACATAAAAAAATTAGAAAATTATGCCATTAATAAAATGTTCTTTGAAACACAAAGGAAATGTGACCATGGATCGCATTGTATGAAGAGAAAATAAGAAATTGGATAGTGATAGCAAATCATTCAAATAGTTGAATGGTATAAGTGTGTCGTATCCTCATCATTTAAATGAAAATATTCCAAAAATATGTCCCAATAGTTGGGTGGTTGACCAGATATAATATAAATATGCGATGTCCGATCATAACCCACGTGGAAAATATATGGATGCACTAAACATAGGGATTGAGTGAAAAAACTATGTAATAACCTCTCTAAGTACCACGTTCAATTTATAATATTGCACATTTGAATTGTAACATGTATATCTTTTATTAATTCTTGGGTTATTAGACATATCAAACCATCCTTTTGTTGGCATTTTTACAGGTCCATCTGTTCCCATCTATGTGGGCATATGGAAATCATTTTAATATTGAGTATGTTGATGATGGAAACATCACACAAGATTGTGGATTGGAGGTCAAGTTCAACCAATCTAGTCGTGCTAACCACCGTGATCAAAACCTAATAGAGGGGAAGGTAGGTTACATTAGAAAGATACAAGAGATCATACAAGTGGACTTCTCACCCTTTCAATGTGTTATTTTTTGTTGCAAGTGGTGGGATACCTTCGACCAGATAAATATAAAGAAAGATCGCAATTGTCGGCTAATATGCATTAGCTCTAAAAAATGTGGGTTGAAACTAAGAAGATTTATGTTTTCCCAAAACATTGCAACCAAGTGTTTTTTTACCCAGATGTGTTGGATGGGGATTGGTGGTTCGTACTGAGACACGATCCAACATCTAAACATATGTTTAGAGCAACAATTTTATAATTCCAAACGAGGAAGATAATTAGGGTGATGACAATGAAGACTAATAAATAAATGCTTTGTTTCAACATTTATATTGTGGATGTGTCATTTATTATGGGTATCTACAATGTCCAATTATGGTTTTTTTTCTTCATTTTATAATGTTGGATATGAAAATTTAACAACAAATTACAACCACCATATTGAAAACACATTAATTAGTACAAGCATAAGATGTGGTTTTCATATATTTTTATTGTCATATTTATTGTTTATTATAGAAAATGTGTGTTCTATTGTATTAACATATGTTTATGTTAACTTTTGAATTAATAAGCATTAATTGATATATCACAAAGTTGGTGACATATTCATATATTAGTAAAAAATTATTTTAAATTATATTTTAATTTTTAAAATGATGATATTAGAAAACCAAACCTCAATTTTTTTATTGATTGGAAAATTCAAATAAATATATGCTTGCTTTGATGGAACTTCTAAGGACAATTCCAACAAAATACCTTTGTGCAATATATATGAGTTGTGGAATCACACTTGTGGTGTTGGCATTACCAACTTTGATTCCATTCCCGACCTTAACTAGTGAAACTATCTTGGCTTTCACCTATTCCACTCCATCCTTTAGTTTTCTAATCATATAAACTTATATATTAATCATTATGTTTACATTCTCCTTGAAATAAGTGTCAATATAGAAAGGAGGTGGAAATTCTAAAATTGTATTTTTCTAGATCCTAGTCACAATTGACAAAAAATTTAAGGATCCATACTAATCTAAAAGTATAGAAACCTCTATCAATTTTACTAATTCTTAAAATACTAATTATAACATGTTTCTTGATATTCTTGTAAAAGTATTCCAAAGTATTTGTATATTTTTTAGAAAATATTCATAATTTATAGAGTAAAATAATTTTATCCCATATTGGAATTTTGGTGAATAATTAAAAAAGAAAAGAAAATAGTAAATTATTTTTAAAATAAAGCAACACAAATCATGAAGTTTAGCCTCTAAAGTTTTCCCTGACTATAATCCAGCCCTAGAAAACTTGGATATAAATTGTTACCATGGAAGCCAAATATTGAAAACAAAGATTGAAATTCACTATTATTAATGAATTCATTTTCATATTTAATAA
This sequence comes from Picea engelmannii, assembly GCA_009831015.1. Lineage (NCBI taxonomy): Eukaryota > Viridiplantae > Streptophyta > Pinopsida > Pinales > Pinaceae > Picea > Picea engelmannii. Next base: position 453,057 of record ML801572.1, read on the forward strand.
ATTTAATTTAATTAAATACATTTAATTAATTATAATTTTATATAATAAAAATATAACTATTATAAATTTAATGAACACTTATTATAACTTTATCATTAAAATAGATGAAAAAATAACCTTTCCTAGCAATAATTATTCAAATTGATTTTTTCATCCACTAACCAAATCCTATATTTGCATACATTTTAACATAAAATCAACAAAAAGTGTTACTTAACATACGTTTTTAATAGAATATGCAATTAATGCTCACATACTTTTTAATAGAAGATTCATAAAGTTAGTAATAGAGTAAAAAATTGTGAAACCATTTCATTGAATCGTATAGATCAAAATTTATTATTATTCTTTATATTTAATATTTTAAATTTAATAGGGGAGGCAGGTGTGGGGGGGTGTTGTATGGGCCTCAAGGAATTAAAGAATTGTATTTTTCTTGGAATTTAGGTGTCACCAAAAAACATATGGTTGTAGTCTATGTGTTGTATCAAGGGGTACAACTAGTGCTTCAGAAGCAAATAATACAACTAAATATAGTAGGTGACTCAAAGAATACCATAAGATATTTTGTATCTGGATCCAATCCAAAGGACCTACAGTTACAAATCCTTGTGGAAAGGATAAGGATCTCCCTCTCTAATTTATCGGTCCAGTATTTCCACATTCTGAGAGAAAATAACACGGTAGCAGATGAAATGGAAAATAAATCCATAGGACTAGCCCCAGGTTCCTTGGGGATCTCTGGGAAAATAAGGCATTCCATCCCTCCCTATTTTTTGGGAATTGGGGCTTAGGTGAGGCCCTTAGGTTCATTTTCAATGATGCATGGAGTAGGGTACATGTGGATTATTATCTCCTTGGCCTCCTTCTCTGTCAGGACAATCTCACGACCTTTCAACTCTCGGTGTTCATTTGTCATCCATTATCTGCATTCATGCAGCAAGCTCATAATTGGAACCTCATAGGTGGGAATCTTACTTGGACATGTGAGACATTAAAGGGACAAGGATGTTATGTACTTCAAACAATTTGTGGTGCAATGGATCTAACGATGGAAATGAGAGTAGAAATGATTCAAAGGTAGTCTATGGTGATGAAAGTACCAAAACCAGTGGTAGAGTTTGTTAATGCAAAGTTAAAGTATGTATCTACTTATGATTTTGATATGGACGTGACAAGAAGGTTGGAATTTATAGAAGTTTTGAGAATTGGGTGGCATATTATTTCCCTTATCTCATCGCCACCTTCTCAATTTTCATCTGGGAATTCAGGATTCTAAGGAGAGGTGACTATATTGGTCTTTCATGTTCGGCAGTAAGTCTAGAAGGTTTGGATTATATGGGGGGGTAATCTTACCATAGCCCATGTTCTCAGTATGGTGTTCATTTGGACTGGAATTATTGGGGATATCAGAAGTGGTGATTTTGGAGAGAATAAGTCTTGGTGTATCTTGAGGATAGTATTGAATTTGTGGTGCAACTTGGTTAGTGGATGGTCTAAAGAAGATAATTCACAGAGTACAAAACGCATTCCTCTCATTGTCTTCCATATCACTTCTCCAAGTATGTGATGCGAACAACAAAGGTGTGAAGCGTGGAATAGATTGATGAAATTTTACCTCCATGGTGTCATTCGCTCTGGAAACTCTGGCCCAACATCGAGCGTTTATTGGGAAATTTCAAGATAAGGTGGATTACCTCTGACGTCATGGGGAATCCATATAGATTCAGTTGGATAAGAGGGATGTAACATCAACAAAGTCAGTGCAGGACATGGACTCTGGATGTTTCCATAGGTCGGAGGAACAAATTCAAAGGAATGTATCAGATCTTAACAACGTGGTAGTTCCTTCAGAAGAAGACTCATTGAAACAAGAAGAGATCTAGCATGTTTTTATTTAAGCATAGTCATGTTTTATTTTTTTGTCAAAATACTTGGCATTTTCAATCAGATTAATTATGTATCATATAGAAATTGTAGTAGGCAAGTCTATTACTATAGGATGAATCTAGAAACTTGGGGAAATATTTTTTGTTTTTTTAATCTGTCTTTTGTTATGAATACCATCCTATCTTATGTACTTAACAAATTTGGCTGCGCCTTTTTAATGACTAAATTTTTCTAGTTCTTATGATTTTTTTTTAAACTTAATTAAATAAATTTCATATATCGTAATAGTTGGATAATATAAACTAGTAAAATCTTTGAAAAAATTCAAAATATGATAATTGTAATTTTAGTAGACAATTATATTATAACTTTGTCTTGTAATATTTAAATTATAAAAATTATAAAAATAGCATTATTATTACATCATCATCATCATCATCATCATTGTTATTAATGAATAATTATATTATAATGTTATTATTACAATATATGAAAAAGACATAATTATTCAAATCACAATCATTTCACTCATCATATTTAAGTATTTTTGTTTCTAAACATGTTCAATCAACATATTGTATCTTGTTGGACAACAAACAATTCACCTTGAAAAAGAGTTAAAAAATATATGGCATTAATGGTTATAACATTTTACAATCACAATTCAAATTAAACGATTTCATAAAAGCAAAGTTAATAATTATATGGAAAATCTAAATTTAAATGAGCGATATTTCTCAAATTTAATTTAAAAATGGAGAAATCATTAATAATGTTAATCGTTAGCATACTCATGATACATTTTATAAATCAAACAACAAAAACCACAACATTATATGAAAAACATAACATATATGAGCAATATACATATCAATATTCATTTCAAACATACATATCAACTAAATATGCAATAAACATGTCCTATATACATCTCAAGTCAAATATAAAACAATCAACATTTTTTATTTTATTTTTAATTTTTAATTTCTATTTTTTCATTTTAAGGTCACATCCAAGCTAGACACCAAATTGGTGTATGCTACCCCTTTGTTTGTGGGAAAAGATACCCCCTCCTCCCAACGATTTGACTAGTAAAGTCTACGGAGGTATACATACCCTACCGCCCTCTAGATTTGAACTTTTGACCTCTTAGGAGGAAACACATGTTCTTAACCATTAGGCCCACTCAGACTGTATTTTATCTCTTTTTTAAGGTCATGGCCAAGACAGATACCAAATTGGTGTATGCATCCCTCTTGTTTGTGGGAAAAGGGACCCCCTTCATGCAACAATTTGACTTCTAAAGTCTAAAGAGGTACACATACCCTACCCCCTCTAGATTTTAACTTGTGACCTCTTAGGAGGAAACACATGTTCTTAACCATTAGGCCCACTTAGGTTGTATATATACATGTCAATTAGTACCACTACTGCTAGATTCAACACCAGAGTCAGTTGCATCATTGTCTCTGCTACCAAAGGTAGAGGGTCTATTGGTACCTATGTCAAAAAGAAATGTCAAAATTAAACTATAAAATGTGTCTCCATTAAGATCAACCTATGCAATAGTACCCGATGTGAAAATAGTGTTCAAAGCATAAAAATATTGTGATAGATGTGGACGAGGAAGAGGAGGAGGAGGATCAGTGGATGATGTGACATGTGGATCAAGAGGAGGACAGTGATCAATTGATGGTGACACGAGTGGAGGAGGACAAGGGGAAGGATCAATGGATAGTGACACATGTTGAGGAGAAGATGGAGGATCGGTAGATGGTGCATACACATGTGGAGGGGGAGGGGGAGGAGGAGGATTGGACATAGATTGTGTAGAAATATTTGGAGGGGAAGCAAGAGGATCGACATATGGTGCAGACACATGTGGAGAAGAAGTCAAATCAAGAGGAGGAGGACCATGTGGTGGAGTAGAGGGTGTGGATCAATTTGGTGATGAGGTAGATGGAGTATGATCATGAAAATCATGAAAAGGATCCCTTAACCTCTGGATGAGCTTGATGACACCAAAAATATGACACATCATTGATGTCATGTCACAATGAAGAGTCATCTGACATATCATAGACAACTCTCCTACCCATAATATGTCTCCAACTAGTGTGGGTACCACTCCATGACTGACCATAACACCACATTGGAGATCCACCACCTCTATCCATAATCTCTGATCCATCCTATGTGGCATTGTTGTCAAAAAAATTGGTCTATGTGAACACGGACTGATCTCCCTAGACTCGGAAACCAATACTAGAAAAAAACAGGATAGAATACATAACTTTCCCTAGGTTTATATAATAAAAAATATTAGCCAGCAAGAGCTCAGACCTTTTAATAAACAATTGTCCTTTCTAGTTTTAGTCTCTAGATTTTTTTTGAGACTTGTGAGTGATAACTTGTAAGAAGACACAAACCAACAAGAGTGAAAGAAACAATAGTATATTTTGATGAAACATATGCAAATGATCAAGGAGAAATGCAGTAAAGATAATCAAACATAAACAACCTTTGTGAGAAAGAAGATGTGGTGTTGTACTAATGATGATGGAAGAGATTACAACCGAAGCCTTGATGTTGTGAAGTCCCTCCCAATGATTCCTTTCTCCAACACACACCCTTTTCTTCTATGACTTCTTACACCATAGGTTTGATATCAGCCCATATAGGTCAAAATCCGCCTTAACAAAGATTGATTGATTCCTTGATTGACCAAAAACTCAAAAAACTAGATTTCTTCATGAGAGATGCTTCCTTTTATAGATTTGAAAAGGAATTGATGAGAAGGTTAGGATGAGAGGTTAGGATCTCACCAAATCACGAATATGAGTGAGATCCAAACCAATAGGAGGACACCTCATCCTCAAATCTTATATTCTAGAAACTTCGTGAATTTCTTCCTTTTCCTTCATACAAAAAGTGTCGCACCCTGTGAACTAGAAACATGTGACACTGTCACAGGCTACAATGGTGAAACATGTGACACTTAAGGATTTTGGATGCTACAGTGGTGAAACATGTGACACTTTCATAAATTAGAGATTTTAAAGGAAAACTCCATAGTTTCATCTCTCTAGGAAAGGTTTTTCTTCCATCTTCTTCATGGATTAAGGAAATAATCCTTCAAATGACAAAGGATAGGTGCACATCATCAATGGTCATAGGTACGATGAAAATAATGTGTAACCTTTTTTTGTTATGATAAATCTTACCCTGCGGATAGGTTAAGCTCCCCTTTGGCCCAAGACCCCTTATTTGGTCCAAAGACTGAATAAAATAAATGGTTTCTACTTTATTTATAGATCTATTTCATAACCAATTGAAATGAGAAAGAGAAAGAATATGACGTATCTTGTTTTGACATTTTTTCTCCCTGCTCCAAGCTTTAGGATTAATCTCCAAGCTCCTTAGCACAAGTCAGGACCTGCAATGAACAACAAAGAAATCCTTTATCCTACTCTATCTGATTAGATAAAATAGATCTATCTATACTCGATTTAAATTAAGCATATACATTACAATAAATAATCATAATGAAAGGAATCGTCCAAGTTAATATTAATGGAAATCCAAAAAAAGGTAGTTACAAATCAAGTTGATGTCGTCGCAATATTCTCCAAGCTCTCCTCGTCCAGACCTTGCATGAAAATATTGAGATCAAAATTTTGATACTTCAATGAATTCCCTCTCTCATGATCAAAGGTTTGAAACCTAAAATATTCCCCTTTTCACCTTGGAATTCCCTCATTATATAGGATTTGGAGGATTAACCACCATGGAGAAGATCACTCACTAGATCCACTAAATTGGGATCTCCAATATTTTTATGGAGAAAATATATCTCAAGGATTTTAGGGAGAAAATATCTCTCAAGGATTTTAAGTAGGAAATATCTCTCAAGATCCATCAAATTAGGATATTGGTTTGAGAAAATATCTCAACCATCCATGATATTCTCAACTTCTCCTTGAGATTAGGAAACTGAATGTGAGGTGTATTCTCACACTAAATTGATTTTTTTTTATGAATAATAATGAATAATATATGTGCACATAGTATTTTTACCTTCATATGATATATTTATCCTCCATATTGACTAGGGATTGTGACAAATGTTCTTTCATGGTGTGAAGGTGTTGTGACACTTAGTAAAGTGCATGTGACACTTAGTAAGGTGCATACATCACTCAAAAAAGTGCATCCAACACTTATTAAGGTGCATATGACACTTGCGACACTTAGGTGTAAATAAATGTGATACTTAAGTGTGACATTTTGGTGTGTAACAAGCATGTAGGGTCTATGTACTGCAGGTTTCTCATATGTCTCCTCCATATCCTCATCCTATTGGGGAGGATAATCCCCAACATATGTGTCAAAATGTGTAAAACAATAGATAATAATTATAGTATAATTGAAAAAAATGTTACAATAAATTACATGTGCATTAAATAAGACATAAAAATATGCAACTAGATTTATCAAAAAATAATGATAATATTACCTCTCTCATCTAGTGGCTTGGATGTTGTAAATAGGATGTTTGTACATCCTCTCCAATCCATCCCTATGTACGGGTATTTTACAACATCAAGGATAGGATTCTCTTCTCCATCCAAAAAATCACATACCTCCCTACTGAATAGAGTACACGACCACTCCAGCAAGCCCCTCTTCGGAAACAACTACACCCACATGTGCATACGTGCATCAAACATAGGCCTACGAGGAAATCACAATACTCCTCTTCTAATGGAATGAACCCTCTCAAAAAATAATGTAAATAACTCTAATGTGAATGGGAAGAATCTCCTCCAAGATAAAACAGTGTGACAACGATCCAACACAAAACAAAATTATCTCAAGAAAATCTCCATTCATCTAATCAATTGTGGCCTCTACAATAAACTATCTACATAATACATCAAAGGGAAAATAATGCGATTCCCATTAGAGGTAAAATTTGACAATGTTGTGATAATAAGATGCGGGCACCTAACATACTCTCTATGAAATGAACTCATCTTCTTTTGACCAACATGAACCTGGAATCTTGAAGAGGACTGAATTAATGGATTGACATATCTCTACACATATGCCAACTGGGTCCCTCCTGCAACACCATGTGGTAGATCAATGAACTGAGGCCAAATATCCCCCCTCCTAGACAACCTAGTGATGAAATAAACATCCTCCTCTGTGGGATAATACCACAAATCGAGACCGAACCTGAATTCCTATCGACCATGATCCCAATGACGGATCAACTATTGTAACAATGGATATTTACCCATGAGGGATGTACCCTCCTCATAAAACTTGAGGAGACCAACATATCTTAAAAGGGAATGTTTTTGTGATGTAATAAAGAAAATGAACAATTTCATTTTCCTCTCTCAGGCCTCCCACTCATGTACAAAGGTGTACATTTCAACTCACTGCTACTTATGCTACTCCTCCTCTCATCATTATCATCTCTAATTCATATACAAGTTATATTTTTAGGCACATATATAGAAAGAGAGAGATAAAATGAATTAAAATTATAGAACACACACATATATAAATAAATTGTATTCAACAAAAATTAAAATTAATTTATGCTTGCAAAAAAATGTAGAAAAGCAATCGGTGTGCCTAAAATAGTCACTACGCATTGCTCCTAGTGCTCTATATTATAAAAACAACATTGTGCTATTAAAATCACACACCGGTGCTCCACATTTATTGTCACACCGATACATATTTTAGAAGTGCATTCCATAAGACACACCGCACTATTATATTGTGAAATATTCAACCTAGTTCCATGCTCTTTACAACACCGGTGCATTTTTTGTACCTAGGGGCACCACTAGGTTAAATTGTTTTATTGCAAATTAATCAATGCGATGTGTTAATGTGAATGCATCGATACTACCATGTTATTGGAGATCCAGGGTATTTTTTAGTATTGTGTTGTGTTTTATAAAGCACTAGTAATGGGGCATATAATGAGACACCCCAGTATGAAAATGTGTTCATTATTTTTCCCAGTGTAGTTCTTTTAACAACACCGATGCATTTGGTTAACATTGACACATCGCTATGATAAATTTTATGGGATGAAAACCTAGCAGTGTGTTGGGTTCAATTGAATGCATCAATGCTCCTGTATTCCCAAAGCATCAACATGTTGGTTAGCAGTGAATTATCTTATTTAACTCATCAGTAATGGGGCATCACAAAATACGCGTTGCTATGTTTATTTTTTAAAATTAATTGTGGTACTTTTATTTGAACGACACTGGTGCATACTGTTAGATTCAACACACCAGTGGAAGTGCTTACTATGAATTTATGCACGAGACACACCGCTTCAAGGCGATCCGAAGCATTCAAGTGCACCACACAAAATTGGAAAAAAATGAATTTCAAGACAAATTGAAATTTGAATTGGATGAAAATACAAATAGGAAGATCATAAAAAAATCACCTAGAATCTTGTGTCTCGAGGAGGCATGGTTCCACCATTGAGAGGAAATGAAAATTCATGATAATTTCCAAAATTTGGAAATGTGTGAAATCTACCAGTGGAATTATCTACGATGTAGAACACTGTAAATAGGGTGTGTTTGGAAGGAGAGTAAGAACTAGTGCTTTATTGAGAGTTTGGAACCACGGGATGAAGTGTAAGAATGCAAATTGGTTTGGTAAAAAAAATTATTTACCCTAGCGTGGTGCACCTGACGATAGGGATATGCATTGGTTTGTAATGTTCAATGCCACCAGGGAACTTTATTTGATGCTTTTTTATTATTATAATGTATGATGGTTCTTTCGATCAATTAAGCACTAGGACGTCATTTTTGTATTCTCACCAATGTGTATGTTCCTTATAGGCTCACTGGTAAAAAAACCTCTACAAAAACTTTTGACTACCTATCTCCACTAACAACATCCATTATAAACAGATAAAGGATAAATTTTGGGGGGAGTTTATGTAAAAACCTCTGCTACAAGGTGTTCTCCTTATAAACAGAGAAAGGATAAATTTTGGGGGGAGTTTATGTAAAAACCTCTGCTACAAGGTGTTCTCCTTACAGTGACGTTGATTCCCAACTCTCAACAATTGTATCAAACTCACAACCAATTATTCTCACTAAATTTGATAGCATAAGGACAATTGCAAATAAACTCTGTTCCTTTAGCTTTGGCTCTCTTGCTTATAGATTATTGAGAGAGAATAAATGGTTGTTTGGAATGCAAGTCATGCAATTGTGAGCCACCACGTGATATTTTTCATTTTTCCAACTCAAAGAATTTTGTCTTTCCTTGTGAATTTTTATTTTCCAAATCTTTAAGGGGAGGTTGTGGGTTTTATATGGGAAAACCATGATTGATTGCATCTGATCTATGGGAAATCCATAGCTAACTAATTGTTTACTAGGAAAAGGGGCATTCTTAATGTCCTTCAATACTACATTGCACCATGAAGTTTATCTTTAAATACCAAATGTTAGAAATGATCAAAATATGACAACCTCAATAATTCATCAAGTTCTTATAAATTGGAAATATCATGTTCCAGAAAATTTATATTTGCAATTGGGAAATATCCATAAAATAAAAAACCAAATTTTCCTTGCATATCTTTCATTTCTTGTTGAATTTGGGGTGTTTTGTAAAGAAAATTCAATCTTCCTACTTGTTAGACACACTCATGAATGGATTGATCAAATATCTAGTTGACTCTCTATCATCTTGAGAAGGAAGAATGCATGGTCAATTAATAGTTAAAATCTATAATTATGTAATATTCCTACAATACTACACTTGATGTTTATATATTTCACTCAACTATATATTTTAGAAGGCATGTAATGAATAGCATAGAACATGAATGGTGTATTGCAAGTTTAAATAAGAATAACTTTTAATGCCATTTGTTGATAGAAAAGGTTGAAGGAAGGACACTCCTTTAGGGGAAGCAATTTTGTGACTCAATGGAATGGGATCCATCCACATGTGTGAAATTTTTAATCCATGTTCTTCATTGTATAATTTATCTTTTGAGGTTTGCACTACTCACTACAAATAATTAGAATAATATTGCAAGAAAGGTGTGTTGGACTACAAATGTAGTTAGACCAAAACCCGTAGGCATTAGTCTCTGCCAAAATAATTAGAGTTAAGATCCATGAGAGGGGTTTAACCCATGTTGTGAAACTTGTGGGAAGCGTTGAATCCAATGTCCAACAATATCCCCCCAGTGCATGTCGGGAGAGTTTCAAACTCTATACATGGTGCTCTGATACCATTTGTTGGACTACAATTGTCGTTAGACAAAAACCCACAGGAATTAGTCTCCACCACAATCGTAAAGTTAGGATCCATGAGAGAGGGTTAACCCATGTCGGAAACTCATGGGAAGAATTGAACCCAATGTCCAACAAGGTGCATCAAGATATTGACTATTTAGCATGTTTTGAAGAAATCCACAATTCAATTAGGGAATGCTATAATTATCTTAAGGTAGATAATATGGTTAAATGGGAGAATTTATATGATGAAAATAAAATCCTTGTTGAAGTGGAAAATTTTGATTGCACATTACCCAATTTTAGGTGGCCTTCATCAAATCTTCTAGTGGAAGGACATCCTAATATAATAGAATCCAATATATTTTTTACTACCCTTGAAAACCAACCAAGGGAAATGTATCTAGGTTCAAGACATACATAATAAAAATGTGAACATGTACAGGAAATGTGGATGAGATTAGAGTTGGTTTTATGATTGTAGTTCCTTCAAGTGATGACGAGAATGGTAATCCAATTTTGGATTGCTAAAAGTGTGGATTTATATTTCCATGATAAGTAAATTACATCCATCACAATTTATTGGTTTTGTACTACATCAAGTGATATTTTTGTGGTATTTACAATATATAGGTATTTTCTTTCTCTAGCAAAGATCATGAAAAAAAATTGAATGTCGAAAAAGAAACCCTAGAATGATAATCTCACAATGGATTATTGATATATTGACATATGACTTTGACTTAAAAAAAGTGTTTGGATTTGTAAAACTAAGAAAGACTCCATCAAGAAAATCTCTCTACACAATGTTGGAACAATAATGAAGCTGGAGGGCCAATAAATTTATTGTTTGGAATTATTCTCCCATATGAAGAAGAATCAATAAAATAAGACTCTTCTAACTTTTACTAAACTTTAATGTTTTTTCTTCATATATGTTTAAATAAAGTATAATATATGTGCTCTTTGTTTTATCAAAATGCATTAATTTTCATCGTATCCTAATGTTGGAAATTTTTTATATGTAGTGGCCCAATTATTTTGACTTGTTTGATAGATTGGACTTTATTATTTGATGGCATTTTGTTTATAAAATGATCTAGTTTATTGACTTGTGTTATAATGATAAAATCCAAACTCTTTGATTGTTTTGAGTGGCTTTAGTTGACATAATGATAATTTCAAATGAATTTTATTTAAATTCTTATGTGAAATATGGATGAATAAATATACATGGATATGATGTAATTTGACGTTATTAATTCATATGGTTATGATATATTGAAATAAATCTATTTTATATACAATTATTTCAAATGATATTGATGATTTGACAAGTGTTACATGGAATTCGGAAGTATACATTGATGCGAGATTGCATCAACATTTTATGGGCTCATGATTGAATCAATGTATTTGTAACAACCCTCCTGGCTAAGGGCATCTACTTGGTCAAATAGT